>OZ053308.1:0-596000 GCA_964056655.1 Arabis hirsuta | reverse complement strand
AAACTACACACTATAATTCTCGAATTATTTGAATATTTATTTCTCCAGTAGTTTAATGGGCACCATTGGAGAGCTACCACAAATTATAAATTTTAGTATTAAATTAGAATTTAGAGAGAATTAATGAGACAGACAGAGTTATTAGACATGTTGTTGTCTATAACAAAATAATACAACACCCATAATTATTATACTTAATTATCCCTTTAAGAAATCACCAAACATACCATCATGGACCGGATTATCAGGTTAAGTACACATTGTTTTTTTGTTTTGGTCTCCATGATATAAATTAGATGTATGTTTAAACTCTTAATTAAAATGAAACCGCAATTGCATTGACACAAGAGTCTCTGTTCGTGTAACACGAGATCTTCCCAAACAGGATTCAAGTTTTTGTTGACAATTGGATTTGCTCAAGACTTGGGGTTCCAGATCTCAATTAAGTACAACACAATGAAATAAAAAAGAAGAAGAAGAAGAAGAAATGAGTCCAAATCTTAGGCTTTAAACAGCTTTTGGTCACAAAATCAAATCAAAGCAACATGCACTTGAGAGTCTTTACAAGCCCAAAATGTAAATGTAAATCGTCGTGACTTGAACCAAAACATGATGTGAAAACAGTTTAGTAACTCCTTCCCCAGTAGGTCCATTTCTTCGCAGGCTTTCCTGAAGCAAAGCAGAGAGTGCCTGCATCATCGAAAAACAATAAAGCTTCGCGTCAATGGATGGACAAAATTTATGAACAAAGTTACTCGAGAGAGATTAGAATCTTGAAATGTGTCAATGTCACTGACCTTCAGGGAGTTCTGGCTGATCAAATGGAGAACAAAGGGTCTTAGCTGCTCCAGTTTCACCTTTAGTACGTGCCTTAACGTCTCTCTCCACTTCCTACAAAGGATTTGATTTTAAAAGAGCTTAGAATTGCATTCTTTCACGGTTTGATTCTATAAGCAGGAATAAGAGTTTACGTACCTCTTCATCACACCAGGGAGCTAAGATGAGTTTCTTTTTGTTGAGAGCTTCGATAAACTCATCCCACGTCTTTATCTCTTGAACACATGCCTCTCTCTTTTGCTTCGCCACTTCATACATGTTCGTTTGGATCTTCTCAAGCAGTTCCTTAACATGTTCGACTAAGTCATCTCTTGGGATATCTTCCTTAACTCCGTTGTCCCGTCTCACAGTTCTGACCTATGAAGATGCAAACCAAAGAGAAATGACATTACAAGTTTATTTATCCAAGCCAACCATCACTGTCTTCTCAGTATACACCAGGCACTTTACTATTATAAGGTGATGAAATAGGAGACATTCAACGGACTGACCTGATTCTTTTCCAGATCTCTGGGTCCAATCTCGATTCTCACTGGAACACCCTTCATTTCCCAGTCTGAATACTTCCATCCGGGAGAGTAGTTGTCCCTTAAATCTTCTTCTGCACGGAAACCAGCTTCACACAAGGCAGATGCAGTAGCAGTACAAGCATCATAAATTCCTTGCATATTGGCATCTTTGTAGGGCACAGGGATCACAACAACTTGTAGAGATGCGACTTTAGGAGGAAGTACCAGGCCTTTGTCATCCCCATGGGTCATTATCATCACTCCAATCTATACAAGGTTTAAAATTGAAAAGTTAACAGTGATATATAGAACTCATGAGGAGAAATAGCCTAGGTCATAATTCAAGATTTACCGTTCTGGTACTGTAAGCCCAAGAATTCTGCCACACCATTGCTGTTTCTCCTTTCTCGTTCTCATAGTTGATCTCAAACATCTTGGCAAAGTTCTGTCCCAAACAATGAGAAGTTGCACCTTGTACACCACGACCGGTGTTTGGAATGAAAGCCTATAAAATCAAAGTTTTCATTCATAAAGAGTAAATCCACAAGAAAATGATCATGTCTCTGAAAAAAATAGATAAATTGCATACCTCTACACTTGTAGTGTAAAGTCCCCCAGCAAACTTCTCATTTTCACTCTTCATACCTTTCACAACTGGGACTGCGAGATACTCTTCATATATGCGACGGTAAAGCTCCAAAATTTGAAGGACCTGAGAACAGTAACAGCAGTACGATGACATAATTTCCCCTAAGTGATGTAGGGCTGCTAAAATAACTCTTGTTTGTTATGAAAAAGGGAGAGATTGAATCGCAAGCAAAAGATCAAGTTCACCTACCTCTGTATCTGCTTCTTCTTTCGTGGCAAAAGCAGTGTGCCCTTCCTGCCAAAGGAACTCACGACTCCTGCAATTTAATAGGTTAGGCAATTTAATGAGTAGCTCAAGAGAAAATCAAACAGGACAAGTAGAAAGGAGTATATGATAATCAAATACCGGATAAATGGGGTAGGGTTGCTGAATTCCCATCTGACAACATTGCACCACTGGTTAAGCTTCAAAGGCAAGTCACGGTGTCCCCTTATCCATTTGCTGTAGTAAGGGTACATCACTGTCTCGCTAGTTGGGCGAATAGCAATTGGGACTTCCAAGTCGGATTTACCCGACTTTGTAACCCAAGCAACCTTAACAAACATTCAAATCTGTTTAACCAAAGCCTCTTTGTCACAAAGAAAAACCTTCAAGATTTAAGATATACACACCTCTGGGGCGAATCCTTCGATGTGGTCCTTCTCCTTCTCCAGGACAGCAGGAGATACAAACAAAGGGAAATAGCAATTCTTGACCTTCATTTTCTTGATTTCCGCATCAAAGAAAGTCTAGCAATAGAAGCATGGAAACAAAAATGATCAAACTTCTAATGATCATGGTCACTCTTGATTCCACTTCCTATCATTGTGATTGACTTAAAAGACAATAAAGAAAGAAAAAACAAAAAAAATGTTGATACTCACTTGCATAATCTCCCAAATCGCCATGGACCATGGCCTAAGGATATAACATCCAGAGATATCGTAGTATTCAATCATATCTTGTTTACAAACCTAGACAAACATAAAAATCAGATGTCAAATAACCTACTTGTGACAAAAAAAAAAAGAATGTTGAAACAAACAATCATCATCTTAAGTATATAAACAAACCTCAGAATACCATTCCCCGAAATTATCATCTTTCTTAGCGCTAAGTCCGAGACCTGTTTCCTTCTTCACGTCCTTCTTCTTCTTTCCACTGGTACCAGCCTTTTCAACCTTTTCTTTCTTTCCACTTGGACCAGCCATTTCTCTAAATGCATTAACACAAATGATTACGTTTACATAATCAATGTTATTGAAATCAAAGGTATCGTAATCAAATTCGTAAAACCTAGCACTACTCTAATCAAGAGCTACTTCGAGATCTATGAATCGGATTGAGACTATAGTCAATTCTTCAACGAAATCAAAACACTATCCACTCACTGAACACGGAAACATGAAAACTAAAAACTAAGAACCAGAACCACAAAAACAACGATTAAGCTAAAGACATCCATGAGGAACGTCGTCTCAACCATTAGAAACAACAAGTCCATCGAAATTACCCAAATCTCAATCGATTCACAGAGCAAACGGGACACATTCGAGAGCAAGAAGAAGAACCTAACCTATTCGCCGGAAAGCTGAAGACGGCGGAGATAAGAGGAGAGCGCAAATTGAGAGAAAAGAGCGTTACACAACTTGCAAAACCTTTGACTCGCTTTGTTACTGAGCTACTTCCAATTAAATATAGCCACGTGTTAGGGATCGCATCTGTTTCTCGGGTGATTCTGGGTATACATGGGCCAGGCCCATATTTTAGTCAATAAGTCAACGCTAAATGCATTTATCATAGTATGGTAATGGAGAAAAGATGGATTTATTTTCTAATCTAGTGTCAACTTGTATAATGGTTAAGTCATGCAAAAATTATTTTATTATTTATTGCCCAACTAATCTCACATACGAACTATGAGACTCTCTCTGTAACCATGGCAAATCATGAAAACACATATAAAATTACGATACAGAAACATTAAACTCAACTTTCTCCACAGTATTTAACAACAGAGATCAATCAAAGTAAGCAAGCAGCTTCAAACGGCATCGTTTCACTTAGCTTTAATAATTGTTTTGGGCTTTATATCAGCCCATTAACTAATAGCCCCGTTTTCTGAAATGGGTTATTTATTTATTTTTCTCTTTATTTTTTATTTTTTATTTTTATCACTTATTTATTTTTCTCTTCAAACATTAAAATTTTGAAATATTTCTGAAATTGTCGGGAAGCGCAAAACCACTAATTCTGAGTCACATCAGCAGTGACTCGATTTGACCCACAAAACCACAGACATTTCACAATCTCTCAATTTGGGAATCCCCAAATCTGAGCCAAAACCCTAGCCGAGATTTTTTCGTTCCGATGGCGGCGGACGAGCGGCGGAACGGCGATTCGGCTAGTCACAACAACCGTGCTCCGAAGAAGCCACGCTTGGCTGAGTTATTAACCGAGTCGGATATCCAATCCGAGTTCTCTCACCACCAGACTGGTGTTGCCAGAATCAACAACGGTAGCTTCGGTTGTTGTCCCGGCTCCGTTCTCGATGCGCAGCGAGAGTGGCAGCTTCGGTATCTCCGTCAACCAGACGAGTTTTACTTCAATGGTCTCCGTCGTGGATTGCTCGCTTCTCGAACTGTGATCACTGACCTGATTAACGCCGATCATGTCGATGAGGTCTCGCTCGTTGATAACGCGACTACAGCTGCAGCTATTGTTCTTCAGAGAATCGGACGGTGTTTCTCCGAAGGGAAGTATCAGAGGGAAGACACTGTAGTGATGTTTCACTGTGCGTTTCAGAGTGTGAAGAAGTCTATTCAGGCTTATGTTTCTCGCGTTGGAGGTTCTACTGTTGAGGTTAGGTTACCTTTCCCTGTAAATTCGAACGAAGAGATTATCTCGGCGTTTAGACAAGGATTAGAGAAAGGTAGAGCTAATGGTAGAACGGTTAGGTTAGCTATCATTGATCATATAACGTCGATGCCGTGTGTTTTGATGCCGGTACGAGAATTGGTTAAAATCTGCAGAGAAGAAGGTGTGGAGCAGGTTTTTGTTGATGCAGCCCATGCTATTGGTAGTGTTAAAGTTGATGTTAAAGAAATCGGAGCTGATTACTACGTGAGTAATCTGCATAAATGGTTCTTTTGTCCTCCGTCTGTCGCGTTTTTCTATTGCAAGAAACGTAGTTCCGAGTCTGATGTTCATCACCCTGTGGTGTCTCATGAATTTGGAAATGGCCTGCCTATAGAGAGTGCCTGGATTGGGACTAGGGATTACAGTCCGCAGCTTGTGGTTCCATCTGTTATGGAGTTTGTAAACAGGTTCGAGGGAGGGATCGAAGGGATAATGAATAGAAACCATGACGAGGCTGTTCGAATGGGGTTAATGCTAGCTAATGCTTGGGGAACGAATCTCGGATCACCTCCCGAAATGTGTGTTGGGATGGTTATGATTGGTTTACCTTCAAAACTATGTGTTGAAAGCAATGAAGATGCTACTAAATTGCGGTCGTATCTGCGGGTGCATCGTTCAGTGGAGGTTCCAATTTATTTTCTTGGATTGAGGGATGGCGAGGAAGGTGTGAAAGACAAAGACAGTGGGATAATCACTGCGTATGTTCGGATTTCTCGCCAGGTTTATAACAAAACTGAGGATTATGAGAGATTGAGAGACGCAATAACAGAGTTAGTCAAGGATCAGATAACTTGTCAAAACCTTCCTTGAGTGTACTAAACCAGGTATGCTTCAAATTCACAATCTTGCTTATCTTCTAGAGTAAATTCTCAACATCTGAGCTTTGTTGCCTTCTTGGTTTCGTATCTCTTAAAATTGTGGAACTTTTAACTATATAACAACTACTGATAAAGCAATCTGTTTTTAAATTGTAAAAAGCGGACAGCTTTAGATCTTGTTCCATGCTCTAGGTGATGTGTGCTTGATTGTATATGAACCAAACCCATTAAAGGTTGTGATCTTGTTCCATGTTTTGGTTTGGTGGCAGATAGTTTGATAATCAACCAGAGCCTCATTTAGACTCTCTTCATTACAATGTTTCCGGTGTAACAATAAGGCGAAGGAGAAGCCACCGGCCGAGGTAACTTTGTTGTTGAGCTTTGTAGAGGAGTGGCCTTGCTTGCAATGGAATCGAAGAAGCTAACCTTTGAGGCGTGTTTTCATTAGTAATTTTTAACGTTTAACGGCTTTGTATCATTTAGTATTATGCAAATAAAATCATGTCCTTTTTTTTCTTCATCAAAAAACAAATTCTGCTTTCAAAATCTTGTGTCACATTCCAATAGATTTCCTTTTATCACACATTTCACAATCACATTGATAACCAATAAGCATATTTATTTATACATACACCCTAACTGGGGTATCTACCTACTTTCAGATTAACAGTCGAGGTACTAAATTGATTCAGATGAAAATTATAGGGTCAAACCCGAATAAGTAATAACCTGATGGGTAATTTGTAGAGAATTGAAAACTCTTGAGATTTTCAATTGATACGTGTCGTCCATCGGACGGTTAATCGAAGAAAGATTAGTGTTAAATCCGTCGAATAAAAAAGAGAGACTTTTATATTTTTCGAAGAACTTTTGTTTTTGATTCAGAGCAAACGAAGAGTGTTGCGTAGAAGAAGAAGAAGATGGCTGAAGAGACAGCGAAACCAATTAGGTTACTCAATTTCGTATCGGAAGAACAGGTTCTTTCTATCTTGTCTCTTTCTCTCCCTCTCTAATCGAAACCCTGGCTCTTTGTAAATTTCGATTTTAATTTTTTTTCCTTTTCTGGGCAATTGGTTTCGTGATCCAGCTAGATGAATCGAAGAAAGAAAGAGGCGAAAGAGTTGAAGATGGAACATTTCAGAGAGACAGGGCTCTGTACGAGGTTTTTTTTTTTTTTTCAATCCTTCATTGTCGTTTCTTCTGTTTGTCCAGAGAGAGACAGGGCTTCAGTTTCGTTAGACTTTGCGAATTTTGAATTCATAGAAGACTAAGAGCAAGATGCTTCCTTTTTGCTTCGTCCTCACTTGTATCTATCAATTGCAGATTTTGAAAGAAAACAAAGACAAGAAGGACGCTGAGTTTAATGAACGGTTCAAGCACAGTGAGTCACTACTTTTGGCACACTGTAACAGTATTGATTCATTAGTTTCAAGCTGTGATCGCTTATAGCTTGCAATATCTTTGGTTTGATTCTCCTTTTATGAAATAACAAATTTTGGTTTGTGCCTATTGTTCAATGGAGAAACCCCTTTTCTTTTTGAATTGGATTGTCAGGACCACCCAAAGCTTTGGATGAAGATGAGACTGAGTTTCTCGATAAACTCGAAATGGTGAGCAATCTTCTTAATGCAAAGCTCAGTAATTTCTTGCCTGTTTAATTCAACTTATCTCATTTATTGCAAATGGACTGCATATAGCATGTGACCTGTGTAAGATTTTGATGAGTTGATGTTTATAAGCTCTTGACGTTCTGTAATGGAAGAATCATGATATGATGGCTTGATTCTTGAGGTTATATCTTCTCTGTATTGTTTTTATAGTCAAAGAGGGAATATGAGCGGCAATTAGCAGATGAAGACGAAGAACAGCTTCGTAGTTTCCAGGTAATTTTCTTGTGAATCTTGAATAACAGTTAACATATCTAAAATGCTAGAAGTTTAACCATGGATTTATGGTTCCATTTTCAGGCAGCGGTCGCAGCACGATCGGCAGTCCTTCACGAACCAATGGAAGCAGCACAGCCACTACCAGCTCCAACCATTAAAGTGAGTATCTCGTGAATCAAATGAGATAGTTCTTGATAAAACTGCAGAACTGTTCAATTGAACAGTTGAACCACTTGGGTGTTTATGTATCTTGACCTCTTTTACAGGAACAAAAACCAACGCGGAAGAGAAACCCGGCGACTCGTCCATTGAACACCATCATTAAAGTCAAGCCACAACCAAAGAAGGCTAAATCAACTGAGGAGGAAAAGAAAGAAATCTCAGGGAATGGGAAACCGGCCAGCCAAATTGACCGGACTTCTTTAGATTCCGCGAAAGCCAATGTCACAGGTAAAACTCCTGAAGTTCTGCAAACAGGTTTAGGCTTAGTCTCATATAGTGATGAAAGTGAAGACGATGATTAACATTTTTGTATTACTGACACAAGAATCTATCAACATTCTCAATGAATCTAAAAATGAAAACTTTCTGGTGTCATTTCCACTGTATATTACTCACAAATTGTAATTTATATGAAAAAAATTATGTCGAAGCACTCGAATGAAGCTGTACTAAAGACGCATAAACACCATCTTTGATATTTATCAAAGTCTCATGCTTTCCTTTCTCCACTATGACACCATTCTTAACCACTGCAATTACATCGGCATTCTTGATTGTTGATAACCGATGTGCCACAACCACAGTGGTTCGATTAACCATAACCCGGTCCAGCGCTTCCTGGACCACACGCTCTGACTCAGCGTCTAGCGCACTTGTTGCTTCATCAAGTAGCAACACCTTAGGGTCCTTAACGATGGCTCTAGCTATGGCTACTCTTTGCTTTTGCCCGCCTGATAACTGAACTCCTCGTTCACCCACCATTGTTTCGTAGCCCTGCAATGGCAAGTAAATCTTTCAGTTAAATTTGAATCCATGAACTTGGAAATTATGGATGGATATGATTTCTTTTTATTACTTGTTGGAGGCCACTGATGAAGCCATGAGCGTTAGATAGCTCGGCTGCAGATACAATTTCGGTTTCACTAGCATCTCCTCCTTTTCCGTAAGCAATGTTTGCTCTGATCGTTTCATTGAACAAAACTGGTTCTTGGCTCACTAGACCGGTTTGCTGCCTTAGCCATTTCAGCTGCAAGGTCTTAATCTCAACTCCGTCAAGAGTGATATGACCCGAATCAGGATCGTAAAACCTCTGCAGCAATGCAATCACAGTTGATTTACCACTTCCGCTTTCTCCTACCAAAGCTATTGTCTGAAACAGAGAAAACCAAAATCACAGAATTCAGGATATAAATGATCTGGACTCTGAATTAAGCCGTACTGAAATGTTCGGTTTTTCTTTCGGTTTTGAGATCAAGGTCTAACCTTTCCGGCGCGAATAGACAGACAAAGATCTTGGAAGATCTGAACATCTGGTCTTGAAGGATATTTGAAACTGATATGACGAAGTTCAATATCTCCTTTAACATTATCAAGAACTCTCCCGGACTCATCACTTGGATCAATCTTCGATTCTCTGTCTATAACCGCAAATATCGATGCAGCTGCATTGCTAGCTTTACTAGAATCAGGAGACAACGAACTCGACTGAGAAATAGCAACAGCCGCCATTGTCAAAGCAAAGAAAACCTGTTTCGAAGCAACAAAACAAAACAAATCAGCTTTTAAGAAGTGGACAAAAATGGTGAATCTTGAAATGTCTGAAATGTTTTCTTGGTTTTTACCCTGAAAACAGAATCGAAAGTTGTTTTGCCGTCATCGACAAGCCTTGCACCGGCATAGAAACTGGCGGCGTAAGAAGCAAAGAGTACGAAGAAAGAAACTCCGAAACCAATACCACTAACAATGCCTTGACGTATTCCTGTTTTCATAGGACCTTCACATTTCTTCTTATACATTTTCATCACTTTCTCCTCTGCACAGAATGAAGCAACTGTTCTTATGCTCCCGACCGCATCACTCGCTACTTGACTTGCTTCCTCGTACATTCTCTGCCAACAGTTTCTCCAATTCATCAGAAAAAAAACAGAGATAACTTCATACTGGTAACGAACTGAAGAATTGTATCAAACATCAAAGAGTGTTAAGTTTTGTACCTTTGCATCTGCACTGAAGCCAACCATGAACTTCATGTATATATAACCGTTAAGACCGATAAGCGGAAGCATCGCGAGAACGATAAAAGCTAACTGCCAGCTCGCAACAAACGCGATGACCAGGCCTGCTGTAACAGACGCAAGATTCTGAACCGTTTGAGCCAATGCGTCTCCAACTAGACCACGAACAGTAGCTGCATCAGCAGAGAGTCTAGCTCCAATAGCACCACTTGAGTTCTCAGTCTCATCGAACCATCCAACTTCCATATGGACCACTTTCTCAAAACACATTGATCTTATCCGCTTCACTAACTTACATCCAGCTATGGAGAAAAAGATGGTTTGTGCCGGAAAGACCACCATTGAAGCTACACCGAGAAGCATGAAAATGATTGCCCAAAACCTTGTATCGGATTTTAACTCCTCAGGTGGTTTGAAAAATGATTTGATCACACTAGAGATTAGAATCCCGAAAATCGGAAGAATGACTCCGTTTAAGACCGCGGCTATAGATCCTAGTATAAGCATTGGAATCTCTGGTTTGTTTAGCGCGGCGACTCTAAAGAATGAGACTTTCTTGTGTTTGGTTTCTTCTTCTTCTTCTTTGATCGAAGTAGAAGCCTCACCTTGCTCTGGTTTGGCTTCATTGTTAGTGTCTATTCCTGCTGGAAAACCAAACATAGAGAAAGAAGATGATCTTTTGCTTAAAGACCGGCTTAGCGATGACTTTCTTGAACTAGACCGTTTCATAGACTCCATTGATATCTTCTGCTCATCCACTGAATCTTCGGGTTTCTTGTTTTCTTCTTGTAGACGTTTGAGCTGAGAGTACGCTCCTTCGGGGTCTCTTAGGAGCTCAGAGTGAGAACCTTTCTCTACGATCTTGCCTTGATGAATCACAGCAATCATGTCTGCATTTCTCACCGTGCTCAATCTGTGAGCGACTACGACAGTTGTTCTATTAACCATGATCCTGTCAAGAGCTTCTTGAACGATTCTTTCAGACTCTGCATCAAGCGCGCTTGTCGCTTCATCTAAAAGCAAGATTCTTGGATCTTTCAGAATCGCTCTAGCCACTGCAATCCTCTGTTTCTGACCACCGGAAAGCTGAGTCCCGTGTTCTCCAACCATTGTGTCTAGACCCTGTAATATACAGTTACAACTATAAGCTTCATCGAAATGAAAAACAGAGGAGAGAAGTTAGTCATATCTCAACCTGAGGAAGCTTATCGATGAATTTAGATGCGTTTGCGAGCTCTGTAGCCTTACGGATCTCTTCGATTGTTGCGTTTTCTTTACCGTAAGCAATGTTTTCCTTTATGCTTGTAGTGAACAAAACCGGTTCTTGACTCACAAGTCCTACTTTGCTTCTGATCCATTTTAGCTGAAACTCTTTAAGGTTAATCCCATCTATTAAGACTTCACCGCTTTGTGGATCATAAAACCTCTCTATCAAACTCACAACAGTAGACTTCCCACTTCCACTCTGCCCAACTAGAGCCACGGTTGAACCACTCGAGATAGATAGCGAAAACCCGCGAAAGATCTCTTCTTCTGGTCTTGCCGGATAGCTAAAGTTAACATCTTTAAGCTCTATATCTCCTCTAATATCTTCAACAACTTTCCCCGTTGTATCGGAAGTATCAATCTCCGGTTTTCTTTTGATTGTTTCCAACATTTTGTATGCCGCGGCTTGACCAGCCGCAAACGCGCTCAAACAAGGAGATGCTTGTCCTAACGACCTGAAATCAACAAGAAAAATCAAGTTGGATTAAAAATCAAGGTGGGCATACGGGAATGTACGACGGGATTTCACGGGAACGGGACGGGAACGGAATTTTTGGGACTAGAAAAATATGTCCCCATTTAAATTCGGGACGGGAACGGGATAGAACGGGATGGGACGGGAACGGTATGAGAATTCTCGTTCCCGTCCCGTCCCGTTTCCAATTGGGAATTGAAAACTTGTCCCATATGGGAATACGGGAATTATACGGTACGGGAATTCGGGAACGGTTACGGGAAGGTATGGGACGGGACGGAACGGGACGGGAATTATGCCCACCCCTTACATATATAAGAAGGACCAAAATCGATTCGAAAAGCTCACATTGAACCGGTTAAAACCGCGAAGATGATGATGAGAACTTGTCCTCCTGTATACTCTTTCTCCAATATCATCTTCCCGCCATACCAAACCGCTAAAGCATAAGTGCAAAAGATGACTATATTGAGTGTACCAAGACCAAGCCCTGTGGAAGCTCCTTCAAACACACCTGCTCTATAAGCAGAGACAAGATGCTTATTGTAATTGCTTATCGCTTGTTTCTCTCCGGTAAACGATGCAACCGTTCTTATAGAACCAACTGTTTGCTCAACTACAATCGCAGCTTTCGCATAAGAAGTTTGTCCACGAGAAGTCATCTTCGATATGACGATAGCTAGAGCTGCACCAGACATTACTAGAAGTGGAATTGAAGATACCATGACTAATGTAAGAAGCCATCCTTTAATGAAAGCTATCACAAATCCACCAATAAACGTTGATACCAATTGTATAGCCTTCCCAACCTGCAAAAACATTAATTTTTCAATAAGTTTGAAACTTTGTGATGTTTTTTTCAGTCTTTTGGTTAATTATGTTACCTTCTCTCCTATGGCGTCTTGTATAAGCACAGTGTCACCTGACATTCTTCCAACAACTTCTCCTGTGTTTGTTTCGACATCGAAGAAGGCAATGTCTTGTCTCAATATGGTTTTCAGATACAAACTCCTTATTCTTCCAGCTTGTCTCTCTCCAGAGATCATCCAACCAGAAACCTCTAAAGATCAAATCTTTCACATTCAAACACACACACACACACACACACAAAAACTACTAAAGATTTCAGACAAAAAGTGTGTGCTTACGGAGAAGAGCAGCCACTAGAGTTCCAAGTCCAAGGTATACAAACTTCAGAGCTACCTGTGAGCAAAATTGTATTAAAGATCAATCATTGTGAGGTCTAAAGAACCAAGATAAAGAGTAGTAACCATTTATATTGATCTCACAACATAGTTAACTACCTTAGCGATCTTATCAGAAACATCTGAACTGTTTTGGTTTTGTCCGAACACATCAATGACATCTCCAAATAGGATTGTCATGATAGGGAATCCAAGACCATTACCAATGGCACCAACTGTTCCGAGGATCATCAAAAGAATGTCAAAGGAATCTGCAAATGCAAACAGCTTATGAAACGGTACCGTTTTGGTTTTCTCATCTTCTTCTTCTTCTTTTTTGCTCTTTGTTTTTTTCTTCTCTTCTTTCAAACCAGATTCTGTCTTCTTAACTACTTCATCTTCTTCATGGGTTTTAGATTTTGAGATCTCTGCATCTGTTCTGCTTGAATCCACCTTCGTTCCCTCATCTGATTCCATTACACTATCCATTGTATTTATAATCCTGTTTGTAAGATTCAAAACAAGGCTTGTTAAGATCTATTTAAACCAAAGAGAGAAAGAAGAAAGATTAAAGTAGATTACTTAAACTTGAAACAACAACAAAAAAAAACAGAGAAGCTGCATGTACCTGAAAAAACAGAAGTTATTTTTTGGTGAGATTAAAGGGTTGAATACTTATGTACTCTTGTTCATTACTTGAAGAAGAGAAAGAAGCAGTGGATTTTCAATTTCAAGTAACTCTTAACTTTACTTGTTAATTCTATATGTCTATTTGAATTGGTTCAAGTGGAGTTTTGGACCTACTTCGAGAATCAAAGACTAGAGTCGTCAAAAACGACCTTGTACAAACTGATGACGTGCGACAGGACAAATGTAACTTGTATGGTCTCTCTTCTCTGTCGATAAGTCTTATTACAACCAAACTTTACTGAACAAAGACAGAAGAAACTTGTAACAATGAGAATAAAAAAAACACAATAAGTCTTCAAAATGATTTTTCATGTAAATCATTACTTTCCTTTGTTCATATTGTATAATACACCATGAATCATTATCAGACAAAAATATCAATCTATATTTGCTTTTTTTTATAAGCAACTCTCGCATGACATTTCTTTAATTCATGGGCCATAGCATTATAATTGAAAGATTAAAGAAAAAACTAAGATAAACTTACTATTGTTTTATTGACAAATGTCTCATAACTTTTTCTTTATATGCTTTTTAATTTTTATATTGCTACATAATGAATCATTTTTTTCAACTTTCAAGCAGCCAGTGAATTTTCTTATTCGTTTTCCACATACAAATCATTTTTTTAATATATTTGGATTTGTGATTAGTCCGTTTTGTTAGAATGTCAAGTATTTTACTAGTCATCAAATCTCGTAACAATTGAGGATGAGTGTCTTCCACGCATCTATGAACCAAATTCCGGTTTTACTGGTACAATCGATTTGAATTATACCTTGGTTTAACTCTTTCATTCTACCGGACAAGTAATAGTAATAGACAAGTGCTTTAGCCAATGCTTCTTTTAGTCAATTTGTAAACACATGTATTGTTCTAGAGAAACATCTTACAACCGGAATATTATCAATTAAGGACAGATCCAACACGAAGGATGGGGTTGGTTTCACATGGTTGAATAAACCGGAAATTGCAAATGTCTTTTCGAAATTGGAAAAAAAAAATGGTGGTGGAAGACAATGCCACTTTTATAATGTGAGTTATTGGTGAAATTAACCATCTATGTGTGGGACAACTTCGCTTTGAAGTGCGCTTTGATTTGTTAATGTAGGGCTTCGCTTTGCTAACATATTACACTTCTCGTATACATTCTATTATATTGGGTATAAATAATAACATAGGAATCTTGCGAAATTGCAAAATCTTACAGAATTTATGATGACTTTTTGCGGAATTTTGCAAAATAACATTAAATTTAAATGGTAGCAGCGGAATTTTGTGGAATCTAGCGGAATATTTTAAAATAAATAAATTAATTAAACTTATGAAACTTTTGATAAAATTATGTTTAACGAAATTAAACATTTATAATCTTAGTAATTTATTAAAC
Source organism: Arabis hirsuta (assembly GCA_964056655.1). NCBI lineage: Eukaryota > Viridiplantae > Streptophyta > Magnoliopsida > Brassicales > Brassicaceae > Arabis > Arabis hirsuta. The sequence continues at coordinate 581,161 of OZ053308.1, read as the reverse complement.
AAAGTTATTGACATTTGTTTATTTGAGTAACGGAATAATTGAAATTTATTCAGACTGATACAATTAAAAAAAAAACAATACAATTATTAATTAAATGTAAATTTATAAGATTTTAGTTAATTATAAATTTATTGTACAATTATAATTTATTAGTTTGTTATAAATTTAGTGTACATTTATAATTTATTATATATTTATCATAGATTTATAATCCTTTACAAAAAAATATATTCACAAAAGTTTAGAATAATAATTATTAGCATTATTTATAACATAAATGACATTAACTATTAAAACAAAATACTACAAACACTCTAAAAATATTACGAACTACGAAGATGAGAATATATACTTTATGATTCCATATGCACAATACTCTATAATTCTACAATTTTACCATTCTTGCCAATTCCATTCCACAAAAATAAATTGTGTACTTTCCACAAAATTCTTCAAAATTCCACAAAATTTCATAAAATTAATGTTTCCATTTAGACCCATTTAGACCCATTGTTAGCCATTACTAATTTGTGTATTTATATTAACATAAAGTAAAAATCGTTATTTTGGATAAAAACAAACATATCAACCAACCCATATGCATCTCATTAATGGAACATGCACTCCAGTATTGTTTAAGAGACTTATATATGTTCCCAACTTTTACACATCAACATTCCACTTCTTTTCATTTGAAAAAGAAAAACAAAAAAAAAGAATCTGCAAAACCTGTGGAATTTTTTTCAACTGGTAACATAGAAAAAAAACTCAGCTGCATTCAACAGAATTCTTTCTTTTATTCAGCTGATATCAGTTAGACCCATAACCTCGTATATATAGTAAATGCAGTAAACTTTAAAATATATATATGTATATATATATATATATATGTATATTTATCAAGCTTACACTGTTACCCATACTTTCACATAAATAGTTTTGGTTTGCTTGTTTTTTACTAGAGTTTTAGTTTTTGTAGTTTAGTTTAACCAATTATAAAAATAAAAAGTGGTAGATTTGATCAATTTTATGATGTTAGTTCTTTTAGTTGCAATACTTTTTCTAAAATATTTTCCCCCAGTTATAAAGAGTAGTTAACTGAAACTATGTATCGAAAATGATAGAGATATACACACACATCAAAGTGGTACAAAAAAAAAACTCATTATTTGGAATACAATAAGTAAATAAAATGAGACAACAACAACATAATTTTGTTTTCTTTCTCTTTTGCACGTGAAAACAAAAGGAATCTTATTCATACTTCATCCCAAAATGTATCTAGAACCCTAAATTGTATAAAATACCCAAAAAAGAGCCCTGATCCTCAGAGTCGAGGTCGTATCATTTACCTTTACATAAATCACATACTGTCTTATTCGTTACTCTTTTTGTTTTCTTACAATCCAAGCTGGACAGGCACGTTGGCTTCTTGAATCCAATTAGCCGGACCAACCCAATTAGCCACGGTGAATCCTTCAACCTCAGCCGCAGACTTAGCCACCTTAGCCCAAGGAACCCTTTGAGCAGTGTTAGCTCCTGGTCCACGGTTATTGAACTCAATGTACCTAGCAGTTTTGTGGAATTGTTCTCCTTTCCATTCGTTCCACCCTATTGGTTGAATCACATCACTGATCTCACTTCCAATGACCACGGTCGTTGAATATGCCTTCCATGGTCGTCCTAGGAACGATTTGATGGTTAACTTGTCAGCTTCGAGGTCCTTGTCCGCCATGATACGGCAGTTTTGGAGAACGATACCGATCTTGACCGCTGTACCCTTTTCGTTACCGTCGGCTGTAACGTAGTTTTGTTGTCCGGGGTTTCCCTTTCGGATGAGTATGAGAGAGTTTTGGATCACGGTCGCGGATTTTCCGAAGATGAAATCGACTGTACCGGATACAACAATGTTCCTGTAGAATTGACGTCCGTTGTTGACGTATAGTGTGTCTTGGTAACCGTCGAATCTACAGTTGAATATGACCGCACGGTCTCCGTTCACACGGAGTGCGACCGCTTGGTGTCCTAATGGACCAGCAGTGTTCTTAAACCCTATCCATTTCGCCATGAATCCCTCAGATTCAACCTCTGCATGCATGTGTATATATTTAGATATGATCAACGTTATTTAGCAATGAATATAGATGACTTAAATAACGGTTTAAACAAATGAGACTTACGAACGGTGCCACTGAGTGAAGTAGTGGTTCCAGGGCTAAGTTTAACACTTCTGTTAAAAGTAATGATGGTTGCTGTAGCACCATCACCAAACATGAAAATGTTGTTCTTCTTCTTAGGGATAGTGACTTGCTCATTGTAGATACCAGCCTTGATATGGATAATGCAACGTCCAGGGTTTTTGTCCGGGCAAGCTTTAACCGCCTCGCTAATCGTCTTAAACTGTCCACTTCCATCCTTAGCCACCACATGAGTCGCCTTGATCTTACCGCCACCACCACCACCTTCACCGATACCTTCATCAGCACCAGCTGCACCACCACCTGGAGCGCCACCACGTCCGGCTTTAGCCATAAGCTTCCTGTCTTTACCAGAAAACCACTTGGGAAGCCCCTTGGTGTCGTTGTCTTCAAGAAGGCGACGAGCAGCTGGGGCTCCGGTTCCTCCTCCGAGGGTCACGTTCTTCATATCGTCGACTTTGAAACCCATTTGGGACATCGCGGTGACAACGGAATGGAAGATATCAATAGCGTTACTGGTCAAAACCTTGGAGTTGGAGATTCCTTCACCCATGATTTTCTTGAGTTCAACTTCTTCAATATCGTCAAGACAATCGGTTTGGTAATTGAAAACTCCGGTTAACCATTGTTTAAGCTGGTCGAGCTTAGATCCACTCTGTTGAAGATCTGCACCCATTTCTTCCACAATGGTTTCAAGATCCTCAAGAGCGTAAGTCAAGACTCTCTTGCAGTACTCAAGAACGGCCTTGCTAGTCGCGTTCATGTTTTGCCCCATGCCTCCTTCGGTCGAAGCTGTGAAATTTGAAGATTTTAAGACCGCTTCTTTTGTAGCCAACAAGAAGGCTTTGATCAGCTTGCTTGGATCGTCACTTTTGACAGGCTCTAGCGTTTTCGTGCACGAGGCTTTGTCTGTGGTTGGTTGACATATTGTCTGAACCGCCTTCGAATGTGCATTGAGAGAACCATCAGCCTTGTCGGGGCTGTCCTTGTTGAAGACAGCGACAGCTCCGATGACAATTCCGACCACTAGGAGGGCGGAAGCCACCGACAGCACAACTTTGTTTACCGCCATTTTTAGATTTTTTTGTTTTTTTTTTATATATTTCCCTTTTTTACGTTTTGATTTTTCTCTTTTTTTTTTTAATGTATATTTTGTTTTTGTACTCTCCCTCCGGTTTTATTGAGGAGGTAAATATGGAGAGGGAGGGGATTTTATTAGAAACAGAGCCCGGTGATTTATTATTGGGGCTGATGGAGATTGTTGTGCATTGTGGTGAGATTATTATAGGAATCGTGGTTTCTAAAATTAGGGTTTGCATGTGTTTTGCATGGAGCGAGAGAGTTAAGGTCGTTGAATGGCTACAAATTCTCTGGTCAAATATTAGCTTCGAGACTAAAAATTGGTTTATGTCCTGATCAAGAGGTGTTTTCATTGCTAAAAATAAATGTAAAAGACTAAAGAATAAGTTTGTGGATATAACTAGGTTGCCTATTATATAGTACTCTAATTCTAACCTGATGATTTCTTAAAAAAAAATTAGGATCCAATTCCACTCGTAGATGTATAAATAGTTTATTTTGGATAATTTGTTTCTATGTTTCACCTTAGTGATTTATTCAAAAGTAAACTTGGCGAAAATTTTTTAATCGGGTCTATCCCATTCCTAAAAAGTTAATAATATAACTAGACATCAAAGTGATTAAGGTGAAAGGAGAGCCGGTCCTGACCTTTTGGTGGCTAGAAGCAAAACAAAAAAAAAAGGCTGGTTCAAAGAATCGAACACGAGACCGGCCACATTTAACTGTTAACACTAAGCCACTATACCACCAAGACACTTATGAATTTGTGGTCGAAAATATTTGATAAATATGTCGGCCGGAAGCAAGTGCTTGATTGGCTTGGTCCAATGGCCGGCTCTGGATGAAAGTATGAGTGAATATGTATTCGATTATGTGCATTTTTATGTGGGATTATTTTAAGGGTGATCATGTATATAAATACAATTTTTTTTTTCAAGATTCGAAATGGGTACTATCTGATGTGATCATGGTAAAAATGTGGGAACGTATTTGTAAGCGACGTCCTCGAAATTAATATCTTCCTCGTAATGTATAGAGACAAAAAAAAAAAAGTTGGAAGAGAAGGTTACAATAGTTTTAATAAAACGGTGCCTTGGCAACACCGACCACTTTCGGTGATAAAGATAGCGAAAATGTACATATATAGACCCCCGAAGTCGTCATTTAATAAACTTTAAGATCCTCTAATTAATATGTTTGATAATAATGTGTAAACAAAAAAATCATTAATTTAATATATATATAACCTTTCCAATCATCACGAATTCCGTCCGTACATGTATAAACCTAGAACTTACATCACAAATGACGTAAAATCATACATGACATAGAACCATCTATGATTCCATTCGCGATCGCTTTAGGCAAATACGATATTGATACTATAAGATATCCAACTCCTTAATCAGTAATAATAATCCGACAACGGTGGCGGTCGGGGAGAAGTGTCTTCGTCGTTAAGCTTCACCTTAATACCAAAAGTCTTGAAAATGTCCTTCAAATTATTAAACACATCAAACGAATCACTGCTTAGCTTCTTGCCAACTCCAATCCCATCCTCCACTTCCTTCAACAAATTTTTGTCTTCAATATCATCCAAACAAGTCGAATGATACCCCATGATTGACATCAACGTCTTCTTACACGTGAAATAATTATGAGCCAACGTCGTAACATCTTTTCCCGTAGCTTTCCAAAAATCCGCGAAATCTTCCAATGCGTAGTTTAGGTTTTTCTCGCAACTGTTGACAACGGTTGTTGCGATTGCGTTGGATTTGTGTTTTGGTTTGATTTCGTTGAGGAAAGTCACGCTTTGTTTAACGGACGTTTCAGCCGCAACCACTAATGATCGGATTAATTCGATGGGATCATCGGTAGGAACGTGTTTAAGGGTTTTGCAACATAAACTTGTGTCTGATTGGATTACGGTGCATATTCCCGCGACTGCTTTTGCGTGCGGTGTGAATAGGTAGTTAGTGCGTTTGGCTGGTACAGCGGCAGCGGTTGCGGCCACGGATAAAAAGAGAAAGGCAAGTTTGATTGGAGTGTTCATTATTGTGTTTGTTGTATGAACGGAGAAAGGGATCGGAAAGGAACGGATTCGGATGGATCGGAAAGGAACGGATTCGGATGGATCGGAGACGAGAGGTTAGATAGAGAGAAATGCATATTGTGTATATTTATACTTCGTCTAAATTTGGTATTTTGGTTAAATGTTTTGATTGTTTATTTATTTTTTATAAACATATGGTAGCGAGGGATTTGCGGGTTAATTTTCAGGCTAAACGGTTATGGTTTTCGAATTAGTATTTTTGCTATACTTTAGTTTTACGTTTTGATGTAAATATGGGTACAATTAAGTGCAAAAAAAATTTTGTTGAGAAACAAACATGACTTATATTAGTTTAAGAGATCCCTTAGTTTAATTGAAATTTTTAATTATTTAATTTATATTTGTATCTAAGATTAAAATTAGATTACTTTCTCAATTCTTTTCCGCCTCACAATAATGAAAGTTTCAAAAAGAAATTACCAAACAAACATATAAAACTTTGAGAAAATAGATGTAAATAAACATATAAAATTTGAGATTCGATTCTAGAAAATACAATTATTATTTATGCAGATTAATGGAGACAAGTTTACAAGCATTTTCAATGTGGAACAAAGTAAAATCTTCTAGCATAGATCAAGATAGAAGATTTGTCTATTATAAAATCGTTGATGTAACAATTCTCATAATTTGTAATAGAATAACAATAAAAAATAAATATTTACTTTGTAATAAAAGCGTTAAAATGAATTTGACAAATTTTTCGGTTCACAACTCTTTACTTCCAAAAGAATTATGAAATTTATTTTTACTTTTTATAGTTAGGGCTTAGAACAAGGGAAAAGTTATCGCTTAGGACAAGAATAGGGTTAGGATTAAGGTTTAGGGTAAGATAGGGTTTAAGGAAAAATAAAGGTTTGGAGTAGGGGCAGGTTTTAGGTTTTAGGGTAGGTTTTTTTTTGTTAGGTTAGGGTTTAGGGCAGGGTTTTAGGGTATGTGTAGGTCAGGGTTTAGGTTAGGGTTTAGGGTAGGGTTTAGGGTATAGGTTTAGGTTAGGGTTTTAGGGTTAGGTTTAGGGTTTAGAGTAAAGTTTTAGGGTTTAGGGTTTTAGGGTTTAGGAGAGTAAGGTTTTACTAAGGTTTAGGGTGGGTGGGTTTGGATTTTAGGTTTAGGGTAGGGTTTTAGGGTTAGGTTAAGGGTCTAAACCCATAATCCTATCCCTAAACAATCCTATCCCTAATAAACCCTACTCTAAACTCTAAACATTAACCCTAACCCTAACCCTACTCTAAACCCTACTCTAACCCTATACCCTAAAACCCTAAAGCCCTACTCTAAACCCTATACCCTAAAAACCTACTCTAAACCCTAAAACCTACTCTAACCCTATACCTACTCTAAACCCTAAACCTAAAATCCTAACCCTAAAACCCTACTCTAACCCTATACCCTAAAACCCTACCCCTAAAGCCCTACTCTAAACCCTATACCCTAAAACCCTACTCTAAACCCAAACCCTAAAACCCTAACCCTAATACCTTACTCTAAACCCTAACCCTAAATTCTAACCCGTTAAACCTAACCCTACGTTACCCTAACCCAAAACCCAAAAGCCTAGTTAAAACTCTAAATCCTAAATTTCATACACATTTTCAATCTTAGGGTTAGTGTAGGTTATATTTGGTTATGCTTTGACAAAGTTGTACTCTTTTGCTTGTTTGGGCAGTGTTTTTTTTTTTGCTGATTGGTCCTATGCTATACATACAAATATTCGCCATTTTCTTCTATACCTTATCCATACATCTATATTTACATCTTGCTAAGTCATGCATTGGTGCATCTCACCATCGATATAGGTATTAAGTCGCGGAGACTAAACTTCTCTCGTTTCACTGCGTTCTGCAAAAATAGATCATACAACAATTTCTATCACAAGTCATTTTCCTCTTTTCTATAAAAATATATAGTAACCAAAAATCAAGACTATTTTTTATAATAGTGTAATACTATAATATGACACCCAACGTTTTATATTTTTCAATCAATAATTAGTCTCATTCAAGTTTCAAAAAAAAAAAAAAAAATTAGACTCATTCTACTATCATAAGATCTATGTGTTGCCTAGACAGCACAATACATTGAAATCAATTTTTATACCTTTATTATATTATATTTTCCAATACACACATGCACATTTTGTGAAGACAAGTTTTCCATTTTATGAATATATATATCAACTGGATTTAAAACATAATCATCTAAAACGTTTTTAATCTATGAAATAAATCACAATATATACCAATTGGTTTCAATTTCAAACAGTGTCATCTAAAAAACATTTTCAAAATATGAAACAAATCAAACACAAGAGTTAAACAAAGAAAGTAAAAGAATCAAATTAGATCTTACCTTGTTCATTAATGATTGATGACTCTATGTTTGTCTAGCTCTGAGCAAGTGAGAACTGAAAACAACACCTAAAAAAAAAGTTTTGAGTCGCAGAAGAATAAATCAAGGAATTAGAAAACAGAGTATTGAACATTTGAAGAACAGGACCTGTTCGGAAAATGTCTTGGGCCAATATTGTCAGCGACAAACCAAGTTTAGTGAAGCATGATTTTGAAAACCGTAACTCTCAGGGGGTAGTCACCGTGCCGTCAACTGTTCTGGACGCTCCTCCGCTATGGGAGGATATGCTTGTCGGACAATTCGCCACAAAAGCTCCTCACGTGGCAAAGATCCACGTTATCGTCAACAAAATCTGGCCTTTGGGCAACAAAAATTTAAAAATCGATGTGTTCGTGGTTGGAGAGAAAATGGTAAAGTTTAGGATCCGAGATGACGCGGTACGTTCAAGAATTCTAAGACGTGGTATGTGGAACATCGCAGACGTTCCAATGATTGTCTCAAAATGGACTCCAATACTTGAAGATGCTCAACCAGCACTGACTAAGATGCCGATGTGGGTGGTCATCAAAAACGTGCCATACTCGATGTTTTCTTGGCCGGGGATAGGCTTTCTAGCTAGCGCAGTTGGAGAGCCAAAGCGTCTCCATCCAGAGACAGAAACTTGCAAGAATTTCGAAGAGGCTAAGGTTTTTGTGGAGGTTGATCTGATGAAGAAGCTTCCTAATGATTTTGCTTTTGACCTAAAAGGAATCGAAACAGTGGTGGATTTTACATACCCTTGGCTACCCCCAAGGTGTACGAAGTGTGACAACTGGGGGCACTTTGAAGACAGTTGCAAAACATCTCCACAGATTACAATCCTTAAACGAGGAGATCCATCTATTTCTACTGCTACAGAGGCGGAGAAGGAGGCTGAACCTACTGTTCCGATCGTTCAAGAAAAGAACATTACGGACACTGTATGCACTGCAACAGTATCGGTACCTGATCAGCAGATTGACGAGCAGAGAATCCGGGATGACATATCGGAAGAGATTATCCATAATACTGTTCCCGAAACAGAGCAAAAGTTGGAGTCCATCCAAGCGCATATTTCAGAGGCAGAGGAGGAAGAAAATTGGATTTCGCCAACAAAAGTGGGAAAATCGAGGGGAAAACAAACAGATGGCGAGGTACAGATAAAATTATCAAAATACTCGATTCTGGCCGAGGAAGAAGAGGTGGATACAATGAGTAATAATCAGGAGGAAGACAATGGAACTGAGATTGAGGACAACGAGGAAGAGGAGGGAGAAATACCTGCAACAAAAAAGAGATTTATTTAAAAGATATGAGAAGTGAAAGAGGGTCGAAGAGAAAACCGATTACGAGACAAAAACAAAAAAAGGTGGTTGAGAAAACGAAAACAAAGACGAAAGAGGAAATTCAGGGGGTTAAGAATTCAAGAGCTTGTAAACAAAATCTGCATTAATGTCTGGTTTTTTTCTGGAATATGCGAGGTTTTAATCAAAGAAGGAAGCATTTCGCAATCAAAAGATGGATGCAAGAACACTCCTTTCAGTTTGGATGTTTACTGGAAACTAGAGTCAAGGAGAACAAATCACTTTCACTGGCCTCGGATGTATTTCCGAACTGGTCATTCATATCAAACTACGAATTCAACAACTTGGGAAGGATTTGGGTGGTTTGGAAAGAGGGTGTTCAGCTAACTCCAGTTTTCAAAAGTAGCCAAGTAATCACTTGTTCGGTTTTGATGGAGGGAAGGGATGAGGAATTCTTTTGTTCTTTTATCTATGCCTCAAATGATGGAGAGGAAAGGAAAACATTATGGGAGGATCTTAAAAGTCATCACGACTCAAGATTGTTTTGCAACAAAAACTGGTTGATCTTTGGGGATTTCAATGAGATACTACAGGGTCAAGAGCACTCTAACTATGCGATATCACCTACTATCTCAAGAGGTACGAGAAATTTTCAGGAGTTAGTTCGTCATTGTTGTTTATCGGATCTGCACTATCAAGGACCACTGTTCACATGGTGCAACAAATGGACAGAAGGAGTTATTTGTAAGAAGCTAGACAGAGTTCTTATGAGTGAACATTGGATGAGTGATTTCCCACGATCTTATTGTGTGTTCGAGCCGGGAGGTTACTCCGACCATCTGAGATGCCGTATAGTTCTGGATGGAGACTGTCCGAAAGGAATCAAACCTTTCAAATTCATCAACGCTATCACCTCTCAAGATGGGTTTGCTCCGATGGTAAAAGCGTATTGGGAAGAAACGAGGGAACTATATCACTCCACTTCGGCACTCTATCGCTTCTCAAAGAAACTAAAAAATCTGAAACCTCGGCTAAAATCACTAAACAGAATGAAGCTTGGTAACCTACCCCGCAAGGCAAAAGAAGCGTATGAGATTTTGTGCGAAAAACAGAAAGAAACCTTGACGCATCCGAATGATCATAATATGAGGATCGAAACAGAGGCATATACCCGTTGGGATCATGTCGCAAGCTTAGAGGAAAAATTTTACAAGCAACGGGCGAAGATTCATTGGCTCGATATTGGGGACCGAAACAACAAGATGTTCTACCAAGCAATCCAAACTAGACATGCTCAAAACATGATACGGGAGATACGAGGTCCAAACGGAGAAATATTCAAAACTCAAGAAGACATAAAAGGTGAAGCCGTGAGACATTTTGAGATATACCTCAGGTTCACTCCTACGGACTATGAGGGTGTATCTATAGATAAGATTGAAAAGCTGGTGCAGTTCCGTTGTTCGGCGTTGGAGAGAGAGGTGCTGACTAAAGATGTCTCCTCGGAGGAAGTGAAATTAGTTTTGTTTGCTATGCCGAAAGACAAATCACCGGGTCCAGACGGATACACAACGGAGTTCTATAAATCAGCTTGGGATGTTATTGGACATGACTTTACGGTCGCTGTGCAATCCTTTTTCTTGAAAGGATTTCTTCCGAAAGGAATCAACTCCACAATTCTTGCCCTAATACCAAAGATTCATGAAGCTACAGAGATTAAAGATTACCGTCCAATCTCGTGTTGCAACGTAATTTGCAACGTAATTTACAAGGTAATATCAAAAATCCTTGCGAATAGACTCAAAAGAATTCTCCCGACAATGATTGCCCCCAATCAAACGGCATTTATTAAAGATAGGTTGTTAATGGAAAACCTTCTGTTAGCTACTGAATTGGTGAAAGATTACCACAAAAGATCGATATCTCCTCGTTGTGCGATGAAAATAGATATCTCGAAAGCTTTTGATTCGGTTCAATGGAGCTTTATTCGGAATGCACTCATGGCTATGCAAATTCCGGACAAGTTTATACATTGGATTATGTTGTGTATCACTACGGCTTCGTTCTCGGTACAAGTTAATGGAGAGTTGGCGGGTTACTTTCAAAGCAAAAGAGGACTTCGACAAGGATGCTCCATCTCACCGTATTTGTTCGTCACTCTATGAATATTCTCTCTAAGCTTCTTGACAAAGGTGCGGAAATGAAAAAATTTGGTTATCATCCGAGGTGCAAAAATCAAAAACTCACACATTTGTGTTTTGCGGATGATATCATGATTTTTGCGGATGGGAAGAGACGATCAATGGAAGGAATATTAAGCATATTCGAGGAATTTGGTAGAATGTCGGGACTCAAAATAAGTAGAGAAAAGTCGACAGTTTTCCTTGGTGGTATTTCGGAGACAATGCGATTAACCTTGCAATCGCAACTACCTCTGGCTTTTGAAAACTTACCGGTGAGGTATCTCGGATTGCCTCTCCTTACGAAGAGAATGTCGAAATTGGATTACGCCCCTCTTGTTGAACATATAAGGAACCGCATCAGTTCTTGGACATCAAGGTTTCTCTCGTACGCGGGAAGAGTGCAACTTATAATCTCGGTTTTAACAAGCATTATGAATTTTTGGTGCTCGGCTTTCAGGTTATCAAAGGCTTGTATCACGGAAATTGATGGATTATGCTCAGCTTTCCTTTGGTCGGGTCCTGTATTGAATCACTCTAAAGCAAAGGTGGCTTGGAAAAGTGTGTGTAAAACAAAGGAGGAAGGAGGTTTGGGAATTCGATCGCTCAAGGAGATCAATTTGGTATGTTGTTTGAAACTTATTTGGCGGTTGGTTTCAAATAATAATTCTTTGTGGGCAAATTGGATCAAACAACACATTCTACGCAACAACTCTTTTTGGGATACAATGATTGGGAAGGGAACCAATGGCTCATGGATTTGGCGAAAGTTGATTAAATACAGAAATGTGGCGAAAGATTTTCATATGCGGGAAGTTGGAAATGGTGAAACAACGTCTTTTTGGTACGATAATTGGTCCAACCTTGGAGAGATTTGGAGCATTACAGGGCCAAGAGGAGTAATCGACTTGGGTATTCAAGCCAATGCAACAGTGGCAACACTTCTAACTGCGGGAAGAGGAAGACGTCATCGAGTTAACATGCTCAATGAAATTGAACATGTAATACAAGAGTTTAAAGACAAACGATCAGAGGAAGAGGACAGGGCACTTTGGAAGGGCTGTGACGGAAAATACAAGCCAAACTTTTCTTCAAAAGAAACTTGGAATTTGATTCGGCCTCAACAACAAAAAGTTCCGTGGTACAAAGCTATGTGGTTTCGACATGGAACACCGAAATTTGCTTTCATTACATGGTTAGCATTGCAAAACAGACTTTCGACAGGTGATAGGATGAAGAAGTGGAATGGAAACATCTCGGATGCTTGTGTGCTCTGCTCAAATCACCAAGAAACAAGGAACCACTTGTTTTTTACATGTAACTACTCGATGGCTGTATGGAGAGCAATTGCAGGCGGGATCCTTCGTCAAAGATTCGTGGCCGATTGGGACACTCTACTCAACACCATTTCAGACCCACAACTCCCACGTATTGAAACGTTCTTGCTGCGGTATGTGTTCCAAAGCTCCATCTCGCATATTTGGAGAGAACGAAACAAAAGAAGACACGGCGAAACACCGGTAAGAACTAATCAAATGATAATGATCATAGACAAAGGCGTGAGAAACAGGATAAACTCTTTTCGAGAGAAGGATTCGAACTACGAAGACGCAGTTGTCACATGGTTAGAGACACGTTCTTGAAGTTGTACTGTGTTTGTAATATTGTCGTACAAGCTACGGCGAAACAATTAAACAAAACGAAGCACTTGTTGTAAAAACGCTTTTTTTTTGTGTGAATGAAATTTAAAATTCCTTCAAAAAAAAAAGAACATTTGAAGAATAGACACAGAAATAAAAGAGTTTAAAATATGAACAAAGAAGATAGAAAGAAGTACTTATAGAGGAGTCATTACCTACAGTTTTGCAATTTCTATATAAAACTAAATTTATTATATTCGCAACGGTAGGAAAAAATCTACTATTCTGTAACGTTCATATTTGCTTTCTTTTCACTCTCACTGTCACATCTTACGGAAGCAATAAACAATTAATAACATTTCCAATATAAAATTATAAAACCTAACGCTTTTTGTACACCTCTTTAAAAATTCATACGCATATTCGAATTTGAATTATGGATTTGTGACCAATACTTGAAAATCATATTTGAGTTTTGTAATATTTCAATTACGGAAGGCGTGCAAATGATAATCAAATTTATTTTATCTTCGGTCCAAAAAAAAATATGTGGGGCCCACAAGAAACCAATGGTCGTGAGATTGACACGTGTCAGGCGAAAAATGAAACCGCGTATATTAAAAGTAATTCGACTGACTCGGAGAATCGAAATGTGGAGGCGGGAGAAAATGCAGGTGGAGGAAGCCAAGATCTTGCTCGGATTCCCTCCCAATTCTCGTCCCGATCCTTGTCAGGTTCTTCTTCTTCTTTTTCTTCAATTAATCTTTACTTTGTGAGCTTTTTGGGGAATTTTCGATCTCTTAATTCAACAATTAGGGATTTTAGGGGTTGATACCTTTTGGTTCGGTGATCGTAGGCTTGAATTTAGGTTTGATTCGGTGATTTATGATTGGATTAGGTTAAAGCTGCTTACCGGAAGAAAGTATGGGAATCACATCCTGATTTATTTCCAGATGATCAGAAACTCCGTGCAGAGTCTAAATTTAAATCGGTTAGTGACTCACATATATATTACAATCCTTTATATTTCTTTTCTTATTAATAAAAAAGTGTTTGGTTATCAATTTTGTTGTAGATATCTGAAGCTTACTCTTGCCTTGAGTCGGGTAATTTACTCATCATGGTCTGCAAAAAAACCCAAATGAGCTAGTAGATTTGCATCGGTGAAAGCCGGTTTCGTGATGAATGTTGACAGGGGAATTTGGAGGCACTGTTTAAGGAAATTAATCCTGGTATTTTTTTACGAACATTGTGCATTTACATACTTTTAAGAGAGTGTGTGTGTGTGTGTGTTACATTAGTTTTTTGGCTATTGATATCGCAGATTGAGTACTTGGAGCTGTAGTTGTTGGAAGGATGAAAAAGAAGCCATTTTGACATATAAACGATTCTAGCTCATTTGGGTTTACTAGTTGTGCAGATCAGGACACACTTACTCTGTTTTTATAGAATGTAGCATTTATGTTATCAAGCTTTCTAAGTTCTGACACTGGTCTCTATTTGCAGGCGATGTTAAAGGTCGACAATATTCCAGAGCAGGTAAGAAAACGGCTCAGCAGTCAGTATTTGTTAGCATCTAAGCGTAGTGGGTTATATACATTGATGAGACTCTCAATTTTGCAACATTGATAAGGTATGTATTCGAGAGTGGTTAAGACAGGAGTTCCAAAGACGTATGCGCATGCGAAAAGAGGTAATGCTTGGTTGATCGGTGCACCTTTCCTTTTGATCGTCCTTGGAACCATCGGACTTGGTGGAATCAAAGCTAACAGGTCAGTTCCACGTAAATTTTCCCCTTCTCTTTCTATTAGTTTATCCTTGAGACCTTTTGATGAAACACATAATTATCATTGGTGTTTATTGGTATTTGACATTTGCAGGGCATATACTCAGCAAAAACAGACATTCCCATCTCACAATCCTTTCCTTCCTTGATTTAGAGTCTATCAACACATCATTTTGTATCATTGAACATAAGCATGTTACATTTTTTTATTGGTACAAATGTTATTATTCCAACATTCTTTCTCTCTTTTTAGAGAAAATTGATTTAGTATATAAATTATCAAGATATGATGCAGACACAAACTGATGCTCAGGTTTATATGCCAAACGAAATAAAAAAAGCCAACCAGCTAAATAAAAGAGTTACTAATTTACAATAGATTATGATAAATAAAAGTACCAGTAGAAGTTATTTTCATACAAAAACATAAAAGGCATAAAGAAAAGAAGGCTTCATGGTTCACAGTAAGACATAAGAAACAGAGGTGAAATAACCAAAAGAAACAGATTGTAATGCAGAAACTTTGGTGATCTTCTCCCACAAACTTAGATGAAATTGAGCAATCTTCTTCTTGATGGTAACACTAAGGTTTTTATAAACTCAGCCGTGTACTAATACATAACCAATAGGTCCAAAACCTTAACCATCCACTAAATTTTTAACTTTATACTAAACCCACGAAAATAAATTGAAAAAGAGAAGGTGCAACTACTACTAAGGTAAACTACTACTCAAAGACTTAAGGACCATAGTAATTCTGCAATTTCTGATATGGAAAAACACTATTTTCCATGTCTTAGTGATCTCTATCTGGTATTCAAAGTAGTACCCATATATGTTCTGCTTATGGCTACTACTAGATCTTCGGTATTTAGATTGGATTTCAGGCAACAGTTTGGATACCTGTCACGGTTTCAGTAGCTGTCTTGTTTGTTGTCTCTGCAGCAAGGTTAATAGCAACTGGTTTCCATCCTGTTTGATGATAAGTAATCCATTTCTTCGAGGTTGATGTTATATTCAAGATCTGAACTATGTCACCTATAGTGTACTCTTTCAGGCATTCCTTCTTCAGAAGTTGTGCGGCTTCATAGCTATATTTTACATCCAAAGAAGAAAAAAGAATGTTAGAATGATTCATGATAAAAGAAGCATAGATTCATTAAGTAAGGAAACTTTCTAACCTGCACTGAGTTGCCATAAACGCCACCCGCCCAGAAGATGAGGTTAGAAACTGTTGAATTCTATCCCAAGTTGCTTTTGGGTATTGTTTAGAGTTTCCACCTAAAGGGTTTACACAGTTCCATAGAGCTTCGTCTTTACCAATGTAAAGCTTTAGTTGACCCATATTACTCACCATGATCATATGATGCTCTATGGCACTGTCTAAAGCTTTCTTTACATCAGTACCATGATGCTTTGGATCTCCATACTGAATGCAATCCGAGATATTAGCCTCGGTAGGCATAACTTTTTCAGTTTTCAAACTGTTTAGAGCATGTAAGATAACGCCTATAAGGCCTTGAACATACTCAGATGGTGGTGGACACTGTTGTGTTCCCCACATACCATTGCTGGAACCAGATCCAGTAGTAACAACTAGAGGCTGAGAAACTCCAGGAGTGGAAGAGTTGGTGTAGCCTGTGGTTGTCGTAGTATGTGTTACTGGGGCACTGCTCCTCCGTGGAATATTAGCCTTATTCGGACCACTTACGCTAGGAAAATAAGATGATTCCATCTTTGGCCTGAACTCTTGTCTGACTTGAGAATTGAAATTAGGACGATTTTGAGTTTGGTTCGGGTATTGTTGAGAAACACTTAGATTGCTGATATCAGGTGTAGCCATGAGAGGTGGAGACGAAAACCTAGTCCCGTCATTTCTCTGTTGCATTGGACGGAAACAATTACCCATTGGAGGATTCAGATTCTCTGGGCGATAAGCGCGGAAAACATTACCATAAGGCGGCCGCATATTAGGAGCACCTGGCCTGGCAGCATTGGGATAATAGTTCTGCGCATGGTTCGGGATGCTATTTCCATTATTCCAAGAAGGATTAGGGTTAGGGTGAGGTTGTCTTGGAGGAAAAGAAACAGGTCTAGGAGGACAGTTGTACTGATTCGAAGAATTACTCATGACATTACCAGGGAAAGGACTAACATTGCTAGAGGATAAACTAGGAGCAGGTATGCTAGGGGAAGCAGATGGCTCACTACTTCTAAACAACTCATGGGGTTTCTTCAACAGCTTTCCTTGAACATTCTGTTGCGGACGGTTATTGTTATGCTTACTTTCCTGAGCCTTAGGCGCGGGAGGCTGATGATTTGTCGGTTTCGGAAGGTACTTAACCTTGAATTTGTTTTCGAGGATTCTTCTGGTGTCAGAGTTTGAATCCAGAGGTTGGCTTGATGGAACACATTCTTGAGTTGATGTCTCTGAACCAGAAGTCGAAGGGGTCGCATTGGCGATAAGCTGCAAGCTTTCGATTCGCGAGAGAGGGCTTCCACCAGCTGATAGGCTTGTCCAAAGCCATACCGTTCTCGCAGCGTGAACTAGAGGCACAGATGCTTTACGAGGCTGTGCTAAGAGAACATTGTACCGTCTCAATCTCAATTGGTGAAGAGCATCAGAGAAGTCTCTATCCCCTGAGATTAACATACAATTTGCAGGTGCAGGATTGTCTAGTGCCCAACAAAACATGTTAACTAAAATCTTCTTATCACTCGCATCTTTCGCTCCTGAACACACATTAAAACCAAAAGAAAACACTTAAGCTACTAAAATCAAAACAGTAACAAACCCTAATAACAACAAAATTTCGATTCAGAATTCAAATCTAACCAAAGAGGATGCATAATCGATCAACATAACTATAATAATCAAACAGAGATAAGAGTATTTTTTTATAAAAGGGTTCTAAGAGAATTTTACCGGCGGGGACGTGATTGAGAGCGATTCCGGTGGAATTAAGGGCTTGTTGAATCGCCGGAGGGATACGATTTGTATCACCAAAAGCAGAAATGGATACTGGACCACAATAGTTCATGTTCTTAAGTGCAGAACTAATGTTCTGAGCAATCCCATGAGCGTCAAGACCTTTAGGGACTTGACAATTCTCAATATCCCACCACACCGCCGTCTTCGCTTTCTCGTACTGTGGCTCAGCCATCTCCGCCGCTGTAACCACCGGTAACGTTTCAAAATCTCCTTCCACCACCGTACTCATCGCCGCCGACAAGGGAATCTCTGAGTGAGTGAGAGAGAGAGAGAAGAATTTCAATTCAATTATTATTATAACCAAAAGAACCTTTTCCTCTTCCCCTTTATAATAATAAACAGCCACTACTCATGGAGCGATTATGGTTTTATGGTTTTACGGTTTTACCCTTGAGCGACACCGGAGAAGAAGGGTAATTCCGGGATTGAATCACGAAGCGTTGTGATTGGTGGAGGGTCGTGGTTATTGCCTTGTTGGCAGTTAGTTAGTGGTGAGATATATACTGTGGTTAGTGGAAATTCTTGTGACTTGTGTCCGTTTATTATTTGATGTTGACTTTTGACTTCAACGAAGAAGACTTTGGTGTTTTTATTTTCCACGAAGAAACTTCTTTCCGTTTTCCTCATTTCTTCCAATTTACGTCCTATAACTTCTTCACTGTTTTATTCCAATTTGCAATAAGGACAATAACCTTTTTTTTGTTCATATATTAGAATTTTGGTTAGTCTAATTTTGCTATATTTTACACCGATTTTTGTCTTAGATATTGATGGGTTTTTTTTTCAAATATATTGAGATTGTGTAGTGAGAAATTC
This sequence comes from Arabis hirsuta, assembly GCA_964056655.1. Classification (NCBI taxonomy): domain Eukaryota; kingdom Viridiplantae; phylum Streptophyta; class Magnoliopsida; order Brassicales; family Brassicaceae; genus Arabis; species Arabis hirsuta. Next base: position 562,685 of record OZ053308.1, on the reverse strand, counting down.
AAAGGAAACCTAAGAAAAGCAAGAGGAAGAAGACATGTAAAACTAGATAACTTGTGTCGACATTATATAATTTTATAATGAAATTTACATTGAAAAGAAACATTTTTCTGTAATCAATGCCAAACAATAAAAAGAAGAGAAGTAGAATTATCAAATGTGTTAAAAGTTTTTCACTCTAAACAATGCTAAAAGCAATGTGTTATATTAGAACTTACACGTAAAACAATGTGTTTAAACTTTATTAAACGGTTTACCACTACTAGGGTGGTCCTACTCCGGCATGTCTGATTCGAGCATTCAACAATGGTTGAAGTGCTTCCACGACAATACTCATGTTTGGTCTGCAACTCGCTTCGTATTGTAGACACATTGCAGCAACAGCAGCTAACTACATTATCAACATCAAGTAGGTTAAACATAAAACATTTGAAATCATTAGCTAATGACTAGAAAACATTAGTTCAAGAAGATTGGTTTGGGTTTATTATACCTTAGCAACAGATTTTGGATTGTAATCTCCTCCGAGTCTTGAATCGACGCACTGCGTAACCTTGTCTTCGCTTAGCTTCGGTGTAGCCTAATAAAAAAAAACAAGAGTTTTGATTTGATTTTTGTAAAGACTGATGATGCAAGATTGTTCATCTTTGAAAAAGGTTAGTATATATTACCCATGTGACTAAACTTTGCTGGCCTCGAGGTAATGTATGATCAACGGGCTTTCCACCTGTAAGAAGCTCGAGCAATACAACCCCGAAACTGTATACATCACTCTTGGAACTCAATTGTCCGGTCATTGCATATCTAGATCAAGAGAAGAATAAAAGAATGAGACCATTGAGCAATATGACGAGGAAGAAGAAACGGTAAAAAACAACTTACTCAGGGGCATGATAACCAAATGTTCCAAGAACTCGAGTCGAATGAAGACGTGCTGCCATATCAGGAGCTTGATTCGAAAGATCAAAGTCAGCGATTTTCGCTACATCATCATCAAAGATTAGAACATTGCTAGACCTTATGTCGCGGTGAATGATACGTGGACTCGCCTTTTCATGTAAGTACTCAAGCCCTTTTGCTGCTCCAACTGCAATCTTCACTCGTTGATGCCACGACAAGAGTGGACCAGGCTTTGATTCCTTCACACCTCTTCTACCTGAGGAACCATAGGATATGTTAAAACACCAAACAAAATCATTCTTTCAAATATGTTTTCATTGTACCATGAAGAATATCGTGAAGAGATCCGTTTTGCGCAAACTCAAAGACAAGTATCCGCGAATTCCCATCAACAGAGTAACCAAGAAGCTCAACAAAGTTATCATGACTCAACCTCGAAACCATGGAAACCTGAGCAAGGAATTCGTCGTCAGGCTGTTTGTTAGAATCTAACTTTTTAATAGCTGCAGGCTTACTATCATCCTTTAATTCTCCGTAATACACTCTTGCGTACGAGCCTTCACCGATGAGAGAATTCGATCCAAAATCATTCGTTGCTTCGATAAGTTCATCGGCGAGAATAGCATCTACTTCTATAGGCTGCACTTTCACAGATTGAACACTCTTTTGTGAAGTTTCATAGGCATTTCTCCTTACATCATTTCCTTCACAACGCATTGATCACAGAACACCGATTTGAAGAAACACGATTATTGATATGAAGTAGGAAAAAAACACAAGTTAACTCACATACCTCCAGATTGTTTGGTCATATTTTGGCCTCCATGATCAGCAGCTCTAAACAAATCATCTTCACGACAACAACCGAAACAGCTCATTGTTCTTGTTCTGTGTAAGATTTAATTCAAGATCACAAATGTATAAACACATTACACTGAAATTCAGAGCAAAAAAAAACAATTTCGTAAAGCATATGTCAAAGCTATATCCTCGGACGTTAAGTGAACAAAGAGTGACTTAGAAACTACACTACGATCCAAAATCTGAGGTCGAAGCGAGCAAAATATTCAAATTCACTTCCATTTCAAATCCGAAAAATAATCAAAAAGCTTACCTTGATGATCCAAAGAAGAAATACAAAGACGATGGTGGATCAGTACAACAGAGATTTTGAAGATTTTAATAGGATTTTCAAGATTATAGATTTTAACAGAAATGTTATTATTCCATTAAGAGTACCATTAAGAGTAATATGCGCCTCTAAGGGAAAATATCAAATCTATAAGGGAAAATATCAAATTTTATTTTGGGAAGCTAAGCCCATTAAGAGTCATTAAGAGTAATATGGGCCTCTAATATGGGTCACTGAAACTAAGCCCATTAAGAATATGACAAAAATAGAGCGGTTTCAAAAATATGAAAAAAAAAATCGCCTGTAAAACCGAAAAGTCGCAACCTTTCAAAACCATATAAAGAAGTAAAAAACTCTCTGCTTTCTTCTGAGAACACTAATATTTTCTCTCTTGAAAAAAAAACAAAATTAAGTAACAATGGATTCAAGAAGGAACCAAGACAGATTATCGAATTTATCTGATATACTTCTGATTCTGATAATATCTAACTTGCCTTTCAAGGAAGCAGTGAATACGAGTGTTCTCGCGAAGCGTTGGAAGAATCTCTACCGTGAAACGACCAATGTCTCTTTCAAAGAATCCGAGTTCGTGAAGTGCTCTGTTTCAGACGATGAAGAAACCAAAACGGAAGCTGTTTCGTTTGTTGACTATATGGTTGATTGGGTTTCTGGATTTTCCGGTCAAGTCATCGAAAGATTCGAACTTTGTCTCTCTAAACCGGTGGGTTTCGAAACAGAGATCAATTCACTGGTCGGATTCGCCATCTCGAAAAAGGTCAAGAATCTTGTTCTTGATTTCTCTGACCCTTCTTGGATTAACAGTAATCAAGCAAGTGTGTTTCAGTTACCGGAATGCGTTTACAATCTAGCAACTCTCGAGTCATTGAAGCTATTCGCTTGCGGGTTTAATCCGTCAAGGGTTGCGAAGTCCGGTTCGATAAAAAGACTCTGTTTTGGTTGGATCAACCTAGGAAAGATCGAGTCTTTGATACTTAAGTCTCCTCTTCTCGAGAGTCTAACCATTCAGAATTGCGTGAACGTTGGTCTCGAGATGATAACCAGAGACAACAACCGTTTAATCGAATTGATATTCGAGAACTGCGATTTCGCCGCGGAGTATTCTACACTCGACTTGACAAACATTCAGATCTTCAAGTACTCTGGAAAAGTTCATTACTTTCAGTTCATGGAAGTGAATAAGAACATGAAAGAAGCGTACTTGGATTTTGGTGCAGCGACTGAATATAACGACGCGACAGGAACACATCTCTCTGGTCTCCTTTACGATCTTAAATCGGCTAAGAAGTTAACGGTGTGTCCTTTTCTCACTCAGTTGATCAAAGATGGTGATGATCCGGTTCGGTTACAAGCACCTATGGAAACAAGACAGTTGGTGATGAAGACGAATATGCAACCGAATGAGTTCGTTGGGATTAGACTGATGATCAATAGTTGTCCGGATTTGGAAACTCTCACGTTTGTTATGGTTCCTCCTAGGCCTGACTCAACTACGGCTTTAGGGTTTGATCCAGACAAGTATTGGACGTTAAAAATCACGCACAAGTGTTTGAGGTCGACGCTAAAGATCGTGGAGGTGAGGAGTTTCAGTGGCGGCTTGCGCGAGTGTCAAGTGTTGCAGTATCTAATTCGGTATGGTCGTGTGTTGGAGAGGGTTGACTTGTATTTGTCGAGTGAATTGGAAGGTCAAAAGATTTTGGCACGTGCTGCAGGACAAATGATTAGGACAAAGTTCGCGAAGGGTTCTAGTCGTTTAACGATTTTACTACACAACGTTTGAAGAAAATGGTATCATTCAAAGATCCTCTTAATGTTAATGGAACAATGTTGTGTGTTTTCGGTTGTTTGTGTCTTTTGAATAAGGAAGAACGAAATATTGTTACTGTGTTTTGTATTCATACATTTGCAAAAAAAAAACCTTTGTTTAACTTGAAATAAAAAGATTCCTTTTTAGTTATTACAGTTTTATTTCCTTGACTAATCCCTCCAATAAAAAGAGGAATATGAGTAGGAAACTTACCAAAAGCATAAAAAAACACAAAATATCAAAATTTGATTACCAACAAGACAACTTCATCAAAATGCTCTATTTCTCACTGTGATGTTGAAAGAGAGACCAGACAGGCTTTCTTTAGGGTGGTATCATACTTCTTCACCCTTCACACTCCTCAAGAAGCCAAAATCACCAAAGAGAATTAGATTTTTAAGAAAAAAGTTGTGCACCTCCTTTACGCCACACACCACGAACTGGTAAACCACTGGTCTGATTCTGGTTACTGGAATTATCATCCATTGATTCTAGTCCACTCTCATGGACAGAGTTGTTAAGTAATGCAGCCATTGATCCGTCACCAAGCCGAACTCTGTGAAACTTAGAGGTTTTCTTACGTTGCTGCTTGTTTCCAGTTGAAGAAGAATCTGTTCCTGCTACTTTTGATTTGTCTTTGTCTGACCGGTATTGATTCTTATCTTTCGATATCGCCTCTTCCTCTTCTTCTACTTCCTGAGGATTCTGTGAGGATTGCAATCTCCTCACCGTGTCCATGAAGTTATCTGCTAATGTTTCTTTCGGTTCAACAACCTTCACAGCTTTCCCTTTGTTTTTCTTTGAGCTTTGACTCTCTTTAGCTTGAGATGAGCTTTGCGCAGAAACCTGACCATTCTCCTTTGCGTGGTTTTCTCTCATACTGGCACTGTGGATATCGATGAGTTCCTTCTGTCTTTTGGGATCAGGGCAGAGTCTAGCAAGATCAACAATCAAGTGAGACAATCCGTAACCTTCCACATACTCCAAGTAAGTTCTTGCATCAATTGAACCTTGACGGTACTGTCCTGATACATTTTTAAAGGCCATGAATATATCTTCATCATGGCCAAGTGCAGATCGCATTTTCTCAACCAATGACTTGTTGGCAGACTGTACATCTGGCGGCGGTTGGGTGTTCGAATATCCCTGTGTAATGGTGGGTGGTGCACGATTTTGCACAACAGCAGAAGAAACTGGCGGAAAATCTGAATGAGAAGGCTGAAGTGATCTTGTATCAGATAGATTAGGGGCTGAGGATGAGTGAGGAATCCTATTTGCATTACGAACAGCCTGTGGAACCGCAGAATTAGGAGGTCCAGGCTGTGAAACTCTAGCATGGGACCTAGATTGGGCAGAAGAACTAGAAGCTTGTACAGGTGTGCGACCTATTGCTGGCCATCCCGAAGAAGAATTGCCGCCGCCACTTGTATTAGATGCTTGTACTGGGCCTCGGTTAACTGCTGGCCATGCTTGAGAAGGACTAGCAGTAGCAGTATAAATAACTTTAGCAGTTTGATTTGCTTGACGTCTTAAACGAGCAGCCATGGTGTTAGTAGGCAACGGCGAAAATTGAGAGCTCTGTGGACCAGAAAGAGGAGGAAAAGCAGATTCTCTAAGACGTGAACCACCAGCACCAGAGCTGCCTACAGCTTGAAGATACCGCGAAGAGGGTTCCATATCGGTAGTGGATAGAGATTCCATAGGTTGAATAAGAGGAGCAGCATCCTCAATGTGTCTGTTGGTGTTCTCAGAGAATCCAGGTGGTGCACTTGGGGGTGGGGGAGCAGGCTCTTGCCGAGAATACTCAGCCTCAGATAGCCGAAGAGCAGCATGAACTGCATGATTATATTCATCATTATCATCTCCAGGCTCGCGACGAAACGAGCGGGGTCTTCCACGACGATTCTCTTGTTCATTTCGTCGGTATCGGAAACTCGTTGGTATCTGGAGCACAACAATCACAATATTAAACTATAGACAAGCAAAATAGAGGATGAATTAATTTTTTTTTTAAAAACAGCATGGGAGGTTACATGCCTGCAATGCAGCACTTCTCTGTGACCGAGACATTTTACCCCCATGCTCGATAGCATTATGCCTCTGGAAAAACAAATACAAATGCTTAACAAAAGTCCATAGAGCAGAACTAAAAAAGAACAATGAGAAAATTCACCAAAATTGTTTACTTTCAACTCTGATTCGTTTGTAAAAACTATGAACTTCTTCGCAAGGCAGGAGTCATCCTCACAAAGGAAATGGTCTCGGCGGAAATGAATCTGTTGCAAAAACCAGAAGAATCAGAACATATTCAGCCACAATTTAACCTAAACTATGATCAAAATGGTTGATACCTACCTCCAAGTCATCATAGTTTTTGTAATACTCATATTGTCCGGGCTGCGACCTAAATTGAATATTGAAACCAATGAAGTCACTAAAGTTACACGCCCTCAAAATTAAGATCTCGCAAGTATAAATTGCTATTACCTTTGGCATAAATGACAAGTGTAATGCTCTGTAGACATGTGAGTATATAACTCATTATCACCATAGAATGGATTCCTACAGAATTCGCACATAGGATGACCAGCGAAGCCTCCCCTATCACTCTCACTTCCATCAACTTCACAGTCACCAGTGTGTATATGTTGGTTAAGTTGTGCTCTAGTATACAGCTTTTGTTCACATATGAATATCTGTCCATGTAGAGAAAGAAACAGAGATGTCAAAAATGAGCAAACATTCAGAGAAGATAATAGCAAATAAGCTGCACATATGAAAGTTTTAAAGCTCCCACCTTACGCCCTTCAAGACATAAACCACACATATGCAATTTATGCTTATGAAATAAATGACCCTTCAACTGTTCAACACTCTTAATCCGCAAACGATGAGGCCTTGGCCCTTGTCCTCCTTCTCTTGGTTGTTCTTCAGTCTTGTCACAAACACTGCAAGAGAGTCTACACATGGCTTTGATCATCCTGTACTGATCCAAATCATCAAAGAAAGCCTGAGTGTCTTCATGATACCAAAACCCTCCAGCCACTCGACCTTCCTTTGGTGCTGATGGGAAAGTCGAAAAGTCATTGATCGTCCTAGTATAATCACCCAATGCCTACAAAAACAAAATTTTCAAGGAAAAAACACTAATCATTCAACAAAGAGGAGCTAATTGTGATAAAAGGGGTAATCACAAATTCGAGCAAAATCAACTGCAATTAAATTAAGAAGAGGAAAACGCTATTTACCTTGGTGACGAAGACGATAGGAGACTCGGTTTTGCAGATACAGCAACGAGGATCGTCGAGGATGAAACGGAGACGAACGACGCATGTTGAGCAAACTTCTCGGTGACCACAAGATCCGTAAGCAACCCATTCGAGATTATCGGCGCAGACTGCACAGCTATCATCCATGTTTCTTCCTGAATTTGGGTTTTTCGAGAGAAATTGAAATCGAAGCGAGGAACAAAGAGATGATGATAAAGCAGAGAGAGAGAGAGATCTAGGGTTCTGAGAAGGGAAGGCAAAAAGGCAAAGATTAAGAATTGGAAAAGTCTACGAATCATATTAATGATCAGTCAAAGAAATTCCAATTACCAAAAACAAAAAATATCAAACTAATACTTTATATATAATCTATAGAGATAATTTTATCAATTGGGGATGTAGCTCATATGGTAGAGCGCTCGCTTTGCATGCGAGAGGCACAGGGTTCGATTCCCTGCATCTCCACTTTTTTTTTCGTTTTGGTGAGACATGGGCTTAAAGAGACACAGTAAGCCCAAAACAAAAAGCCAATTAGTCTTTTAGTAAATAGCCCGGAAAATGAAGGGTAGTTACGTAATTCAGCTGCAAAACCCTAGAGTCTCCTTCTCCTTTAACATCTTCACTCCTACAAATTCCTCTTTCTGGTTTTTTTCTTTCTTTCTTCAGCCGCTGTTTTGCATTTGCCTTCAAAGATGCAGATCTTCGTGAAAACCCTAACGGGGAAGACGATAACACTTGAGGTTGAATCTTCCGATACCATCGACAATGTCAAAGCGAAGATCCAAGACAAGGAAGGAATCCCACCGGACCAACAGCGATTGATTTTCGCCGGGAAACAGCTTGAAGACGGACGCACTCTCGCCGACTACAACATCCAGAAGGAATCGACGCTTCATCTCGTCCTCCGTCTCCGTGGTGGTGCTAAGAAGAGGAAGAAGAAGACTTACACAAAGCCGAAGAAGATTAAGCACAAGCATAAGAAGGTTAAGCTCGCTGTTCTTCAGTTTTACAAGGTTGATGGATCTGGAAAAGTTCAGAGGTTGAGGAAAGAGTGCCCTAATGCAACTTGTGGTGCGGGTACTTTCATGGCGAGTCATTTTGATCGTCATTACTGTGGTAAGTGTGGACTCACCTACGTTTACCAGAAAGAAGGAGCCGAGGCATGATCTGTCGATTCGGTAGATCGATCTCTCACTCTTTCTCTATCTTTTAAAACTTCATTTCGTTTTGGTAATTTTATAAGCTTTTTGTTGTTGTTATGGATTCAATGTTGAATTCTGGATTCTACTAGGTTTTATGGATTATCAACTTAATTATGTTGGTCGTTTGGTACTTTGATTTACTTTTCTTTCGATTTCTTCAATCATTTCCGATTCGAATCTGATAATTGGGAACTATGAAATATTGAAAATCTAAATCACAATTGCAATCTAGCAGATTATGTGTTTAGAGAACAATGGCTTAGATAGTCCAATTCATTTAAGCGTGTGGATTGGTAATTTTGATATTGCATCCAAAATCTGTTTAAGCTAATCACCTTTGTCTACCGATTCACCGTATAAGATTCACGATTATCACACAGAAAAAATCATTTCTATTACTCATAATTACACAGATAAATTAAACGTTTGTTTGTACAGCAAAATTTAATCACATAGTCACATAACACACCTTATAACATATACATATTCTATCTCGAGAAAGTAGCTTAAGAGAAAATATTCGTCATTATCAATTTTCGTCATCATCAGTTTCATCAAGAAAGCAAAATGTTTCAACCATCTAACATGTTCCTCAGTCTATGGAGAGCCTCTGCCGATAGACTAAAACACCGTCTCCTTTCCAGCGGAACCACCGGCACGTCCTTTTGGTCCACCGTCACAAAACATACCACAACGGCGGTTAAGTTATCAAACGTGTTCAGCCTCAGAGCCTCCATCACAAGCTCTCGAGCACATTTTGTGGGACTGTCGTGTCTGTTTAAGCCACGCTTTACAATGCTAACCGCTTCTTGGCTCGTCAAGACATCCCAAATACCGTCACACCCGATTACAAGAAACTCGTCATCCTCAGTTAGAGTTATCTGCTTGATTTCGGGTTCGGAAATTAGTGGAGACTGTGACCCGTGTGGGAGTTTCATGCCCCAATCGCCAAGAGCTCGGGATACAGATAAGAACCCGTTTAAATAACCATCAGAATCAATGAAGCCACCGGATTCCTCCACTCTTCTTCTCTCTTGTAGATTAATAGGTTTATGGTCTTCAGACATGTCTATCGCTATGCCTTTTCTGCATAAAACCGCTCTGCAATCTCCGGCATTTGCCACCATTAAGAGTCTGCAAAGGAGAAGAACAAAAGCATCCCATGAGAATTCACAGTAAAACCACCATGAAACTGCGCTAAAACATGATAAACCGAAATAACCAAACCGGATAACAAATGCACACCCTATTTCCTAAGGCAACAATTCACCCCAAAAAAAGAGCTCATAAGGCAACAACAAACAGTGTAGACCACCGGTTCAGGAGCATAGCTACTCAGATCACAGTCTTATACAGCACTTAAAATCTAGTATATACCAAAACTCTCTCAAGATCCGTAAGATGGGAAAATAAAGAACTAAGTGACCGAGTCACATACCTTCCGACAATAAGAGCCGCAAGAGCCGTGGTACCACAGAAAGGGCTAATGCTGCAATCCTCTGCCAAAGCTAAATCAGTCTGAAGAAACGTATTTCTCAACGAACTCTTAACTTCTTCCACATAAACACTATCCACTTCCGAAGTTTGTGGAAAGTTATCATCTTCGAAAAATAGCTTAACCGCATTCTGTCGTACATAAGCTGCTGCTTCTGATCCTCCATGGCCATCAAAAACCTAAAGAAGAAGTCATGTCAGATTATGTCTTTAATAGACCACTACAATACTACATTAAGGAAGCAACGATACATTACCGCATAGAAGGCACTTGGATTTGGCAATTCACAAGGAGATCCAACTTGGGAAGATAGATTGTCTATGCAAATGTGTTCGTCTTCCATGTATTTCTTTGGACCGATATCAGCGTAGCTTCCAGACCGGATCGTTGGAACATAAACTGAGACACTAGGAGCACAATCTTCCTCTGGAAATAGATCAGCTTGCTTCTGCTTTAAACCCTAAAAAGATATACACATTATGGAAAACACAAATCAAATTTCAGAGCCACTGGACCAACAAAATCAAATCTTAAAACAATCGATAGAGTTCTAATTTTCTCAATCAACAGAGAAACAGATCCAAAAAGGCTAAAACTAAAGTTCAATTGAGAATAGCAATAAATGTAACACTAATTAGGGAAGACAAGAAATATTAACGAACACAATAACTATAGGCAGAGCTTCTCTAGAAAAGTAGTTAACACTTAGTTCTCAAAGTTTCAGACAACAAGTATCTAACATCTGCAAAAACACGCAAACATGTTCGAAAGTGTCCCAGATCATTTCGTTGCCTATAAAGTGATCTTCTCTGATGAATTTCAAGAACCCTAAATCATAATACTTAAACAATTCCGTTCCAAATCGTTGACAATTACAGAGCCCAGAAAGAAAAAAATCCAAACTTTAAACAAACTTACCACCGGAGAAGTCGATAAACTGCCGGAAACAGACGCCGCCGATCGACGCATAGAAGAATCAGGAGATTTAACGGCGGAAGAAACTCCATCAATATCATCAACACCAAACAATTGAACATCAAGAACAACAGGTAAACTCTGTTGAAACACAACCTCTGCTTCTGCTGCTACCATCTCTCTTTCTTTCTTTCTTCCACAATCAATTTCACTTTCACAATAAAACCAATTTGATTCTCTTAAAACTTTTTTTACTTGCTTTCAAAGAAATTTTGACAATTTCGAAGTTCGCGTATATTTTTTTTTCCCTAAATTCTTTGTATATATATCTATGGCGAGTCGGTGATTATGTGAGATTATTATCGACTGTTTAGTTTATGGATTACACACGGCTAAGACCAGGCCCATTTAGGTGACACGTGTCGTAACTGAGTGACGCGCGTAACGTAAAACGACGTCGGATTTTAAGAACCACTCTCCTTTTTGAAATTTTTACCAACTACCCGAGAACTTCCTCGGAAATAACGGGGACGTTTCCGTAATTTAATAAAATATGTAAGGGCACTTTAGTAAATAGAGAGCTTTGTCGACTAGGAGAAGAATCTCAAGAGCTTTACTTGTGTCCACACTCTTCGATTTCGTGATTTGACGATATTACCCCTGGAAATTATATTTAGTCTGGACCGTTAAAAATCACACAGAGTGTACTTGGGTCCCACGTTTATCGATTTGGTCGTGACACATCATCAGTTGATTTTCTTGGTCACGAATAATTAGTGGCATTAAAGCTTTTAACCATTTCGTTGTGTGTTTTCTTAAATGAATGATCAACAAGTTAAGTAAGTGCTAGCTATCCAAAATCATAACCTAATTATTTTGTTCTTCTAATAAAAGTATTTAAGAAAGAAATAATAAGTTGACATAGCGAAGGGTCAAGATTTATTATTCGCTTTTGTGTATAATAATGTTTTCTATTAGACTAAATCAAGATGCTAAAGACCTAACGTGTTGCTAAAATGTGAAACGTGTTTCGTGGAAAGACAGAAAACCAATTAAAAATTAGATCAAGAACTTGTCTTTCGCAAAAAAAATATCTAGCCAATAAGAATTAACAATTAATCAGCACTAATCTTTAAGCATTATATTATTCAGCAAAATATTGAACCAAGGTTATCGTCACGTTTATGATGTGATGATGACGCACGGCGTTTGATGGGCCATATCAACGCAAAGCCCATGAAGCTTTTAAAAGTTTTTTGAAGGCCCATTGATCTCGGTAGGTTTTCTTACATAAGGGGATGTTATGTACTTGAGAGCATCTGAAAACGTTTAACCAATCTCAACATGACAACATGCATATATGTAAGTAAAATGATTTCGATCAAATTATTGTGGTATGGACACGTGGAAAATGGTCAACGAGAACGTCTAATCTAATCTCCATCTATCAAAAGCTACTTTGAAGAGTGTTGGTTTTGCTGTTAGGGGCGATGAATCCATATTCAGGTAGAGATTTTAGATATATGATTCCGAAAGGTTTATGTTTTTGTTTTAGGTGAGAGAGAACAAACAAAAATTCAGACAAAGATCTCTACAATAAGTACTAAGACATTGACGTAAGCCTAAGGCGGCTTTATATGTTCATTATTGTAGACTTTGTAGTGGCATATCTATATGTCGACTCCAATGAATGGTAAATGACAATAAAAAGATGAGCAATAATTCTCCATTACTCGAGATACTTTTTTTGTTCAGAAGATAAGTTATCAGAGTTGAATATTAATTTCGTATACTATGGTTGTTTTAAAGGAGTTGTATTCATATGTGAAATTTATCATAGTGTCGCAAGAAAATTAACAAAAATTGTCTATATACTAAGGCATAATTTCTTTGTTAAATAAAATTACAAACAATATATAGTCTAAAATATTGAACATGCGCTAATATTTTTGTGTTTGTTCTCCCTCACTTCAAAATCAATATAAAAAGGTTAGAACTTTATCCCATCAATTAGTAAAACTTACTTAAAAAGCATAGAACACTCATGTTCTACTTTTGTCTTTCCTGGTTCGATCACTTTTTATTAGAAGTTGACCCTTGTCTTGTTTTGTAGCACTTGTTCGAACCAACACATAACAAAAATAAAGAGAATTGCTTTTGCTTTAGCTTCTAACTATTCTTGTCATTCTTTATTTTCATGTTTCCACTCGTTTCTCTCAACCACATGAAAAGAAACATGAGTTAATTTGGTGCTACATACCATTTATATAAGTGTTTTAGCCAAATTTTTTGGAGTATTTGACAATATACTTTTTAAATTTAGTTTATGGCTTTGGATTTAAATTAAAAAATCGTCCGGAGTAGTCATGCATGTCCGTTGCATAATCGTTCGTTGTAATCGTCTTGTAATTGTTCTCATAATTTGTAATAATTCATAAATCTAGACGATTAAAAAAAAATCAAATTTCAACGTATATCTCACAATTTAAACTACAAAGAAAATGTTACCGCGTTAAATTTTTTGGCTCAAGACATAATTTATTACTACGTATAATTTACCCACATTGGAAATGGTCAGTGAGAGATTTTACAAAGATTTGAGATCATGAGCAGAAATGCAAAACACACAAACATAATAAAAGAAAAACTCAATCTATCAACTAATTTTAAACATAATCTCCTCAGAGTTTTAGTAAGCTTCCATAAATCTCTAGTCTCACTTCGACGGGGAAGACGATGAAGGGTTTAAAGGGCTTGGCTTTGGACTATTTTTCTCTTTTCCGGCGAGCCTAGGACTCATCTCACCTCTCAGTTCATTCACTCTAGGACTAAACACTTGAGACAGACTCCGATTATAAACCGGCGTTGAAGTCGAGCTATTAACTTTAGGACTACATGTGTGTCTAAACTCTCCTCTGCTTCTTGTAATAAACTCATCAAGAATTTCAGAATCACATGGATATGAAGCTGTTGATCCCATCTCAGCTTCCTGCAAAATCAAAATCTGTTATAAACAAGAAGTCAAGGAACCAAAGAAATGTTTTGGATTTTGATTTGAATTGGTAATGGAGTTGTTTACCGCAGCTGCGAGATTGAATGGTAAAGCTGGTGCTTCTTCATACTCTGCTGCGTCTAAGTCTTGAAGATGAGCACTTTTGAAGAATGTTGGGAGGATATATTGTCTTACAGGTATTAGAAACATGATCATTAGAGGGAACATAACTCCGGCGATTGGGATCCATGTGAGGCCAAAGCAGATTAGAAGATAAGTTGTTTGGAAAACAGTGAACATTGCAATCGTTTTGAATGGAACAGTTTCAACGAATGTCGCGTGGTTGTCTTCAAGAACCCTGCAAATTAGGTAAGTACTTGAGTAATGAATCTTGAGAGAGTAAAAGAAGATAAAGAAAGATTGAGACTTTACTTGAATCGACGACTAGGGGCTGTGAATAGAAGTAAGATTCTTTCCCAGAATTGGTTTCCGGGTAAGCTTTCGATTGCCATGAAGGCAAAGTAGCCCCAAAGAACTGATGTAGGGATCATTTTAAGGATTGGCATAGCTGCAACACATCCTCCAACCATTACTGCTTGAAGCAAGTTGCTTACTCTCTGTTCTTTGACTTCAATTGGCAATAAATCATCGATTTCTTTCTCGATATCAAACAGAGTTTCATCAACTGGAGCATCGAGATTCCCTGTGAATGTCGTCTCTTGGATTATTGATTCTCTAAGCTCTCTCAGACCCTTAAGAAGAGATAATGAATCCTTAAATCAGACTCAAAACCATATTAACTATATTAACAAATTGAAGAATAAGAAGAAATCTTTACTTGAGGCTGCTGGTACACTAATGGAGTCTGCATTTGATTATAAGCCTCTTGCATGTTTCCATACAGCTGTCCTAAACTCGCATTCTGCTTGATGCTTCTACGCGCAGTTGCAACTAGTCTGTTCCGAAGTAGCTGTGGAAAGAACAAACAACAAGCTTAAAACCAAGGCCTGAAGAAAGAAAAAAACAAAATCAATGTAGGTAAAGGTACCTGATATTTTAGTGTTGCTAAGCTTTTGGTATGCATTGGAGATTGAGGGATGACTCCATTTGATGGAGGGATTCCAAGAAGACCACACATTAAGGTCTGAAAATGGCAGAGTGATTAGTATACTGAGCTCATCAAAAGGAAGAAGAAGAAGCAACTAGCAAATCTTGCATATTCTTACCAAAAACCCAAGAAGAAGTAAATCATAGTGATAAGAAGATGGTTTTCTCAGATTGAACTCTTTCTGCTGTGCAAGCTGTGATGCTACGCTATGATCGAAGTAGTAAAGAACTGCAATCATTGTTGCTGGAATAAATGCTCCGATTATGTAGACAATTGGAACATCAAGCATCTCCTGAAATTTTCAGAATCACTAAGTATTAGTCTCACTCATATGTTCCATGTATGGGTGTGTTTGAGTGATTCAGGATAAAAGACACACTTTTACGACGGTCCAATTCTCATAAGCACCAGGGGACCAAGGATTTGGGCTAAAAAGTCGCCGAGGAATTCCTTTCGGAACATCTCCTGTTGGTATGTAAGAGACACCGGTCCACACCAGAACCATTAGTGGCACACCATAGTCAGCTACTAAGCTTCTAAGCCAGCCTGTTTAAAAGAATAATGTTTTAAAGAATATGTTTCTTCAAGAACAAGGAAGATTTGACTAAGATCTTCCCACTTGTAATCAATAAATGCTTAATTGATTGGTCAAGATCCCTATAATAAGGAGATTCCAGCTCATGAAATTAAAAAGACAGTTGACTAAGTACTAACTACTTCATTACCTGTTCCATATCTCCATGATCTGGCTTTTCTGCTTCTAAGTGCAGTTATTAGAAGACCAAATGAAAGAACTAAAGCAAACATCCCATTTGCAAATCTCCAAGAAGGTAAAAACTCCACAAGTTTCAGATTCTCCCTCTCTGGAGCGCGGAATTCATCAACTAGTCCCTGAATATATATATAATCAAATCATTAGAGGCAATCAAAATTCAGTATATTGATATTGAAATATCGAAAAAATTGTCTTACTTTGATGGCTTGTTGCATGAAGAGCATAGCTATAAGAAGTCCAAACAATTCTCCAGCTACTCTAGTGAATCTGTTGATGATTGAACAAGCTCCACATATAGCCAACACAAACAGGATCAAAGAAGTCCAAACACAAACCCTGCATACATTAATTAACAAGATTTAACGTCCTCATTGTTCGATAAATTTCAACAAGATTTAATGTCCAAAACATGAGAAACTTTACCATCCAGACCAAGCTAAGAACAAGTTACGTCCCAGTTCAGGTCTTCCTTTAGCAAAGTTAAACATGAATGTGTACATAATTACAGTTGGCTCTGCAACTCCGAGTATAAGCAGAGGTTGGCCTCCGATAATCGAGTGAATGATTCCGCAAATGGCGGTAGATGCCAGTGTCTGAACAGCAGTAAGAACTCCATCTGCAAATTTACATAATCCGATCCAAGTTCAAATCTTTTTAAAACAATCATAAAGCTAATAACTTTTTTTATCAGAGGAGATTCAGTAATCAGTACCAGTGCTTCGTTCCAATTGTTCGCCGAATGAAATAACAGGAATCGCAGACGCGAAGAATATGTATGTGGTGGGAGCTAGAATCCTACAGAGTTCATATATTAAAATCATTCGTTATAAGAAGAAACAGAGAGAGAGAGAGAGAATTGAAAAATGAAATAAAGTTAAGCAATTTTTAGTACCTAAATCCAGCTTTGAATCCTCCAGACCAATCTTGTTTGTAGCAGATTAACCTTCCTTTAAGATCATTCTTAATACCTTCAAACGGAACAAAAGTCTCTTCCATGGTTAGTGTTAAGACTTCTCTCTGTAAATTCACTCTGTTTCTAATTTACTCTGTTTTTTTTTTCTTCTTTTAGACAAATCGTCAAACACTTGGAGAGCTTCTTCGGTTGAAACACTCTCCAAGAACAAAGTAGACGATGAGCTTTATGAGAGAGAAGCTAATAGGGAAGAACTACTTGAAACCCATGTTACAGAACATTCTCAATATTCAAGTTTAGGGAATAGAAGAAAGATGAACAAAAATCCAGATAAGAAGACCTAAAAGAAGAGAATCCAATATTAAGGAGCTTGTAACAACAATGAATCTCGTTGAAGAAGATTGTGAACGATTTATGGAACGAATTTACATGATAAAGTGTGGATTTTTTTTAAGTAATTGTGAAGCAACAATGGAAAAAAAGAAAGAGATTGTAGATTGTTTGGATGACAAGAAAGTGGTAAAGTTGTTTTAGCTCTGCAAATTGCAATGTACGTATTTGGTGGCAATGAAGAAGAAGGTGAAGGATCGTTTATATATATAATACTAAGAAGAGCATCTCCAACCCAACACTAAATCCTACACCAAATTTTATTTTTTTTGTAAAACCTTCTCCAATCCAATACTATTTTTAACATCAAAATGATAAACTCATTTTTTTACACCAAATTGATTATTATTAAGATTTAAAACAATTTATTAGATATCTAAATTACAATAAAATAAATTATATATATTTTTAAGGATTTTTATTATTTAAATAAAACTTTATGTTATAGATATTTAAAATTTAAATTGCAATATAACATAAAATTATAATTAATCTACTACCATAAATTGATAATAGATTTCAAAATACACAATGTATCGAAATTAATGATAAACAATATCAAATAATTAAAATAAATAAGAATTTTTTGCATGGTTTAGAAAAATCAAAAATAAAAACGTTTATTTTTTACTTTGGAATGTATTAGTTGATCATTTATGGAAAAAATACGTGATTGATTAAATTAAAATTTATTATGTTTTGTTATTTTTTTTAGTTTAATGTATTTGTTTTAATTAATAAATGTTAATTTAAGTAATTTGTATAACCGACAAAAAATCATTTGTATAAAAATTATTTATGCGGCCCACCGTACCTTTGACCTTTTTATTGTTAATTATTACTACTATTGATCACTCACAAAATTAATTAGTTGTTTCAATGTAATTTATTGTGTGTTATTATAAGTAGGGCCTAATTATCAGGGATGATTGGTTAATTAGTTGAATAAAAAAGACTAGTAATACAGTGATACAAATAACACACATTTAATTAGATGCATGCATACAAATAAGTTATGTGGTTAAAAGAAAATTATGGAAACTCACGCAAAAACAGTCCAACAAATATGTTATATTCAGTAAAATCAAATTTGTATTACCATCTACTTGATAAAAACACTTATAATTATACATACTGCTTCTTAAAATTTTCAAAAAGTTCCGTACGATGTTTTCTTTAAAATAAAAAAGACAAGAAAGTAAGTCACTTTTTGAAAGTGGTGCAGATAATATACATCTAAGCATACACTGACGTTGTAATAGTAAGAACTCAACCTAACACATACGAATTTGACCTAATGATCCAATCACATTGGTTTATAGTTAACTCTTTTCTTTCACTTATTTAATTATTGTTATGAATTGAATTCCACACGTTATTACGTCAAGTTATCCTTCAAATGGTCGGCTGCGGATTGTACGTACAACCGTAGATCCATTGGTTCCTTATAAAGATCAAATACTTATTTAGCCAAAAAAATATATATTCGAAGAAACAAGATCAATTAATTAACAAACTTTTTTGACTATTATATATATTCACATTAATGTATGTCATCTTGATAAGAAACTATATACACCCAAAATAATCAAGAAACTATATATATGATGATACTATAATGTATATGCATGAAGAGAGGTTGAAGGCCATGTGCTACGGACAACTCATTTCTCAAAGCACTCGACGCAGTCTCGCAACCACAAATATACAATATTACAAATTCACAGCCGTATTTCCCAACCAACTCTTATAAGTATAATAAAGGTTTTAAAAAAAAACTCTTATATAATAAGATATGTCATGCATATTTGATAAAAAAAAAAAAAAGATATGTCATGCATGAACCACCGTATATAGCTAGCTAGATTAATCATCATAATTTTTCTATTTTTTTGAAAAACAAAAAAAATATATGATTCCTAAGTTTTATATTAAAAATCCTAATTTGAATGCGTTGGTTTCTTTTTGGTCGTATATGTGAAAATATGTATTAGTTTTGCAAAACAAAATTCATAAAAACACTTAAATGTATACTGTACAGCTAGCCACTTGAATTCGAGTTTATGATTGTTTTATCAAAATTAGTTTTATAAACTTTCACTTTTAAAACTTAAATTAAACTTATTTTGTATTTTATTCAACCGTATATGTCTCTGGATTGATTGTTTTACCTTATTGAAAGCAGAATAAATAAATATATATACATCTTAAGAAATTTTTTGATTGGATTGATAGTTTATTTAGCGAATGTTACTGTCTTCATATAGCTTGTCATCTTAAATGGGTTTTGGGTTTAATTTTGTCTCTATTACTTAATACGAGAAAAGGTCAACTATACTATGTCCATAGATATTTTCTCAGATTAAATTATTGAAATAGAGGAAGGGACATGACATAACATTGAGTTATAAATATTACACGAACTATATTTTAAATTATCTTGTGACCGAATAACTAAATATCACCCGCCTACGAGTCTATATACTTTGACATGAATAGAAAAATAGTCAATTATTTGAAGAATTAAACCGCCCGCCTATGACGTTGAGTTCTTATGCAAAAAAAAATTTGTAAGTTTGGTTTATTATAGTAAGTAATTAATCAAGTTAAAAGTTTTTTTTTTTTTTATAGTTTGCTCTTTCTCTAAAGTGATTAACACACAAACTAGTTAAGGTCCATATATCCTCATGCTATGTTAATTTAATTAAGGATCAGTAATGCATCATGCATGTATGCCAAATTGCCTTTTTTTTTCAGTTGTTTAAACAACTTTCGTATGAATTATTCATTAGATTCTTTTAAAGTTGTCCACCAAACTCACACTTACTCTTGTTTTGAATATCGTCTAGTTTTTTCATACGCGAAGTTTGATAGTTCATTCTCCTTTGCTATTATTTAGATGGTCTTTACACAAACCTCTCCATGAAGAACAAGACTTACATAATAATTACCAAAAAGAACACCATTATTAAAGAATCAATCATGCATTTCACTCATTTTATGTCTTTTGTTTTCTTTCACAAGGCTATATTTTTGTACTTTAATTATATATATTTTTATGCTGCTTTATTATTTTCATCTACCCAATATATTTTATATACAAGCTTGGCGGAATCTTCGCTTTCACTTTTCAATTCCACTAATACGAGGTTCTTGCATGTTGAGCCATCAGATAAAACCATTTTAACTTCATATACGTTAGATTTCACATACTTTTAATTGAAAATACATAATTAGTCGATTGGTATATATTTCTCACATATATAATTTTGTGCCTCATATCATATATATATTGGATATGAGATTTCTAGCTGATCGAAATTCGAATTGATGGTTTTCTACCAAATTAACATAATCCCAAATCATAGGATTAGATCGGCCATATTATTTTTTCGGGTCAATTTTTTTTTTTGGATCGAATCGATCGATATACATATACATTGATGACATCATCACATAACAAAAGTCGAACAACAATTCAATTATACTAGCTTATTACATGAGTATGAGGTGTAGTAAAACTTATTCCGGACAATAATGATATGTATAGGAGACGACTTTTTTTCTATTATGATCGAGAGCGATAATGATTGAGGGACAAACATGCCAATAAAAATGTGAAACCCAAAATACAATAGTGTATATATAGTGTATACATAAAACTGACCCTTTACTTCTACATTCTGTAATTAAATAAAACTTCTCTTTATTACATCATTCACTCCAATAACAAGACTTTGCATTTCGCATCATTATTACTTTACTATTTTTTACTTTAATATGCATAGTACTCCATATTTAGTTTATTATCCATCACGACATTTGTATTCATAGTCTAGGTTCAACGATCATTATTCATCTTCAACAGTTGATACAAATAATAAATGAAGAAAAACTAGTAATTTACAATTTTATGATAATATATATAATGAGATTAATGAACGGCTAAGATTCATCCATGTAATAAAAACACATTTTGTCTTCTTTCTTTGTTTTGTTATTGATCTAGGGGAACTTTTGTTTAGGTTCTCAATTTGTTCTATTTACCAAAATTGATCTAGGGGAACTTTTGGGTAAGAGTATCGGTTTGAAAAAACCGCATCAGCAACAAACCGGTTAGCAGCTTCGGTATAGTGAACCCCATCCCATACAATTGCTTTGGATACATCACTACAAATAGTTGAACCGGGTTGACCACAAGTCGCTTTACGATTGTAATTGTTAGGCTTTCCTCCAAACCCGCAACAAGCCATCAATGGATCGACAAATCCTTAAACCACAAAAATGAAATTAACCAATTAAAAGACCGGTTTCGACTTTGTTACGAAAATGTTGATAAAAACTTAGAAAGTGCTATTCGTGTGTGTATTTAAAAAAAAAAAAAATTAATGTGGATCGATACGTACCGTATCGTTTGAAATCGTTGAAGAGTGTGTATTTGATGGAGTAAATATCAACGTAGACAAGAGTAACGTCTTTGAGTTGAGATCTCATTTCGTTGCAGAGACTTGAGAGTCCTTTGTTGAATGCTTTTGCCACCTCGTTGTGTACTCGTAAACAGCCAATCGGGTCAAGATCCGAATCGTTATGCGGGTTAATGGCCAATTCCTTAGGTGCACAGCCCAATGGGCCTGTGTTATGTACCCAAAACTTTCTTCCTCCGTATAAATATACGGTCTTCATTACAATACATCAAAATATAAACATGCCGTTTAGGAGGTAGCCAAAAAGTTATAAACTATTGCCCATTTGTCTACGAAGGTTTTGCATATAACAATGTCCCTAGAGTTTTATCTACTGATTTATCATCCAAATGAAAATTAAATTTTTGGGCTTAACAAGTCATGCATATGTAAGAAATTTTAAAGATTTGAGGAAGAAATAAAGTACCTGTATGGCTTTCTTAATCTCAAGAAGCATAGATGGAATTTTTTCGACAACGGTTGTGTAAGTTAAATTCGAATCGTATAGAGCAAGTAGAAGATCATTTTGTCCGATATCGATCATGTGCAATGCATTTTTAAATCCATTATCATCAATAAGATCTCTTCTGCCTATAAACCAAACAAAATTTGAATAGTTTTTATAAGTAACTACTACGAGAGAAATATGAATGATTTGGTAGAAGAGTTACTTACCGGAAGAGATAAGTTCTTGAGAACGGTTTCTGCAACGGACGAATTGGCGGATTTGAACGGCGAGAGGGAAGGAAAATACGGGAAGAGCCGTGGCACCGGAGACTGCGAAATTGACTCCTCTTTTGAAATTTGGTGAGAGTGAGTCCAAATATGGACTCAAATATGTCATCTTTAAATGTTCACCTAAATCGAATATTAAAACCCAAATTTACATGTATGTACATAAGCATAGTATATATTTACAGAAATGGGACTTACAAAAAAAGTCAATGATGAGTCGACCGTCACCAAGACGACCAGTGCCTCTATGGAAGAAGGTAATGCCATGAGGTAGTCCGATGGGAAGTCCGACGCCGGCGAGAACTCCTCCGGTGTCGGAGTTCGAGTCACCGAAGTTTATCAAAATAGGTTTCTTTCTTGAATTGGAACTATTGTTCGAGCTAGAACAAACCAAAAGAGATATACATGAAATTAAGAAGAAGCATTGGAGAGAAGAAACACTGTGATCCATTTTCTTTTAAGTTATTGTTACAGAAAAAAGTATTATCAAGATTCAAGATCTAAGCCTTTATATATACTGTTTATCTTTAGCTTAAAAAATCAAGATTTTAAATTTGTAAGTCAGTAATTACTTGTTAATACTATTTCAACTTGCATTAGATTAATGTTGTTTAAAAAAAAAAAAGGTTAGATCCGATCGGCCATAATTGATGTTTAATAACATTAAAGAATAATGACTTCCGTCTATCGCACTTAAAAAAAATATATATATTCAGTGAGAAAAAAGTTAATTTGAAACTTAGTGAAAATATGAGAAAATATGATAATACAAAATTTGAATGTTAAACTTGTTTTGTCAACATGATATAATGCAAATATTAGCCCACAAAATAAACTTTTGCCGGTTTAATGTAAAATTCAATGCAAAATAAATAGAGAAATTTCAAAAAATATCATTTTTTAAATGTCACTTTACAAAAATGCCACATTTTTGAAATCTTTGCAAAAATACCACTTTTTGAAAATTATTTTTTCTTTATATTATTTATGTTTGGGTTAACTATGTTCTGTTAGGGTTTAGTTTTGAGGGTTTAGGGGTCAAAACATTTTTTAGGGTTTAGAATTTTAAGATATAAGCTTTATAAATCTATAATTAGTGACATTTTTGCAAATGAACACCCCTAAGTGACATTATTGCAAATGTGCATACAAAAAATGACATTTTTGTAATTGTCTCTAATAAATAATAAAAAACTTGAATACTAAATTTATTTTATATTGTGCTGACGAAACGAATTTAAAACCATTAAATACCAATGACAAGATTTAACGTCTCAATAGTTGTCATAATTATAATGATGTAATTTTAGCATTCAAATTTCTCCAAAAATCTAAAATATTACATGAAATTTTTTTGTCAAATTAATTACAAATTGAATGAAACATAAATTATCATAAACTTTAGTGCTAAATTTATTTATTTTTTATTTTTGTATGAATGTTAAATTTTATTCAAACAAAACTTTTGTTACAATGAAAACCACTAGTTTCAGTGCTAAATTTACGTTGTGTTGTATCGATAAAATGAGCATAACATTGCTAACTGTCAAAAACAAAATTTCATGTTGCTCCCAGCTGAAAAACAACATTTTATTTACTTTGAATCAGGTTTACAACTCTAAATAACTCTAAATTTTTTATGCCCACACAAATCCACATAAAGATTCTATGGTCTTCATTGTCTTTTTCAATTCATATTTGCTTTGCCTTTTTGTCTAGAACATGTGTAATATCCTTTTCGAGTACAAGATGTCAAATAACTCACATCAATTAACACAAGAGTATAAATCTCCAATGTATTTATTAAGATAAACACATGAGACAAAAACATATCGTATACCTTAATCTATAAGAAGCTAACAAATCAGAAAACAAAAACAAGAATATTCTCTTGTCAGACAACAAGTAAAAAGTGTATTAACTATAAATTTGGGCTAAAAGAGGATTCTTGTCAAAAGTTTGCACATGCACTTCTTAGATTGGGAAAATCGGATTTGAAGATAGCATAGTCAATCCATATTTTTTCGTTGAACATGTCGTAGATCACCTCGAAAATTTGAAGAATTGTAGGTGCATGTTTGAATTAAACTTAATTATCATTTTTCACCGAATATTTATTACCGTTAGTTTTGATTGACTGATATTGTTAATGGTATTTTGTGTGTGTTTGTGTAGCAGAAATCTATTCTTGATGTAATTTTATTTTCCAGCCTGACACTAATATTGAGTATAAAGAATCAAATTAAAAAAATGTGTGACGTTATCAGGTTTGCTTGGATTGATGTTGGAATTTCAATACCATCAATGCTTAATGGGTTGAAAGTGGTCCATAGGAAGATACTATTCTATATGTTTGCTAGAAGTTTAAACAAGGAAGAATAGGCAGCACGAGTCGCTATGTATGTATTAAAGACAATATTCCACGACTAAATTTTTTCACAATTTTGTAATTCGAGCACTCAAATTCAATTTATGAAAATTTAAAGTACTTGGTGAAAAATATTTTGTGAAATTAGTTTGAAATCAAATGAAAAACAAGATTATCATAAATTTAGTGCTAAATTTATATTATATTATGTCAACAAAGCGAATATGGCACCACTAACGATCAAAAACATGATTTCACATTCAAATAGTTTTCACAACTAGGTAATTTTAACACTCATATTTTTTTAATTAAAATCCACAAAACTAAAATACTTAATAAAAGAGCTTTTATCAAATTAGTTAGAAATTTAATGAAAAAATAATTATCAGAAAACTTTAATGCTAAATTTATATTGTTTTGTGTTGATAAAACGAATATTAGTAACAATCAAAATAAAATTTCATATCCGAAATATTTTCATAATCATGTAACTTTAGCACTCAAACTTTTTTTTATTAAAATCCAAAATAAAGAATCGTAAATTAAAGAAAACAAAATTTACTTTGAAAAGTAGCCGAAAATATTTTGAGAAAACATATATACTAAACATGAAAAGATAAAAAGAAATGTGGGCGATAATTTAAAAGCTCTATATCTTAACGTGGGCTAATATAAAGATATTTGCGGTGAGTGTATATCGAACAGGCAACCTTTAGTTATTCAGTCTGACTATCTCCCAAATGAGCTATCCCTTCGATTTGTTTATAAAAACCACATAACAATTAAAGTATGTTTATTTAAAATCGTTTACGCGTAAAAATTCTCATTTTAGCATAAGTAGAGAATTGTTGCGTTCCACGTTCCTCCTCTTACGTTCGAAGATCATTTTTCTTTGTTCTTTGGACGACCATCGGCGACAGTGAAAGTCTAGGTCTATCTTCGGCGAAGCTTTTTTCTCCGGTGAGTTTCTGTTCTTCGCTGAATCCATCTCTCTCTCGATCTCTTTGTTTACTCGATCGTATTTTCGATTATCCATCGCGCGATCTGAGTTCGTCAATTCCAGATCTGTGTGTAATCTCTCAATTTCTGTACTTGATTTCGTTTGATTCTTTTCATTGGAGACGATAGATCTGTATTTGCATGGTTGTGATTCAAAGTGATCTAGGTTTGTTTTTTTCCAGATCGGGATTTCACCTGAAGTCGGAATTTAGATCGGAACTTGTAATCGTAGGATCCATTAAAATTTGCTTTGATTTGTCATGGACATTTGGATCTATGTGGATGCTGCAATTGAGTATGAGTTTTAATTTGACGATTTTGTGTGTGACTATGAACAGGCTTGAGAAAATGGGGTTGTCTTTCGGAAAGTTGTTCAGTAGGCTCTTTGCAAAGAAAGAGATGCGTATCCTCATGGTTGGTCTCGATGCAGCTGGTAAGACAACCATCTTGTACAAGCTCAAGCTTGGAGAGATCGTTACTACCATTCCAACCATTGGTCAGTTTCTTAACCTCTAAAGTTAGTGTATGTGAAATTGACACATTGTAGATTCATATCAAGGGATTGTTTAAAGTTTTTCTACTGATGGTTGGATTTGTCGATTATGGAGTAGTTTTAGTTTGGAACTTGAATAATTATAATCAGAGATTTGTCTTTTAGTTAGGATGCAGTGTACTGCTTCATGTGGAAGGATTTTGCATCATTGACTCATTGTTTATGGCTTTGATTAATAGAGTGACTGATCTGTGAGTACTTAATGTGTTAGTACTGTGGTCTTGACAATTCTTGTTTCAAAGTTAGTATGTGAAATTGACACATTTTGTATTCATGAAGGGATTGTGTAAAATTTTCGTATTATGGTTGCATTAGTGGGTTTAGTTTGGTGTAATTCTTCTTGTTGAAGGGTTTTCATTCTTGACTCATTGTTTACGGCTTTGATTAGTAGGGTGAGTGAACTGTGTACTTAATGCCTTAGTACTGTGGAATTGACAGTTCTTGTTTTTGGTAGGTTTCAACGTGGAGACTGTGGAATACAAGAACATCAGCTTTACCGTCTGGGACGTCGGGGGTCAGGACAAGGTATTGTCATAACATTACACTCCTTTCCTTTACCATCACTCTATAATCAACAAGCTAGTTAAATGACAACTTCACTAGTCCAATATGACAATGTTTTTTGTTTGCTCATCCAGATTCGTCCATTGTGGAGGCACTACTTCCAGAACACACAGGGGCTAATCTTTGTGGTGGACAGCAATGATCGTGACCGTGTTGTGGAAGCTAGGGATGAGCTTCACAGAATGTTGAACGAAGTAAAACTCAAAACCTACTTCTCTATTAATACAAAGAAGCAAGAGGAATCCACATTCTGGTTTTACATTGCCTTCTTATGTTTTGGTTTAAACTGTTGTTGTAGGATGAGTTGAGAGATGCTGTGCTTCTTGTCTTTGCTAACAAGCAAGATCTTCCAAATGCGATGAACGCCGCTGAGATAACTGACAAACTTGGGCTTCACTCTCTCCGTCAACGACACTGGTAAGTTAAAAAAAAACCAAATTGGATACTTAAATCGAAACATCAAAACCGAAAGAAGTGATGTAAATCATTGGTGGGGTTTTTAACAGGTACATACAGAGCACATGTGCTACCTCCGGAGAAGGGCTTTACGAGGGACTTGACTGGCTCTCTAACAACATCGCAAACAAGGTATATAAAAGCTTACAATTTTATAAATTAGTAGTATAATCTTGGTTGCTTAAAGACTTGATTAAATGTGTGATTTAAATGCAGGCTTAGGAGAGCAATGTGTGTGGTTTGGTTTTAATCGAGGAGAGTCTTTGTCTTCTTCGTCTCTCTATTGTTCTTTCTTCTCAAACTTTTTATCATTTCGCATACTTTTTGTTCTTCGCTTCTACATTCTAATTCTAATAATTCATAAGTTTTTTTTTTTGTCTTTAATCCTAAAATTCAGAAGGCTATATAAAATGGGTCCAATTTTTTTAGGTTTCTCCTACATTTTAAAATTTTATTATGGGTTACTAATTCCAATTGAACAGTAATGAAATCTGGCGACTAATCTACTACGACATGCGCCTAATAAATATTATTGGTTAACAATGGACTAACGCTACAGTTCCCTCTAATCATAATTAGTAGCGAAAATAATTATTGGATAGTCCAGTGTTGAGCACACTAAAGTGGAATAGTGTTGTTTCTTTCTTTCTTTCTTTCAATCTCTGGTCTAGGTCTAGGGTTTTTGGTGAAGAAGAGCGCTTGTTGGTTAGGGTTTTGTTTGAGGAAAGCATGTCGATTTCTACTTGGATAAAGGGGAAACTCCCCGTTTCCAAAGGATCTGAAATTGAAGTCTCTATTAGCGAGTTGGGCTATGGTTGATGGTTTCGTGCTTTTCTGGAAGAAGATATACCGAAATCGAAGAAGAAGAAGCTCTCTGTTCGTCATTTGAACCCTCTGAGCAAGGAAGACTATTCACCTCTTTTAATCAAAGAATATTTCCATCGTCTGTTTCGTCCAGTTCCGCCGCAGGATCCGTTTCTTGGCGAGGAAGGTGACATGGTTGATGTTGATCATAAAGGAAGCTAGTGGTCTGGGTGGGTGGTTAAAGTTTTGGGTAATCGACGTTTCTTAGTTTACATGAAATCTGATGTCATCGAGGTTTATCGAAAGGACTTGAGGCCACATTTAGTTTGGGAAAACGAAGAATGGTTTCGATTCGAAAAAACAATAAGTCTCCAAGATTTTTAACTCTTATATTCATCTTCAAATCACTTCAACTTGTTTTCTTTTTCTTTTTGTCTGTTGAAGCAATTGGTTGAGTCGGAATTTAGCACCGGAAAATCAGTAGAAGTCAGAACGGAGGTTGAACAATTAGGGGATGTTTGGGCTCCGGCTATAGCCATTAGGGATGGTGCTTATAAGACTTTACTGGTCAAGTATAAGTTCTTGAGAGGTGAAGATGATGAATGTATCAAGATAACTGTTCCCTATTCCAAAATCCGACCTTCACCATCACCTGTTGGTTTAACAAGTTACAAGTTGATGGAAAATTGGTTTTGAGAATAGATACACTGTGCTTTTGGGGGAAAACAAGCAAAGTTATGATTTTAGGTACTCGAAGTTGAGACCATTAGCGGAGTGGAAAGATGGAGCTTGGCAAACAGAAGAAAAGGTACTTGTTACTAGTTCTCTGTTACAGTGGTGAAAGTTAATTAGTCACACTGCTAAACATCATGTTTGTTGGTTGTTCATTGTATTGATTCTATGCAGGCACATGAGGAGGAGGAGGAGACTAGAAACAGAGAGAGCGTTGTTAATAAGAGGAAAAGAGAACAACCACGTAAGTTCATAAGCACAGAGCGTTAACGCGGGCATTTATTTCTTTGCAATCTTGAAACATTCTTCTTGGGGCATAATAACTTGCAGGTGTGTCTGGTAATGGTTCGGAGGCTGCGACTATTGAACTTGCCGATATGTCTGTTGTGGAAAAGCACGTTGTGGAAACTCCTCCAGTGAAAGATTCGACTATTGTTCTGCCATTTGCAAAGTCCTTGAATCAATTGAGGCCTTCAAAGCAGTGCCGCAGCGTCCACATTTCAGCCCACTGGTTGAGTGCGAAGAAGAGTTCCGTGAAGGAGAGGCCATTGGTGCAATGGTAACGTTCACTGGTCTGATAGAGAAAGTCAACAAAATACAAGTCGATGATCCAGTAAGCGTGATACACAGGATCAATGAGTGTTTTCTCAAGCTGGAGAAACACGGATTCAATGTTACAGCGCCTCGATCTCGGATTGGCAAGCTACTGTCCATGAAAGAAAGCCAGACATGGGCATTGGAAGAGTTAAAAGTGTTTGAGAGAGAGGTCTCAGAGAAAGACAAGAAAAGAAGGAAGTGTGGAGAAGATATTGAAGATGTCTCAAAGAAGATTATTGAATTGCAGAGACGAGAAGTATTGTTGAAAGAAGAGAAAGTGACAATGGACAAGGAGATAGCTCGGATGCAGTTCCAAGCAGCGGTTCTTGATCACAAGGTTCAAAATGTAGAGCAGGAGTTTCGGGCAAAATGTAAAGGTCTCTGTACCTTCTCTTGAAAATATGAGCTACTAGAGATTGCCCACGCGATGCATGGGTTTAAAAATTAAAATTGTAAAATATGCAGTAATATTTTAACTTATTGATTATTTATAAATTTAATATTACAAAATTTGATGTTTATACTAAATAATTATCTAGGTTTGAAAACTAAACATTTATACCAAATTATTGTTACAATTTTATATATAAAAGAAAGAGATTGTTCATAAATAAAAATTTGTATATGAATTGACATAAACTTGTAAGAGTATGTAAGTTAATAAAAATGTAAAGTAAAGTTAAGAAATATGTTTGGTCTTCTTTTTTCTTGCATCAAATACGTTCGTAAAAAGAAATTTATTGATCCGACAAGTTGTAGTATTCTTGGCGCCTTTACTTAAACATATGCATCATCTCAATAGAGATGTTGGAATCATTAGAACTTTCGATCGTAAAAAGAAAATAATTATTGCTTGATTGTATTTTTGTCTCTCTTTTGATCGTTTTGATGTAATTTTTGTCTTTCACATCGACTCATTGGTGAGTTGTATTATGTTTTTCTCGTCGTGATTACACTGTGGAAGGAATAATAAAAATAAAAAGAGTTTTTATGGATTCACAATTTGTGGTGGAGTAGATTTTTCTTTCAAAAGTTCTTGGTTAATATTTTCTCTAGTAGAAATTTTTTTAAGGAAAAATCATTCTTAACTACACGAAGTATTGGCTAATATGTTGCAAACCATCCAAAGTATAGAAATGTGTTCTAAACTACACAAACTATTATATAATACATGGTCACATACACCAAGTATATGTAAACATGTTAAAAACTACAAATTGGTGTCTTTTAATAAATATTTATCATTTTGTGGTCAATTTGTAATTATTTTCATTAAAAAAAAAATCCAAAAAAAAATTAAAACTTACAAAATTTAACAAATTGAAAGAAAATCCATAAAATTTCAAAAATATAAGGAAAAATAATAATTAAAAATTTGTAAAATCCCAAAGTTTTTAAAATTACAAAATTCTAAAAAAACAAAAAAATTCCAAAAAATTAAATTTACGAAAATACATAATTTGAAGGTTATTAATTATATTTTCATTTTTAATTTTGAAAACGAAATTAATTTGTTAAATTACCAAAATTTATAATAATACAAAATTTCAAAAAAAAAATTTAAACAACAATTTATAGTGTAGATAGAAGTTAGATTATACTTGCAATTTTGAATTTCAAAATTAAGCTAAATTTAAAATTCACTAGTTAATGTTGGGATAGTACCGGCACAAGTAAAATTATTCTCCGAAGAAAAAATGTAATATATATGTCGTTTATGTATTTTATTCTAAATTATTGAAATTTATTCAATATAATTTAAACTATATTTGTTGATCTACATTTTAAAAACTTGTATTTATTTTTGTCTAATAAATTAAATGGTTTCAAAATATATAATTTTAGAACTCTATATACATTACATTTTCAATTACATTTAAGAGATTAATAAATTTTTGTAATTTTTAAAAAAATTAGTATTTTACAAACTAAAATTTAATATAATATTTTCCTTATATTTTTGAAATTGTATAGATTTTCTTTCGATTTGTTAAGTTTTGTATGTTCTTAGTTTTTTGGATTTTCATAAAAAAAAAGTTTTTTTATGAAAAATAATTACAAAGTGATCCCCAAATTGATAAATATTTATCAAAAAACATCAATTAGTAGTTTTTAACATGTTTACATATACTTGGTGTATGTCACCATATATTATATAATAGTCTGTGTAGTTTAAAACACATTTCTATACTTGGGATGGTTTGCAACCTATTAGCCAATACTTCGTGTAGTTAAGAATGATTTTTCCTTTTTTTAATTGCACTAATTATTTTTTTTATGTGTTATTAAGTTTTTTTTGGTGTAGTATATTGTTGGGTTTTAATTTAATAATTGCACAAATTTTTTTTTTATGTGCTATTAAATTTTGTTGATGTAGTATATTGTTTGGTTCAATAAATAAAATATATATTTTCCAAACCGTTTAAAATTTTACAATAACACATTTAATTTGGAATCATATTTTTTATGGGTACCAAAAAAATAAAAAAATAATGGCTAATATATATTACAACTTATTAGAATTAATTAACATTAAAATTAGCTATTAAATTGTTGGAATTGATTGTCAAAGTTATTAGAAAGCGAAAAATAGATATAAATTTTTATTTTTCTTTTAAATAAATAAATTTAAAAAACCTTGGGATAACCTGATCTGACCTTACTATATTATATTAGATTATCTCTTTAAACCTGATCTGAAAATGTTTACTGTTCCGTAATTAGTATTGCTAATTATCATAACCATATGTTTAAACTATACATTGCTCCTAATTCCTCTCATCATCTTGGGATATATGAGTCACATAATATGATTAAGCTCTCTCTATCTTACTTGGTTCAATCATTTGTAGGTCTTGATCTATAAGCATTGGTTTTTCAAATGTTTTCGATTTGGTTTATAAGCATTAGTTTTTGTATTTTCGGATTTAATACTCTTTCATAGTAAACAAGTTATTATTATTAAGGAAATCATTTTGTATGAATTATCTTCATACTGAAATGGTTTCTGTAGAAGAAGTTATTTTGTAAAAAAACAGTATCATCAAATCTCTGTTGGGTTTAGTGTATTAAAATGGATTTACTTATTTTACTATAAAGAGGATAACACTTCAGAAAGTTGTTCAACACAGAAAAATTAATAATTATCTGAATCTTCTATGTTCAGATTGTTTTCAGAGCATTCTTTTTATTTTAAAGTACGACACTTGAGAATATTTAATTAATTAAACTATTTAAAACTATACATAGTGAAAATTGTTTTACAAAATTGGATTGCTAAATTTTCGTATATTATGAAGAAATATCAAATTTATAACAACTCTCACTAAAAATAAAAATTAAATGTCTCAAAATATATATATATATATATATATATATTTGGGTTAGTGTAAACAAATTTATTTGAAAAAACTCTGAAAAATTAAATTATCATAAACTTGCATATTAACATTATATTGGGTTGACGAAACCAACTTGGCGCCGCTAACAATCAAATACATGATTTATGTCTAAATAATTTTTACAATTTTTACAATTATGTATTTAACACTCAAGTTTTCTAATTAAAAAACTTCAAAAAATATAATTTGATTTTTAGTGGGAAAAAATTAAAATTCAATGACAAATAAATTTGAAATGTGAGTGTTAAATTTACGTTATATTATGTAGACAAAACGAATTTGGCACCGCTAACGGACAAAGACAATGGTCAATGACAGGATTCCGCGTTCGGATGATCTTCACAATTACGTACTTTTAACACTTACATTTTTTCAACTAAAAATCTAAAATATTCGGTGAAAAAACAAATAATCGGAAACTTGAGTACCAAATTTACAAAATAATGTATTTAACAAAACAAACTTGACACCGATAACGATCAAAGACTCCCACGTTCGAAATATTTTTTCACAATACGATATAAATTTAGCACTCAAATTTCTTTGGTTAAAATTTTGAAAAATATAAAATATTCAAATGGAATCATTTTTTTAAATCAGTTTTAAAATTTTGAAAATATCATTAAAATCGAGATATAGTAAAATACCAGGCAAAAAAATCATGAGAGCATGAAAAAAAATATATATATAGTGAGAGGCTTTATAGTTATGATAAATAGAACATGTACCAAATCTTCAAGGTAAAAATTGTCCATGGCTGTGATTAGACTTTGTTGATGAAGCTTTAAAGTAATCCTTCGTGAACTGGATCTTCACTTTAGTAACCTTACGCCAACGAAGACTTTGCTACACATTCACAAAACAAAAATACAGATAAATCAAATATAGGCATATATATGCTTTTTAATTAATGAATGCTATACTTTATAATGCAAGAATATTTATTCAAACTTACATCAATCTTTCATTCTCTTTGTTGTGTTGTTGTTACTGCATCAAAAGCTTCCAGATTTGTCGAATTAAGGATTTATCCACCGAAGACTTCTAATAACGTCTGCAATCGAACCAACCATAATTGAATTACTCATCTCGTATAAGTTTCGATGAATTGAGAAAAAAAGAAAACCACATAAACAGAATCACAACGATTGAGAAGGATCAGTTGTTTGGATACTTACTTCATGATCGATGAATCTTGTTGAATTGAGGAAAAGAAATATGAGAACAAGAGAAACGTTATTAGGCTAAACATATAATTTGTAGATTTTTTTGCTTGTTGGCCGAACAAACCAGTTGATACATGGGTTAGAGATATTTATAGAAGAAAAATGTAGCCGTTTTAAAACAATTACCGTTTGAAAAATAGTAATTACCGTTTGAATAATACAATTAACGGCTAGTTTTATATCAGAAATTGATCTTTGACAAGACCTCTTGCAATTTGCATTCAACAAGTGTCAACTTTAACGTCTGTTAAAACACTCTTTCTCACGTTGTTAGGCTTTAACAAAGTCATTAATGAGCCTCTTTTAACTGGACTTAAAACTATCTTTCTAATTGGTTTTAATACTCACTCTATTGATATTTTTGTTTGGTAGATTTTGCTCTAAGAACCAGCACAATGTATATTTCATTCATATATGGGTGGATTTTGTAAATGAATAATTTTATATTTAGGTTAATGATCAAGTAACAAAGATTGAACTTTTATATTTAGGTTAATAGTTCATAAATTTTTAGAAACCCAACTTACCATAGCTAACTAAAAAGGTTTTGAAAATATGAGCTATCTCTTTAAACCTGATCTGAAAATGTTTAGTGTTCCGAAATTAGTATTGCTAATTATCATAACCATATGTTTAAACTATACATTGGTCCTAATTCTGTGTTTTTCCCTCAGTATTCTATCTATAATCATCTCATAATTGGCTTGCCCAATAATTCATCAAAGTAGTGACCAACAATTAGAAATTATTTCAGGAATCGATATTTGAATTATAGGGTTTTTAATGTGAAGACGTTCGAGTACATGATGATAAGTAGTAATACATGCAAAAATTCATGGTCGTTTAAAAGGGAGATAATTATCGAACTCGGGCATTGAGGAGATTGTAACAAGTAAAGAAACATAAATTAACCAATAAAACATTCACTAAACAGAAGATATAAACGAAACTTTTTTTTTCCAATGTTTAGCATTAATCATGAAATTCGACCCAAGACTCCAAGTTCTCGGTATACAATACAGTGCTAAAGTGATCCTCTGGGAGTTGCTCTAAAGAACTCTTAGATGGCTTTTCTCCTATAGGTCTTAAAGAACAAGCCGCAAGACCAAGTTTCCAAAAGTTCGAGTCTAGACAATCCATGCTTGAAATATCAACCGAAATCATCTTTTCCCACTTCACACTCGGAACTTCTTGTAGCAAACTCCAAACGTCCACATTCGGATATTGTAGCACATCAGATAGACTTAGACGGTCGTTTAGACTCCATATATTCAGACTTTCAGAATAATTGGTGTACCAACTTGGTAACAACACATAACGAAATTTCTCTGTGTGAAGATCCAAAGCCGCAAGCTTTCTAAATGTCAACCAAAAAAGTGATCCGTTTGCAAAGATTGATGTTTTGCCTTTGTCAAGTTGATCGTTACGAATGGGACAACATATGCATCTTCGTTCTCCACTGTTGAGGTTAAAGACTTCGGTCTTCACAAAAGTATTAGCATAAATATGGTCGAAGATATACATCAACATTACTTTGTATGTTCCTGTAACGATGTCTCTTCCAAACCCAACGGTTATTGGTAATTCACCTGACCAACCTAACAATAAAATACAAAAAAAATGTTATGCATATTTTGATTATTTTAAAATGTATGTAGTCTTTTAATGTATACATATACGTATGCATGTGAATTTATATTTCAAAGTGATTAATATGTAGTCTTTTAGTGTATATATGCGATGTGCACATCAAAACCTATGAGTAAAAGAGTGTTGCGTACTTGGTCGGCCTGTACAATTCCGCAAAAAATTAGGAGAAAGTGTCCGGAGTTTTCTTGTCGAGGGGTTCATCAGATAAATGCATCCAAAATGGTAGATGCAGACTAAACCATTGCAATGCCCCATTATTCGACCAACATGATCTAAATAAAATTCGCTTTTCGGATATGGAAATTTGTAAGAACAAATATTTTTTTTGTTGTGGTGGTGATGTTCTTTTGAAATAGTCTCCAACAAAAGGGTTCTTGAACTCTCATCTATAGCCGTTTCTGATCGAATAACAAGGAGTTTTGGATTTGGGAATCGAGCAAGACGTTTTTTGGCGAGATAGCTTGATTCGATCATCGATTTCCATTGTTTCGATATGGATTTGAGTCTAATGAGGGATTTCACAGGAAGACGCTCGAGAATCTCTTCTTCTGGTATGTTGTCATCCATTACAACTTGGCAAGTGTTTGGAGTTGTTATGTCTTTCTTCATTGTTTTCAACTGTGAATCGCCTTGTATCTCTTAGCGTATATATATAATGTATATTGTGATTCTCTTCCTTTAATTTCCTTCCTTTAAGTTCAAAAAAAGAAAAGGAAAGAAACCAAAAAAAAAAGAGAAAAAAATCTACATGCAATGAAGTAACCCAATTATTAAAAGAGATATTGTAGTGTATATGCCCAAAATATGTAGATACATACAATATATGTATAAATAAATATTATATATATATATATATATAAAATACCTATAAGGAAAAAAAAAATCAAATCACCATACTCTATCTCAATGGATTTATTCTGTCTTCTTACAGTAACTTTTTTTTGTTTTTGGTATGTCAAAACAAATATTTAAGGTCCAATGAGAAGCTTTGTGGTCTTTGAAAAAACAACTTAAAATTCCTTGATACTAACTTTTAACCAAAACAAAAAAATCAAACGTTAAACATCTTTTTTTAAATAGGTGTTGGTCCATCGCGAGTTACGGTTTTCAAACCTATGTCCAAGTCCAACCCACTTAAATTAGCATAATATATAAAAACGTTTATTAAACTCCTAGAGATGTGTATACACAGTTTAAGCTTTGTCCTAGTACTATTATCAATTTGTATTATATATATTATTTTAGTTTATTATATATGTAAATTTTCATGTTTCATTCTTATGGTTAGACTTACATCTATTATATTATTTTGCTCAGTTTGCAATTGATAAATGGAAAAAGTTTTGTTGTTTAAATTTGGTTTGTGATTTAATTTTTATGGTTTGCATTTATGCTTTAAACGTAAAAAAATTGGTAGATAGAAATGATGTATTGATGAATTTTTCTGTTTGACTAACTTGCTTCATTCATATTTAAACCAATATAGATTGAAACCAAACATATATTCATGATTTAAACAGAATTTTTTATTAAAATTATAAAAAAACTTAAATTCATAAACAAAAAGAACAGACACACAATTTAAAATTATTTAATCAAAATTAAAAATTCTGACGGGCCAAATGGACCAGTCCATTCCAAATTTTTTCCTAATCTATACGGGTTGGCCCAATCACAAATTACGGATTCTAAATGTGTATCTAAACCCGTTTTATAGCGGTTTTATTTGGATTTAACCCGTGGATCGTAGGCCATATTGACATCTCTAGATAAACATCTTACATGGATTTTCCAAAACTCAGACGAGAGAGGTTAGAAGCGGTTAGATTAATTAATGGCGCAGATTTGTTTGCTGCCTTTCGAGCATTGAATTTTACAACGTGGAAATCAAGAGATGAATCATCGGATAGTCATTTTAAACTTTTCTCAAAGAGATTATTACTATCGTTGGGATTTCGGATAGTCATTTTAAACTTTTTATTACGCAAATTATCCGTTCGAGTAATAATTTTAACTATCCGATTTTATTATTATTATTATTATTATTATCATAGTGTGATATTATTCAATTCATTTTCTAAAGTACATTTCAAATAATAATTTTTGATGTTTTTATTACATTTATCTGATTTTATATGCAATTACCCGACCGTTTACCGTTATAAATGAATTTAGGTTTATCTAAAGATTAATAGTAGTATATGTGGCTTCATACACTTATTTATATGAGAAAGTTCTAAATTTATTGGACAATTGCAAAAATATCACTAGAGATTGTCTATTTGCAAAAATGTCATTAATTATGAATTTTTAAAGCTTAAATCATTAAATTTTAAAGGCTAAAAAATATTTTGACCTCTAAAAACCCATAAACCCTCAAAATTAAACTCTAATACAACATAGTTAACTCAAACATAAACGATATAACGAAAAAATAATTTTGAAAAAATGTCATTTTTACAAATATTTTGAAAATGTAGCATTTTTGAAAAATTGCACTTTAAAAGTAGCATTTTAAAAATTTTCTCTTCAATAATTAATGGGTTTTGGGTTAATAATTTAATTACACTGACATTTTTTTAAGTAGTTGATTCAGAACCGTGAACGTTATTACTTAGTCAAAACTCAAAAGCACTAAGACCACATACTAATGAGCAAGTTTATCACATTCCACTTTTGTAATGACTCTAAGTTTCTCTTTGGTCTAAACACACTTTTCTTACTCCCTGAACCACTCCTTCCTAGTTTTCTTGTGACATTGGCACAACATAGACCGCCAGATAATCAAATGCGAGACCGGAAACGAATGTGACTAATGAAACCAATATAAATCGATTATAAACAGAGCGAATTAATAATCATTACGACAATCTTTTTATATATTAATTAGAGACTGATTTTTCAAAAAAAAGTTTAGGTGTTCACCAAAATTATTTTCCAAATTTTAATGTGACATGACATTCCTTAAAATATGACATGACATTCCTTAAAATATGACATTGCATTCCTTAAAATATGACATGACATTTTCTCTAATTTAGCCCATTAATCCCTAATTAAAATTAGTCCAAACTCAATAATTAAAATTAGCCCAAGTTCAAAAAGAGAATGAGAATAATGGCTCCATTGATGAAGTTAAGAAATGATTATCCAAAAATAATCCCACGGAATAGAAGATTATTTTTACGTGCTTTCTTTCAATTATTTGATTAAAGATTTTAGTTATTGTTTTTTAAAAATAATATTTTTTTGGATTTTAATGGATCTTACTTTATTTTCAAAAAAAATATGTTCAACCAAAAAGATCAATTAAATAAATCGATTACATTTCGTTTCAGTCCAAATGTAAATTTATGTATCATCATCAACTTCAAAGTTAAAAACATGATAAACTTTAGTAAAATCTACACAAAAATGTTAAACTTTAGTAAAAGCATGATAAACTATTGATTTTTATTGTGTTTTAAATATTTATGCAGGATATATGTAGGAAAGTCTTTTTGGTAATATGATTCGTGATTACAAAAAAGAACAAGTCCTACCATTAGAGAAGATGGCTAAGGAATTTGTCTATGATCCAGCCAAGCCTGATTTCGACATAGCTGGCTGTAGTTGGATTCCGGATAAGGAAGATCACTCTAGGGCAATGATATATCAGCATTAGAGGTGAAACGAAATGTAATCGATTTACATTAGTAAAATTAGGATTTGAAACTACTAATCTAAAAACGACATTAGTAAAATCATAAATAAATTTCGTTTTACTATTTTCTCTGTTTCTACCAAACGAAAAAAACTCACAAATCGGATTGGACACTTTTTAATACGTCATCGGCCTCATTTTATTGGTTAAAATTAGATAGACAACATATTCTAGCATTAACACACACAAAATAACAAGTTTTAATTAGTAAAAAACAAAATTTTGTTACATTTTTATGGATTTTGAGATGAAACCTAGTTTATAATTAATTATCTTTGATGAAAATTCAATTAAAGATTATATATATTTAGTTTTGTAAGATTACAAAATAACTTGTTAGTTATTAATTTGGAAAAAATGTCAAAAACAATATAATATCCAATAATGATAAATATCTTATCTTTGTTCTAATGTTTATTTTATTTTATTTTTACTGATGATGGTGTTGTGAAAGATTATTTCCCTTAAAGAGACATAAGTAAAAACAAATTCTAGCAAAATTAACAATTCAATTTCATTAAAGGAAATATGAGAATAATAAAATTACGAGATTTAATAGAAATGCAAATTTATTACATTTTTATGGATATTTATTATGAGATTCTAGGTGACCACTCTGATGATCATTACAGAATCTGTATGGTGTGCTCTGTTTTATGTCTATTATCTCTCTATATGAAATTACAGTCTCTTAATGATTAAGTATTGTTAATCGATCAATGTTGACTCATGTGGGATAAAAAAAAAAGTATAACTCGGTAGGTTTACGTTTAACATCTTGTAATTATCTAATCTTGTTATAAAATATGAGAAAATTTGGTTAGTGTGCATCCTCTTATTTTCTTGCAGGTTTGATTCATTTTTTTCTTGTTTAAAGTCTATATTATATTTGGTGAGTGTTTTATCTTGTTTACAGAACAAAATGAGTCTAGACGAATATGCAAACCATATGTGTCAAGAAAGTGAATATGCAGAAACGATTAACCGTGGGGTAATATACAATATAATTGTGGAAGATATAAATGGAAAATTAATTGATGGATGTTTTCAGCTCAAACTCTCCACAATAATGTCATAGATCACCCCACGGTTAATCGTTTCTGCATATTCACTTTCTTGACACATATGGTTTGCATACTCGTCTAGACTCATTTTGTTCTGTAAACAAGATAAAACACTCACCAAATATAATATAGACTTTAAACAAGAAAAAATAGAAAAGAGGAAAATTGAATGAATCTAACCTGCAAGAAAACAATAGGAGGCACCATGAGAGGGTGAAAATTGTAAGAGAACTCTGGCTGCACAAGAAAAGCAACTTTGCCTTCTCTTGAAATACCAAACCATGTCCCAAACTCGTTCTCAGTCAAACCTCTCAGTATCTTGTTGTATTTATCCCAAGCCGCCGGTTTTATTTCACTTTAAATCACTCACAACATAGACAAAATTATACATCAACCAACAATGCATAAACATAATGATTTAAAAACCCTATAAAAGGTATGAATGAATTATAAAACTTGCCTTGAGTCACATTTCTCTCTGTTTTGCAGCAGTGTCAGTTGGTTTTCTCCCCATTCAAATGCAACTATCCCCATTTTTTCTTTTGCTATTTGTTTGACTCTCTCTGTTCTGATGTTTATTGTGTTTCTTCATCTCTGACCCTCTCTTTTTATAGTCGAAGTTCCTCTGCTTTTTCTTAACGCGCTTAACAACTTTTTTTACCAGTTTGGTCCTGCTTTAGTCTTTCGTGTATTCATCTAACTCTACGTATATTATTCTCTTTTGAGTAACAATGCGTCATGTGTTTGTTAAGCACTTGAAAACTTTCTTTACTTTCTGAAAATATACAACAGTGGTTTATAGTGGCACACAAGTTCCATGACTTAACAAGGTTGAGATCCTAAAACAGAATATTATTGTTTCTTGTCATTGTCACTCTACTCATATTATCTTCGATTATGTAATTATGAGTCATGTGCGCATGTTAAACACTTAATCTTAATGGATATTTTAACTTCTATCAAAATATACAGAAAAGTGATTTCTAGTGGAACACAAGTTTAAGACTGACTCGTCTTTTTTTTGTCAGCTTCGATTACATAATACGTAAAACATACAGTATAAAGAAGTTGATTTAAATTAAAATCTATTTGATAAAGTATGGTTAATCGATCAATGTTGAGTCATGTGGAATCAAAACAACTGTATAATTAGGTAGTTTTAACATTTTGTAATTATCTCTAGTTAAAATATTTCAAATTATGTTCTTGCTTTTTCTTAAATTTTTGCCAAAACTGCCTTATACAGGTGTTGCTTTTTAATTTTTGCCAAAATTTTTCCTCTTTTGTCTCTCATTTCCAGTAAATTTAACTTGCTTCAATGGAATAACATTTCATGGGATTCTAAACCATTTTCTTATTATATATTTTAAATCAAATAATTTAAGAACTCTTTTAATAAGTTTTAATGTAAATGTAATTCCAATGGTAGAACTCCATTAGCGATTTTTAATAAAAAATATTTTATTTTAAGTAGAATTTTATTTTCTCAAAATTTATAAACATAGTCAAAAATTTATTCCTCCGATAGTAAAATTTATAAACGTTGTACGCGTGTTTATTATTTTTTTCTTTGTAAAAAAAATCATCGCCGAATCAATGGGTGACACATGTCACCTAAGAACCACTTCTTAAATCTCTTAATTAAGAATCGGTTCTTAATAATATAACAAATTTTTATTTAATTTTAATCTATTTTGCCTTAAGAACTTGTGTTAAGAACCACCATTGAACATGGCCTAAGAGCATGTTTATTGGTGATACCATGTGGGTATCATCAAGATTCATTTAGTATTAAATTTGATAGTTTCTTAATCTTTGAGACTTATTAAGGATTTTATAATTTTTGTATGTTTAATGGTGATACTCAATGGTGTTCTAAAGAATAAAAAAATAATATATTTTTAAACGTATATCTATATCCGAACATGTACCCGAATTTTTTGGGTACAATTAATTGTGATTCGACCCGAGCCTGTACCCAATCCGAAACTTTACAGGTACATGTATGGGTATAAAATTTCTATATCCGACAGAATCTGTACTCGATAGGATCCGACCCGAACCTGATCCAAATACCCGTATATCCAAGCATATCCTAAACTTTCATTTTTATTATTTATATTTACTATTAAAAAAAACCAATTCGGAGTTGCCATGTGGCCAATTGATACCGTCTCACAGATCTCTGCCAAGTGATACGTATCACCATCCAAACACACACAAATCTTTGTTTTATTATTATTTTATTCAATTTTTTTTGTGATATCGACATGAATATCATAGTTAAACATGTTCTAATGGTTGGTACTAAGGGACCATTACAAGGATTTGAAACTACTAATCTAAAAATGACATTAGTAAAATCATAAATAAATTTCGTTTTACTATTTTCTCTGTATCTACCAAACCAAAAAAACCCACAAATCGGATTATGCACTTTTTAATACGTCATCGGCCTAATTTTATTGATTAACAATGGAGGACACCAATAGAAACGCTACATTTACAGAGACAATAAACATATCAAATTACTATATTTGTTTATCTTAAAAAAGGAAAAAAATGAATCAAAAGAACTCCATTATTTATGGTATAATAACATATCTTACTACATTAATCCAAAATTAATCTTAAGCGGCATTTTAATCACAAGTACACTAAAGTGGTGGGTATAGTGTGTGGACCCATAGTATGTACTCTCTCTTTCTTCTTTCTCTCATCTCTCTCTGATCTAGGTCTAGGGTTTTTGCTGAAGAAGAAGAAGAGAGTTTGTTCAATCATGTTGGTAACTACTGGAAGAAAGGAGACACTCTCAATTTCTAAAGGATCTGAAATCGAAGTCTCTTCTAACGACGACTCCAATGTT
Organism: Arabis hirsuta; assembly: GCA_964056655.1. NCBI lineage: Eukaryota > Viridiplantae > Streptophyta > Magnoliopsida > Brassicales > Brassicaceae > Arabis > Arabis hirsuta. The sequence goes on along the minus strand of OZ053308.1, from coordinate 519,591 downwards.
ACTACAAATGTATGGTATTGTGCTTCTCTCGAAGAAAATTTGGCGAAATCGAAGCGGAAGAAGCTCTCTGTTTGTCATTTGAACCCTCTTAACAAGCTGCTACACTACTCACCTCCTTCAATCAAAACTGCTTTCCACCGTCAATTTCGTCCGATTCCGCCTCCGGATCCGTTTCCTGAAGTCGATTTCGAGGAAGGTGATGTAGTTGATGCTGCTCATAGAGGTGGTTGGTGTTATGGTTGGGTGGTTAAGGTTTTGGGTAATCGGCGTTTCTTGGTTTACCTCAGATTCGAACCTGATGTTATCGAGGTTGATCGAAAACATTTGAGGCCACATTTGGTTTGGGAAAACGAAGAATGGTTTGGATGCGAGAAAAGAGTAAGTCTTTAAGTCTTTCTCTTATACTTCTTTTAGTTTTCTTGGTATGAAGATGATGAATGAAGTAATTTCTCTGTTTTGTTTTTGTTGTTGAAGCATTTGATTGAGTCGGAATTTAGCGCCGGTAAGAATGTAGAAGTTAGAATGGAGGTTGAACAATTAGGGGAGGTTTGGGTTCCGGCTATAGCTATTATGGATGATGAGGATGAGAATCTAGTGGTGAAGTATAAGTCTTTGAGAGGTGAAGAAGATGAATGGAGAAAGATAAGTGTTCCCTATTCCAAAATCCGACCTTCACCATCACCTGTTGGTTTAAGAAGTTACAAGTTGATGGAAAAAGTTGAGGCGCTTAACGAGTCTGGATGGTGTCGAGGTGTGGTTAGTAAAACTCTTTCTGGGAATAGATACACTGTGCTTTTGGGGGAAAACAAGCAAAGTAGTGATTTTAACTACTCGAAGTTGAGACCATTGGTGGAGTGGAAAGATGGAGCTTGGCAAACTGAAGAAAAGGTAGTTTGTTACTTCTCTGTATCAGTGGGTTTTTTTGGGAAAATGCTTTGAATTCTGAGTGTGTGTGTGTGTGTGTGTGTGTGTTCGAGTTTCAGGTTGTGGATGACACTGATGAGGAGACTCCGCTTGCAGCTGAAGAACCAACTGCTTCAACCCGTATAAGGGTGACTGTTCGACCTGCCTTGAGAGGCATTAAAGTTTCTGGTGCAGGGCAAAATTTGAGGGCAACACGCTCTTCTAGTGTTGCTATGGATAATCCTCCTCCTGCTTCCTCCAATGGTGGAAATGTTGCAGCGGCTGGTAAAAACTCTGTCATTAAGACTGAAACACCGCTCTCCGAAACTGCAGCTGTGAGTTAGATATTTCCTTCCCCTCTGCCTTTCTCTGATTTGAACGCTACTACAATAGTTTAAGTTGAATCAGCGAGTTAAGGTTATAACTTTTCTTGTAAATTTAACTTGGTTGTAGCAATCCTGCTTCAGTGACATTACTCGAGTAATTACGATTAACTTTGTGTGTTTTCTGCTGCAGTTACCTGAAGAATTAGGAACTAAGATGGCTGATGTTGTGATGAATGAGAACACTCCAGTCACAAGCCAACCGGAGATAGCAGCAAGTAAGTGTTATATCATTCTTTTCCTTCACAAGTATGATGGTAATTCTTGTTGAAAGTAGTTTGTTCACGAAATGAATCTACATATTATTGTTTCCAGCAAAAGTGTTTCACTCATCGGTTGTCCTGGGTATTGCCGCAGCTTCTGTGACAAAACCAGCGGGCAAAACACAAGGAAAAACGTCCCCAAGGAAGAAACTTCAGGCAATGAGGAATCAAAAGGGCACTGCAAATGATTCTGTCGGGGAGAAGGTGAAAGTGAATTAGTCACACTGCTAAACATCGTGTTTATTGGTTGTTCATCATCATATTGATTCTATGCAGGCACCTGAGGAGACTAGAAACAGAGAGAGCGTTAATAAGAGGAAAAGAGGACAACCACGTAAGTTCGTAAGCACAGAGCCTAAGCAGAAGATTGGTATGTTGTCTTAACTTTAATGGATAAGTAAAGTGTCATTTGTTTCTTTGCAATCTTGAAACATTCTTGGCATATAATAACTTGCAGGTGTGGCTGGTAATGGTTCAAAGGCTGCGACTATTGACCTTGCCGATATGGCTGATGATGATACCCCTCTCGCTGCATGGATCAACGGTGGGAATTCATCATTTGGTTCGGGCTGATTAAGTGCTGACACTTTATTTGAACAATTGATGCTCTTTTAGCTTTCGGTTCTCATTGTGCGTTTTATATGTTCCTCAGGGAAATCTGCTTCTCAGACTCCTGATCCAATGCTTAACTCTGTTGTGGAAAAGCACGTTGTTGAAACTCCTCCGGTGAAAGATACGACAATGGTTCTGCCATTTGCAAAGAAGTCACCGCTTTGGAAAGTCCTTGAATCAATGGAGGCCTTCAAAGCAGTGCCACAGCGTCCACATTTCAGTCCACTGGTTGAGTGCGAAGAAGAGTCCCGTGAAGGAGACGCCATTGGTGCAATGGTAACGTTCACTGGTCTGATAGAGAAAGTCAACAAAATACAAGTCGACGATCCAGTAAGCATGATAAACAGGATCAATGAGTGTTTTCTCAAGCTGGATAAACACGGGTTCAATGTTGCAGCACCTCGATCTCGGATTGGCAAGCTACTGTCCATTAAAGAAAGCCAAACATGGGCTTTGGAAGAGTTAAAAGTTGCTGAGAGAGACATCTCAGAGAAAGACAATAAAAGAAGGAAGTGTGAAGAAGATATTGAAGATGTCTCAAAGAAGATTGCTGAATTGCAGAGACAACAAGTATTGTTGAAGGAACAGAAAGTGACAATGGACAAGGAAATAGCTCGGATGCATTCTAACGCAGCGGTTCTCGATCAGAAGGTTCAGAATGTAGAGCAGGAGTTTCGAGCAATCGTGGCAGCCCCATGGAATTAAGCAAGCCATAGATCTAGTGTCTGTTTTATAAACTATTTTGGGTCTGTGTGTTAGTAGAAACTTAAATTAGCCTAGCTAACTAAAAAGGTCTCTGTGCCTTGTGTCTTGAAAATATGAACGCATCTCCTTAAACCTGATCTGAAAGCATTATTGCTAAATTTATTATAACCATATGTTTTAACTATAAAGAAGGAACCAGTTACTCATTAGATAATTGTGATGTAGAATTCAGTCAAAGGAATCTTCAAAGGAACAAAGCTCTTAAAAAGAACAAACTTTTGGGTAAATGCAAATTTTTGTTCAACACCTATAAAGTCAAAGGAATCATAATTCAAATAGAAAACAGCCTTTATGGATTTGGTACTCTTGTCCAAGTAGAATCAGATGTTGACATGTGAGAATATGATCCTCCTTCACTTCCGGTTCTTACTCTCTTCCTTCTCCCTCTCTCTCTTCTTATAAAGCTTCTCGAGTACACGCTTCGCCTCACAGTTGGGGAAGTAGGAAAGATCGTAATAATGAGAAGCAACATCTACTAGCCTGTAATCCACATTGCAAAAGGAAGGATTTACAGAAACGAAAACTTGAATGAGATATTAACCAAAGAAAACAAGAACAGGGAATGAAATCACTTACCATTCACCGCGAACATCTGTCACAGTTCTGATGAAATTACGGCTAGTCAAAACATATTCGTTGTAGATTACCCATTCCGGTTTGTGATCCAAACAATTGGATGGATGCAAATGAACCACCTGCCAAACCAGAATTTAACCATCAGATTAACACAAAGAGATCAAAGAAATCTCAATGGAAACAACAATGTAAAACGGATCTGTTTACACATACTTGGTTATCTTTGACGGTCAAGTACTGGCCAGTTCGCTCTAAGTGAGCCACTTGCATGAAATAACCGGCAAGCATGGCCTTTCTTATGTTGATGTAGTATTCACGGCTGTTAAAGTCAGTGCTGCACATCTTCAGATTAAATCTTGACATTATCCGGACTAGCTGCTGTCTAACATTGTCTGCAGATTTCATTGCTCTATTGTTGATGAAGTTTTCGTAGCACCAGTTTGGGTCTTCATCTGTAAGAATTGATATTTGACCAGGTTTGTTATTGTCATTTTATTTGACTAAAACAAGAGGCAGAGAGAGAGAGAAAGGAGATAAATCTTACTGTTTTGCTTAAAAGCGTGGTAGACGTTTAGCAGTGTGAGGTGATCTCCATCAATGTGTCCAAACCTAGCTTTAGCTTCATCTGCTGCTTTTTGGGCCTCTCTAGGCCGAATAAAGCAATTCGGTACTAAAGAAACAATTGGTTTTTATAACAGAAGAGGTCCATGGAAGAGGTCAGCAGATGCATAGAGGCGATGAGACTGATACCATTTGCTTCATGAGAGAGAATAACTGAGAAACTGCAACTATCTGCATCAGCACTTACTTAAGATACCCCTAACCATGGGTATGCAGACCCCAGACTAGAGACTGCTGATGACAACCTAAACTCGATTCTTTAACTCTAGACAAGATGCAACACATGTACTGGCTTTATACTGCACAAAGACTAGATGCAGATAGACAAGCATGTCAATGGAAACTAGTAGCACCCTAAGCCTACCCATATCTACAAACCTAGCTCATGATGACAAGAACAAAATAATAAAAGCAAAGGGCGTACCTGAGAGCATTGCAGAAATTGAAAGAATCTCGTTTGAGCAGTTGAATTCAGGACTGACTATGAGCATCTTCGCCATCTGTGGATCCAAGGGGAACTCGCTCATTATCTCACCTGTCTTTGTCAAGTTACCTTCATCATCCAGAGCTCCCAAATAATTCAAGACCTCTAAGGCTCGCATCAGTGTCTCGGGAGCAGGCGGATCCATAAAATCGAAGTGCACCAAGTCATCTATACCCAGTTTTTTCAAGGTCAAAACTGTGTTTGCAAGGTTTGATCTCAATATCTCAGGATATGTCTGCGCCACCAAGTCATTGTTGAAACTCTTCTCCGTGTAGAGCCTGAAACATTTTCCAGGCCTTGTTCTACCAGCACGACCTGATCTCTGGTGAGCACTTGCCTTTGATATTGGGGACACCAACAACGACTCAACACGGATTCGTGGGTTGTAGACTTTTTGCTTAGCAAAACCAGGGTCAATGACATAAACAATCCCATCTATGGTTAAGGAAGTCTCAGCAATGTTGGTTGAGACAACAATCTTTCTACCAGCAGGACCACCTTCTGTTAACGGCTCTGGAGCAGGGTCGAAAATCTTCTGCTGCATTGCAGGTGGAAGAGTAGAATACAATGGCACAACTTTAACAGGCCCCACTTGATCCCCAAGATTACCAACCTCTTTGTTGATTTTGCGACATGCATCTTCAATCTCCTCCTCTCCGGTTAAGAAAACAAGAATATCACCAGGTGGCTCACACAAGTGTATCTGGACAACAGTTCTAATAGCAGCCTCAAGATAGTCTCTCTCAGGCTCCTGAGTGTAAAAGATCTCGACGGGATGAAGCCTACCAGGAACTTTCATCAGAGGCGCACCGCTAAAATACTCCTGAAACTTTTCAGCTTCTAGTGTTGCACTCATCACAACTAACTTAAGATCAGGTCTATTTCTCAACACCTCTTTCAGAAGACCAAAGAGCACATCCGTGGCTAGAGTTCTTTCGTGAGCCTCATCGAGAATAATCACTTTGTATCTCTCCAGGAGCGGATCCGCCATTGCTTCTCTCAGCAACATACCATCAGTCAAGTACCTGGTCATGGTGAGTAACACATGATTAGATCCAAGTCGGAACATATATTGCAAATTCTAAATGTGAGAAGCTAAAGAGAGAGAGAATATGCTTACTTAAGAACCGTTCTGGGACTACTGCAATCCTCGAAACGAATACTGTAACCAACTTCTTCACCAATAGCTACATCCATCTCATCAGCAACACGACGAGACACAGACATAGCTGCAACTCTACGAGGCTGTGTGCATCCAACCAACCACTTCCTACGCTTGTCCGAGGTTTCAGCATCCACAGCATCTATAACAAATTGTGGAATCTGTACAACAACAAACAAAAATTAACAATTTTTAGCATCTCAACCTAAACCTTCCTTGAGATACAATCATTCCTATACCGACATAGCAAATAATTGATCGAATTCGAAATATTAGGAAGAAAAATTGAAACTTTACCTGAGTAGTTTTACCACTACCGGTCTCACCGACGAGAATTAGGGTTTGATTTCCTCTCAAAGTTCGCAAAAACTCCTCTTTCTGAAGCCAAACAGGTAAAGTCCTTCGTTTCTCCAATATATCGAAATACTTCTGCGAATATGGCTTCCCGTTCCATTTATTGATCAGACTGTTGATGTCGGGGATACCATTGGTTTTGGTATTCTTCGCCGGAGCCGATGGATCTTCCATAACGTCGAATAAACTGACTTTCCTCTTCCTCTCGGTACCCATCACGCGAATCGCTTCCGAACGAACGAACGACGGACGTGAGACAGAGAGAGAGAGAGAAGGAGGAAGAACAATTATGGAAGCTAGGGTTCGAGGAGCGTGAGTTTTAAGAGGAGAGAGAGAGGCGGCGAAAGTTTTAGTAGAATTTTCAATTTAGCCCCATATGTTTAACAAAAATATATTTTAACCCCCTCAAAATATTACCAAGACGGCCCAAGAGTCTGTTAAATGGGCTAATTGGCCATAACCAGTTATTTATTTTCAGGCCCAGCCTAAATCATGTGGACCAAACATCTGAGTCTACCTCCTTATCCTTCACAATGGAGAGTAAGAACTTAGCAATCGAAGAAATCAATGATGTACACGTATGATTTGATTTGAGACCAACACATTCCACAGTGTGTGGACTGGCTCGATTCTTGGATCTGCATAAAACTCATATATCAACTATCGAGTTAACCCAATAGACATAAATTTCAACCAAATCAAACAATTTTCTTTTGTCTTGTTTCAAATGACTGTTTTATTTCAAAGGACTTGCCTTTGATACTCTCATTCATCATCAGGCATAGGAGATTTTATGTTATGAGTTTGATTATAACAAATATATCATATATGTTATATTCATCATCATGCATCTTTCTTTATTTACATCAAAAACACATCCAAATATATATAAAAGATAGAGACTATGGCTTGGATCGCTTCCTGTTGTGAATCACATCAAATAGATTCATCATCAGGTCAGGAGATTTGATGTTATGAGTTTGGTTATAATATATTTTTTGGACAAAGTTTTCACATCATTTTTAAGTCATTATTTGCTTAAGTCTCTTCATGTAGCCATGAATTCTTAAGATAATAAAAATATAATTTTTTTCATTAATTCATCAAGTCATAGTTACATGTGCTGCATCAGCGCATTATCATCATCATCATCCTATAAGATGATCATTACATTATTATTATTTTTAACAAAACACCCAAAGCTAAAACAAGAATGACAATATAGATCATCTTTCTTTATTTACATCAAAAACACACCAAAATATAACATATATATTAAAGATAGATACTATGGCTTGGATCGTTCCTGTTGTGAATCACATGAAAACATGGAAATAACTAACCCGAACGAGATAGCAACAAAGAGTAATGGTGTTACGAACCCAACCAAGCAAGTACAAAGTGGTGGTTGACAAGAAAAACGAAGACACAAGCCAAGTATCCCACGTACAAGGCTATGTGACTATGATTTAAAAAGAAGGGTCTGTTATGTATATGTATTATTCCTCTTTTGGTTAAAAACCAAAAATCCATTATGGCGATTGTATTGACACTGGCCTCTTCAAGCATGATGAAGTATGTTGTTGAAGAAGTCTTACAAGATCGCGGGGATTCTCTGGTCCATCATCTCATTCTTGGTGACTTCCTTTGTCTTCATGTTTGAAGTGCAAAAAATTACAACCTTCACTTACATGAAATTGAATCTTAGGAATCGTATTCATGATTATCAAGCTAATGAGTTTAAAGTCGCTGCATCAAATCACAAACATCTCTTGTTTTTGTTCTTCTTCATCTGTGGAGCAGCACATGCATTCAACTGTGTTCTGCCTAAGTACCATAATGAACCGTCTCTTCTTGTGACGAGGTTTTTGATCAAATATTGCTGGATGATGTTCTCTTATTGGGTACTCTACAAGATTCGACTTGTTTTATGTCTCAAACCACTCTTGGAAACCAACGTTAAGAATTCGTTTAGTTACCTAGTTATGTAAAAAAAAAAAGCATCTAAATTAAGAATTCGTTTTGTGGGCTAATTGGTTTGTGATAAGTTTTTTTTTTAATTATCAGCCCCAGTCCAATAGTTAACGAGAACAGAAAATATTTAAAATCTGGTCTAAATGTTTCCAAATATTGTACCTTGTGGCCTAGCAGATTTAGGTGGTTACAAGAACGTACCTAAACGACCGTTGAAATGCAAACCTGAAACAAAAGACTGATCGATAACAATAACAAAAAGAAACAAAGGAAACTAAACAGACGTCTAGACTCATAAACTTAAAAGTCCAACCCATTTAACAGAATGTTCCCGAGAGCGAAAGCGAAGTACGCATTGGAAGCGGCGATCTTAATCTGGTTCTTATTGAGAAGAGATTTTTCCCAGTCTTTAAAGACGCGCTTACTGGTTTCTCAGTCAAAACAATAGTACCAATCAGATCTTTCTCACCGGTGGTCTTGTTGGTCAGGTCCCACGTGGTTGGTCCGACATCGACTGCATTCTTACATGTCAAACCAAACTCGCTTTCGAGCTTCATCAGAGTCTTGTGTATACCAATACCCACAAAGGTGAAATCAGGTAGGTTAAGAAAATTGAAAAGAGAAAGTGGAAGAAGACTGTCATCTTCTTGATCTTGATCTTCATCATCATTGGGAAGTTGTACTGTTAGACAATTGTCTCCATCGCAGAGCTGTAGCAAGACGGTTTTGTTTTGCTTTCTTGCCTTTTGGGCACGTTCCGTATCAAGACCGATGATCTTCTTCTTGTTGTTCTTGTTGGACAAGAATGTCTTCACAAGACGGTTGATGTCGCTCTCTTTTTCAGTTACAGTCGTTTTGATAGTATCTATACCAATTTTTACAATCGAAGAAGAGACATCTCTGTAAGATAATGAGGGTGAGTGATGGATCAAAGTAGAGAAGATACAAGAGTCTTTTATATAGACCGTAAAAGTGAATTACAAAAGTCGCCACATTAGGGCAATCAAACAAAGTTTTTCTGACGCAAGCTCTTGGAAAGATAAGAACACTTAAATTATAGTATGTGGCCAAACAGAACCATTTTGACCAAACCAAAAGAGATACAACATCCCCAATTGAAACAGATCATAAAGAGAGTAATATGTTTGAAGGCTCAACTATTGAGTACAATGTAATCGTTTTACCACTACTCTTAAGCAAAAAATCTTCAGAATGTAAAAAGACCAAGTTAAAGCAGATAGCTAGCAGTTACAGGTGATCAAGGACGATATTCGACATTGCCAGATCTGTGTGGCCTAACAGTAGGGAAGATTGAACCTTGGTTGCAGATTGTACATCCTAATAAGAATTCAGATTACCTACCACAAATCTGTAGGTGAGATTGGACTTGTTCGTCGTAAACCGGATTCAGCAGACCCTGAAAATTTCAAAAACTTTTTTAAGTCACAGAGTAGAGAGAGTCAAAGATAGACTATTCAAGGACCCACTTCACACTTCGATCTGCTACTCAATCAAATCTCCAAGAACAGTAAACTACTTTTTTCATCTGACAGGGGAGAAACAACTTACCAAACAAGATCTGACTAAACTGATCTAATAACGATTGTAGGCTTTCCCATAGTCCTCGTGTCTCTGGCGCTGGAATCCAGTACCATAATTGTTGTCTTGATGCCTTGAGGAATAGTTTTTTACATGGTTCGGATATCTGCCTTCAGAATCCATTGGCACATTGGTTCCACCATAGGGAGGAGGATTGGCAGAGTAACCATCATCAAAGTGTCTATAGTTACTACCATAACTCAGACCAGAGATTTGCTGCCTTGATTGCTGTTGACGTCTTTGAGCATCGACTTGAAGGAAATCTTCCCATTGTTTAGCATTCATACCCCTTAGCCCAGCCAGTTTCTTCATGTAACTCTCTCTCAGTTCCCGGATTGTCTAAAAAGTCGCACAAATTGATGTCAGAAGCTGACGTTCCTCAAAAGGAATTGCATTTCACAAGGAGACTAAGGACTAGCCTGAATTTTGTTCATAGTAACAAATCGAGGAGATATCCGCTGCTATCTAATACTATGAGCAACCAAAATGTAAAATAGTATGAAACTCTCATAGTTGCAGGAATTGTCGATTCTGAGGTGACAGCACCTAAAACTCGGTTTGAATCTAAGATGAGCACATAAGTCACTGGATCTCTTACCTCACGATGCTTGTTGTTCTCCTCATCTTCTTCCTTCTCACGTTTCTTTTCAAGCTCCATTGCATCCCTTGCATATTCCAATTCTAGTTCTTCTAAAGTCTGTGGGAAAGCAGGGCGTTCAAACTGATGACTCACCTGAATGTCGCTGGAGCCGCCCATTCTCTCTTGATCCCATCTTTCAGACCTATAACCACTTACCTCAGACTTTTGCCTATCATACGATTTATCCCATCCACTATAACGTGGCCGCCCTGGAGATTTCGAATGTGTAGAACGACTCCGAGCTCTGTCACTACCATAAGCTTCATAAAATGAATAATAATAACGTTAACTGCTTGATCATGAGACTAAACCAAAGGTTACCAATACAGCAAGACGCAAGATCTCATATTCAATCAAATAAGATGCAGGCTTTGAGCAAAAATTCAGTAAATAATTTATTTACTTCGGTACTGTACATAATACTTGAACATAAGGACTTACCTTTGGCTGCAAAATAAAGATAAAGAAAGGACATTATCGTCCCAAAACAGCTGGAGAAAGACCAATCAAACTTCCTAAAGACTACTAAAAGAGGCAATTACCAGCTCTCTAATGTATCCTATCCTGTTCCTACCTTGTGGAGATCCTCGGGAAACATTTCGCTGGTTCTCACGAACACGATTCTCCTCACGAACACGATTATCCACAAACTTATCTTGCCTTCCAGGGCGCTCAGAGAAACTTGATGAACCATGTGATGGTGGATGCTGTCTAAGAGGTTCAGAGTTTCGAAGACGCGGTGGTGGACCAACAGAAGTTCGCCTAGGTGACCTGGACCTACTCCTGTGAGAGACAGAAGAATTTTTCACCTCGCCATCATCTTTAACCTTGTGAACAGCATCTACACCTTTCCTCAAGATTAATCTGTCCTTGCCACTAACAATTATGAACTTCTCATCCATTTTAATCTTGCAACCGGTCTCCGTTTCAATCCTTTCCATAACTTTCTCAGTAAACAAAACTCTCACATTCTTGTCCCTCGCCGGTACCCTTTCAAGGAATTCTTGAGACTTTCTGTTTGCACCAAGTGTCGATGGACACCCCTAAAATACAGAACAGATAGCACCGACGCAACAATCAGAAACACACACACAAATGATGTATAAACTACAAAGGAGTTAGTAAGAAGACAACTTGAAGATTACCTGAGTAAAATGACCAGACTCGCCACATATCTTACAAATCATTTCTTCTTCTTTTCTCTTCTTCCAATTTCTCTCAGTAGCTTTGGATTTAGCTTCCCAAACCTTAGCTTCTCGGCTAGTGAAATCGGTTGGTACAGAATTGGGATCAGGTAGTTGCTCTTCTTCATCACATCTTTCTTCAGAACGTTTGATAGGTTTGTCTTTCTCTTGGACATTGTTGGTCACAACAGTACATGGAGGACCAGTATACTCCTTGTAGATTTCACTAAAGTCATCATCAAGTTCTGGGTCTGATCTATTGCTTTCCATCTGCAAAAAAAACACAACTTTCAGTTTCAAATTTCGATACAGAGACTGAAATACAAAGATTCACGTCCAGTTAATCAACTTGAAGAAATCGAATAACCCTGTTACCAAACTCGCCGATTGTGAATTTGTGACGATGATGCGACCAATAAGAAGAAGAAGAAGAGGGATATAGAAATCTAAGAGTTAGGGTTTATCTTACCTTGCGAAGTGCGAATCAATGGCGATTGAATTTCTCGAAAACGAGAAGAAGAAGACGACGGTGGACGAGACAATTAGGGTTCTTCGGTACCTGTTGGAAATGAAAATCGACAATTACCCCAAAAATCCAATCTCAGTTTATCGTTTTGGACCTTTGATTTCTGATAATAACATATATGCCCTTAAGCAAACGTTGTCGTTTGGTTCTGAGTTTCTCATACTATCAAATCATACGTTGCCGTTTCATATTCACGTTATTATCCTAAACGCTGCGTTTTGGGTGATCATAAGTGGCTTGAACCGAGTATCCAAAACTTTGTATCGAACCGACCGATTCTTAAAATATTTGTAGAAAAAATATTTTCTCATTTCTCACTCGAATCTTCCATCTTCAAAGACCATAGACGGATGTTTTGTTCATTGCAAAATTCAATTTTGGGAACAAAGAAAACACAAATGTGGCTTTTATATCGTCAGAATGTTATACGGCCCCTAGATAATCGATTCCAACATTGTTTGAATATTTAAGAATATCAAAATAAATACTATAAATTTGTAATTTGAACAAGGGTTTGCCTAATCACGGATTCAACTATTCGGCACATAAATTATTAGCTTAATATTAAAAAAAAATAACATTTTAAGCGATAATAAAACAGACCATATAAGATTATACTCCTCTGAAAATTGGTCTCGGCTTGGGTATAATTCATATATCGCCTCTCCCTATGTTTCACCAACATTTTTGGATCCGAAAAAGATTGCTTCCTAATGGATAAAGACAATAACAATAAACACAACCACAAACATTTAAGAATCAAAACATTTCATATACATGTAGAATTAAATTTATTAACGAACAAGCTTTTAGATGATCGAGGATGCTAACCAATTGATACAACGCTTGGTCACTCAAATCTCTTTGATGATCATCTTGCAATTTCTTGGAAAGCAAGTTAACCAAATTTTCACCATTTGCTTTTTCACAAACCTGTTTAAGCTCTTTATCTTGATGGCATATAGAACTCATGCATCTTCTGATTTCTCCGCTGTAAAAAACAATCGTCGAAGGTCCCAAATTCACGGGTTTAGGTAGCAACTGCATGGCCACAATTAACCTAACAGCTTCTGTTCGTTCTTGTCTGATTCTTGCTGGAGAACTCTTAGATAGAAGACATTTAGTTTATCGATAAGTTTGGTTAGTGCTATAGCTATTTGAGACTGAAATTTCAAATCTCCTTCGATGATTAGTCTTCGACGACACTCTTCAAACCAATGATATGTTTGAACATTTTGATTGTGATCATTAGGGAAAGGTAATTCTCCAATGCTTCGTTTAATAACGGATAATCCATCTTCGATATCTGAAATCGATGACGAAACCTAAGTCCTCCTTAATGATCTCATGATGGATTTGACAATTGAAAGATGCGATGATGTTTTTGATAACATTCACTCTTAGCTCTGGATCTGATTGGAATTTTTCCAAAGCTACTTTCGAGTAGTTTTCTATGAAAATCTTGTTGAAGATTTCGTTGGTTTTTTGGGGATTGGGTCCGAGACTAAGACAACCAGAGAATTTTGTGTTCTCTAATGAAGGGAGACAAGGAGGAACAGAGCATGACATTTTTATGGAGTGTATGACAAAAAAAAAAAAACAATTCCCACTTGAGTTTTTTGGCTATAACAATTTCTCTCTTGAATTTTTTTCAACCTCACTCTATATTTTATATGTTCAAGTAGAACAAAATGTTTGAGAAGCAAAGAAAGACAATAACAAAGTAATTAATAAAAATAAAGACAATAATAATAAGAATTTCCAAAAAGTGAAAAATATGATTAATCTCTATCTCTTTGGGGGGTCAATATCTTCTTTTGAAAATAGGGAAAGAATCAGAAGGCACTAATGAAATAATTAAAAAGAATAGGTACAATAACAATATCAATTTTTAGTTAAAATATAATCAGAAAGAGAAATAAATCATATATAGATATACCGAAAAGAAACATTTTTTTTTAAGAAAAAGTGATTACATTTTAATTATACGTATGTTGAGATTTGATCACTTGTCTCTTCTGTTTTTGTTTAACTATTGTCTCTAAAAGTCTAAAGATTATATATGCATTTTTTTGTTTGGTGCTAAAATGCATATTTTTATTTATTGGTGATCAAGTCATTTTGCTTTATTTGCAGTTTGAAGGAAAGACCACGTGATACGATTGACAAGCTGAAATTTTGCACAGAGAGTGATGAGAGTCGTGAGACCAAACATTTCTAAAAATAGAATTTGTCATATAATGTGGTCACTGGTCTTTATATAGGTTTGACTCATTTCATATATCATCATTAATTCTGCTTCCAAACAGCTTGAAGACAGATGGAATCTCTAATGTTAAGGACGAATTATGAGACCGAGTATCATGTTCACACGTCTTTATTCTTCTTAAGAAGAAATCATTTATTAGAGGTTAGAATTTGAATTTGTTTTTCCTCTTTATGTTCGTTTTTCGATTTTAGAAGAAACTAAAAACAAAATAAAAACCAAAAAGAAAACGTTAAAGATTAAAATAGCAAACGACGTTGACAGTGCCAAATATTTTTTCAACGTAGTAGGGTAACCATGAAGAAAAATATCTAAATGTTTTTCTTTTTAACCCATCAATTATGCTTCTCTGTCTTGTTTAAAGCCCATTAATCAAAAATTAATTGCGACAAGGAAAAAAAAAAATCAGAAATAACTAATCTTTATCTGCCTCGTCTCTACTAAAGAAACAAAAATCCCAAGCTCTAGCTAGAACATATCACACTACTCTCAAAATCTTGCACATTTTTAGTTCAAAGTCCGATAACGAATCCATCCATATACAAGACTCAGTTTGAGGCAAGAAAAAGAAAACTTATAAAAACTCATCATTATCAAATACATGTAACATGTGACATCTTGAACATCTACATGTATCTAATTTCAAGACTCCAAAGTAAACATAGTTCTTTTGTTGAAATTATAAAAATTAAACCTAGCTAGCTACTTCATCATCATGCGATTAACTAATACTCTTCCTTAATGATATGAGATGGAACAACATCTTGAAGAAGGCCACGGAAACCAGCCCCATCAAGCAGATCCCGAGTTCGACTCTTCTTCAACACATGATCATCATCTTCATCATCATGACTAAACTGATCGATTCCGGAAAAAGACAGCTCTTGTTGTTGTAGATGGTTGTTGTAGTCGAAAAGCTTATCAAAATGAGGAGGAAGAGTAGGGAGGCTAAAGTGGGAACCAAAAGCTGAGCCCTTAGATCCAAGTCTGTTTCTTTTAGAGGTGATGAGTGGACCATGATGCGTGTGTTGACCTTCGTAAGTTGTGATTACAGAGCTTGGATCACTGAATGATCTCTCTACTCTCTTCTTCACATCACACCAAGATGTTGTGCAACGGTAGTAATTCCTTGCCAAAGAAAAAAAAAACCCATTTAGATTATTATATTACAAAGAACACACAAATTATAAATCAAATCTTACCTTGGAAAAGGACTGTTTTTTACTGGTTTTTGACCGTATTTCTTCCATTTATATCCATCATCTAGATTATCAACCACACTCTTCGTGATGAATGACACTTTTGGCACTCTAATCTTCTTCTCTTCATTACTCTTCGCTGATTTAAACCTATAATATAATCCCAAAGTTTACTAAAAACTTTTCTATTTTATATTTTCTTATGAGTCTTTCTTTTTTGTAATAAAACC
This sequence comes from Arabis hirsuta, assembly GCA_964056655.1. Taxonomy (NCBI): domain Eukaryota; kingdom Viridiplantae; phylum Streptophyta; class Magnoliopsida; order Brassicales; family Brassicaceae; genus Arabis; species Arabis hirsuta. The sequence continues at coordinate 503,850 of OZ053308.1, read as the reverse complement.
TAATCTTTTGAAAAAGACAAAAAAAAAAAAAAAAAAAAACTCACCGTTTATTTCTCTTATGTTGCTGTTCTTCTTCCTCTTCTTCTTCTTCTTCATATTTCTCCTCGTCTCTCTTCTTTTCTTCACCAGTCACAGCGTCACTCGAAGCAGATGAGATCGACGACGAGTTAGGTGTCACCGGTAAATGCGTATTCGGATTATTATGGATCAGGGCATAACGAGAGATGCCTTGATGAACACCCAACAAATCCATAAACCCTACCGGATACCTCTCCTCCGGTAAACCGGGAAACGAAGGGTAAACCTTAGTTTGCCCTAACTCAGAAAACGGCATTCCAACACCAATATTCTCCATTTTACACGAAGATCAATCAAACCAAGAAAAGATAAAGAATCAAAACAGAGATCCACTAACTAGACATGAAAAGAAAGAGTAATGTCACTAGAGAAAGATCATTTAGGGTTAGAGAAGAGAGAGAGTGAGACTTGGCGTGAGAAGAGGTGAATAATTAATTATGGATTCTTGCTAAATAAATGCCTTGAATTGGTGACCGGCAATCGTAGGTGGACAATGTTTTAAACGGTAATCTGCATGTCGTCTTACAAGACGGTATATAAGCTTTTTCGTATGTTCGATTTTGACCGGTTCAGCCGTTAACCGGGTTTCTCCTAGTGTGAACTTAGGAATAATTATTATTTGTTGAACTATGATGTGAACATACAAAACTATATCGAGTTTCAAAAAACAAAAAACATACAAAACTATATTGCAATCCTTATTTACTACTTGGATTTAAAACTTACATTGCAATCCTTATTTTAAAAACAAAAACGGTGAAAAAAACTAAAAGGTGAAGCACGACTGCGCGACTAATTGAATTTGCTTGCAATGCCTGATTCTAATACAAGTTACAACATAATTTTTTTTAAAAAAAAAAAATTGCAATTTTAGGTGAATAAACACTCCCTTTCACCTTGTTGATAATGCTAAAAACTCAAAAGCTTTGATAATTAATCAAAGAGAAGGTATAAACAACATCAACGCAACAAATTAAATGGAGAAATCATAGTAGGCGAATACGAAATCACCGCTCTTAGTATGTAGTCATACGAATTTTGATCTCGATTTTCTCCATTTCTACGAGAGTAAGCAGCCTCTTGGCCAAGCATCCAGTAGTTTGCATCTAATCGATAGATATTCCAAAAGTTGAAAGAATATGTTTTCTCCCATTTCTGATTAGAATCTTTATCTTGTTGTAGTCTCCAAACGTCCAAATTTGTACATTGTAGCACATTCGATAGGCACAAACGGTCATCTGAGTTCCACATTTGCATACTACGAGAGCAACTGGAGTAGCAGTCCGGTACTGATATCCATCGAAATTTTTCGGTGTGAAGATCTATAGCTAGTAGCTGCGAATGTTTTTGGCGTTGCCAATAATATGTCAACCAAAAGAGCGATCCATTTGCGTAGACTGATGCTCGCTCATTACAAATTTCATACTCGTAAGGTAACCAATAAAAAAAGACATCTCTTTGCTCTCCATTATCAATGGATAGGACCATAATCTTTAAACGAGAAAGATTGGGTTCTGTTGGATACATCAAAATCACCTTGTATGATCTTGTAACGACGTCTTTCCGAAATCCAGCAGTAGAAGGCATTATGTTCTCTAAGTACGTGTAAAAGATCTATACATTAAGGTTATAATTATAATTAGTGAATACCTAAAATCTTCTGTATCACCTATATATATTATAAACTTAATGTATAGATTTCTTGACCAAAGACCCACTGTCATATCCTTACCGACACCGTACAAGCTTTTCCGTTGCCGTCCCTGTGCTCTGCTCCTCACCCCTCGCCGCCACTACCGTCGCAAGCTCCGTCAATTTCGTCCTCTCCAACATCGCCTCATGTCTCCATATCGTCTCCTCCAACATCACCTTGTGTCTCAACTTTTGGGCTTCATACAACATTGGGCCCAATTAATGAATCACAACCAGGCCCAACAACTACTTCCATCACCAACAATCCAAGCCCACCATCTTCTTCTTCTTCCTCCGATCGTACTACCCCGAGACATCACCTTCTCCACCTCCACCACCAAATCAACCTCCGCCGCCACCACCACCACCACCTACTTATACCATGCAAACAAGATTGAAAAACAACATCATCAAACCTATTAAAAAATTAAACCTCATCGCCACAACCTCTTCATTAAAACCAATAATCCCAAAGACCGTTGTCGACGCTCTTCGAGACAAGTACTGGAGGCAGACGATGTGTGAGGAGATTAATGCGTTGGTGCGCACTGGCACCTTTGAATTGGTTCCACCGGAGGCTATGCAAAACATCGTCAGGACTCGATGGATATTTACACTAAAATATCTTCCTGTTGGTGCTTTTGATAGGTACTAGGCGAGGTTTGTGGCGAAAGGATTTCACCAACAACAAGGTCTAGATTACACTGAGACTTTTAGCCGAGTGATCAAGTCTACCACGATTCATTTTGTGCTTCATGTTGCAGTAAAAAAATCGTGGTGTATTCGTCAACTCGATGTGAACAACGCATTCCTAGGGACTCTCAGTGAAGAGGTCTACGTTGCTCAACCTCCTGGCTTCATCAACAAGGATCATCCCAACCATGTTTGTCGTTTAAAGAAAGCTCTATACGGACTCAAGTAGGCACCACGAGCGTGGTATCACGAACTCCGCAGTTCCCTCATTGCTCTCGGCTTTACCAACTCTGTAGCCGATATGTCCCTATTCATTCACCGACGCGGCAGAGACATCATCTACGTTCTCGTCTACGTCGATGACATGCTAATCATAGGCAGCAACAATGATCTTATCACTCAATTTATCTCTTCCCTTGCAGGTAGATTTTCTATTAAAGATCTTGGTGAATTACGATACTTTTTGGGGATAAAAGCGACACGCACCGTTGTTGGACTTCACCTGATGCAAAAGAAGTATATCATCGACCTGCTAACTAAAACAAATATGCTTAATGCCCGACCAGTCTCCACACCAATTTCTCCGATGCCGAAACTCTCGATCAAGTCCGGCACGACTCTTCCTAATCCAAGTGAATATAGGATGGTTCTCGGCAGCCTTCAATATCTCTCGTTTACTCGCCGGATATCACATCCGCAGTGAACCCCCTTTCGCAATTCATGCATCAACCAACCGACTTACATTGGCAGGCAGTGAAGCGCATACTTCGATATCTTGCTGGAACACCGTCTCATGGCATTTGATCGAACACTCCTCTCATACTTGACGCATACTCGGATGCAGATTGGACCGGTGACACTGATGATTATGTTTCTACTAATGCTTATGTTATCTATCTTGGTGGCAATCCCATCTCTTGGTTTTCCAAGAAACAACGTGGCGTCGCACACTCTTCAACCGAAGCAGAGTATCGCTCGGTGGCCAACGTAGCTTCTGAACTACGGTGGATCTGCCCATTACTCACGAAACTCGACATACCGTTACCCGCCGTACTGGTCATCTACTGCGACAACATTGGAGCCACACGTCTTTCGGCTAATCCGATATTTCACTCTCGGATGAAGCACATTGCCCTCGACTACCATTTCATATGTGACAATGTCCAAGCTGGATCATTACGTGTGTCCCACATCTCCACACGTGATCAACTCGCCGATGCACTCTCCAAGCCACTACCACGACCTCAGTTTGAAGAAATATCATCCAAGATTGACGTCACTCAAGTGCCTCCATCTTAAAGGGGCGTGTAAAAGATCTATACATTAGGAAGTTTATAATATATATAAGTGATATAGAAGATTTTAGGTATTCACTAATTACAATTATAACTTTAATGTATAGATCTCTTACATATATATATTATAAACTTCCTATGAATAGAATCAAGCCTTTAGTCATACAGTACTCAACTTCAAAGAAACAAATATATATATAAATAAAATCAAGTGTACATAAATTAATTACTAAAGTATGTTTTAAATCCAATGACATGACCTACATTCTGACGGTTCAGGAGAAAGTGTCCGGTCGTTGGATTTATTAAATGAATGTACCTAAAATCTTTGTGGATCCGAACCAAGACTAATCTGTCGCAAGACCCCAAGACTTGAATAGTTTTGTCTTGAGATTTATCGATTGGATTGTCAGGGAAAGTGTAATAACTAGAAGAAGAAAGACAAATTTCTCCCTTGTTGTTGTGATCTCTAGAAAAAGTGTTCAAAAGCAAACTTGTAGAGTTTGAATCTTCATAAAATTTTGAACGAACAACAAGAAGTTTCATGTTCGGGGTTGGTAATCCGAAACGAACGAGGCGTTTATGTGAAAAATACGTTGATTCGATCATCGATCTCCATTGTTTTGACAAGACTTTGAATCTAGCTAGTGATTTCATGGGAAGATATTGAAGGATCTCTTCATCTATATCCACTGATGTAGTAATGCTCTTATGAATATTTTTGTATTTTTTTTCATTATTTTCCAATGATAATTCACAGTTTAGAGTTGTATATCTATATATATAATAAAGAAAAAAAAATCATTTCTCTTCAACTTTATAAGTTTTGACATTAGTTTATAGTAAATAATTAAGAGAAAAATATCAATTATTAAAAATAGATTTTTTGACATATACTTCTTTACGACTTTATCCTAATATAATTTACAACTTATCATTAATGATAAATATTTTTGTAAGTTAAATAAGAATCGACTAATATAGTATATAGTGATTTTATTTTTTCATCCAAAAGTATATAGTGATTATTTGCTGAAAATGGATAATATACAAATGCAATAATTATTTCTTTCAGATCTAGTCAAATTTATTACTTCATATATCATTAAAAATATTAAATGTGATTTAAATTATTGTCAAAACTGATAACAGAGTTTTTGAAAGTAGTCATAGAGAAAAGAATCTACTAACACAAATTCATATATAGAGAAAAAACAATTTTGAAAGGATTAAAAAAATAAAATAAAGCTTCTCTAAAATTTGAGTAGTTTCTGAGTTTGGAAAGTTTTGAATAATTTCACTGATCTATATAACTAAAAAAGAAAGAAAGAAATAACCGAAGATGAATGCTTTAGAACGTCTTCTTTCTAGCAACAGCTTTTCGAGGTTGATCTCTCTTCGCAGATGCACTGAACCCGGGAGACGAAATCCCAACTGTGGCTTGATATATGTCTTTTAACCTTTTTAATTGTTCATAAGAATGTCAAGTTTATGTGAATTACTAATCATGGATAAGGTTTCAAAATTTGAAAGTTACAATTTGGTTATGATTTTTATATTACCTTGGGATGCTGATGAACAGAGCAACTGCTGATACGCCGATGACCAGCGGCAATATAGCTGCAGGGGTTACTTCCTGAAACCGATGCAAATCAAAATCACGATGAGAAAAACAAAACAGAGAGTGCTCAGTCTATTGGAAACGTGGAAGACTGTTTGTGTGAATTCCTACCTGACTCTGATGATCTGTCACGATGCTGTATCGAAGTGGACCAATATGGATTTGGGCATTTGTCTCAAAATCAACTTCGATGATCTCTGATTCTACTTTATGTGAGGTTAATGGATGACTGGATTTAAGCTGCACAAGGTGTTTACCTCGGGATAAGCCTTTTACTTGGAAGAAGTTGGAAAGTGGTAGTGGAAAGACGTTCTCTATTTTAGATTCATCAATGGCTGATTTAATCTCCACTATCAGATTCGAGTTTGGTTCTTCGTTCTGTTTTCCTTCGACATGGCATGTTAATATGGTTGTTTCTGGTTGTTCAAAGACCAAAAAGTCGATCCCATGGGTATCTTCGTAACCAATCTATAAGAAAAGAGAATTGTCAGGTAAATTCTGTTGTTGAAAATGCGGATGATAAGAATGAATGTTAGGGAGAAACAGAAACAAACCTGAAGAGACACCGATTCTGGAGATGCACGTTCAATTTTGTTGTTGCCTGAGCTGGGTTTTTTCGATACTTTGATTACGTATGTTGTATCTGGATGTAACCCTCTCAGACGATAGTTTCCGTTAACATCACTTGTAGTCTCCTCATAGTATCCTTTGGAGTCAGAACGAGCTTCAATTGCAACGCCTTCTTGTGGCTGGCCAGATAGGAGAGCAACTCTACCCATTGCACTGCAAAGGCATTGACATAGTATATTGTTAAAGAAAATATTTACGACAGAAGAAACAATTTATTCCAGAAACTAATTAAGACTACAGCATTTTTTTACATAAGTGAGAAAAAGGAGATTTAGAATAAGATTAAACCTGTAGGCAACACGAGTAGCCTCAAAGACAGCTTTACTAGACTCCCCAGAACCCAGTTCTATTGCCAGCGTTGAAGGTTTGAAAGAATATTCCTGAGGAAAACATGTGTAAATTAGTCGTATCATTTTCAGACAGTGTGTTGCTAAGAATGCAGAAGCGGATGGGTTAATTACCTTAAGAAGAGGACGCAAGTAGAAATTTCCTGGAAATAAACTATCAAATACAAAGAGTCCACCAGCGCCAGATATAGAATTGTTTCTGTAACCATGATCCCCACTTAATGATAACAACAGCGGAGGGATTGATGTATCGGCATTGTCCTTTGAGTATACACGCACAGAGATCTGACCAAGCTTCTGGCAGGAGAAGGAATGTGGTCCTAGTCTTTTAATATGGTAGCCAGACTGCATATATAAGCCAAGATCAGGAACACATTATTTCACAACAAATGAATGCAAGTGAAAATGTATGAGATCTAACCTAAGGTAGAGAAAAGTGAAGAGAATCATAATCTCAGGGTCACTTTACATGGACATGAAAAACATATCAGTGTAATATTATACACTAACCTTTGAAGCTTCAGTGTCATATGGTACATCATCATACAAAGGCCCAGCAACAAATGAACCATCTGGCGATGTGTTTGTTTCAACAGCTACTTCACCCTTCTTGAGTGAAGAAATAAGGCTGTCTTTTGCAGCGGAGACCTTAATGTTAACACCGGGGAGAGGAGGAGAGACCGATCCTTGAATGTACAGGCCAAGTCGACCAGTAAATGGAGAAACTGAAGCTTGGCATCCATCATTTGACACTACAGCCTATTAGAACAAATATATAAATTAAATTTGATGTGCTCATAATAGAATCTTTAATGGCTAGCATTAATTCTAGTCCATACTTACATGAAGCTCTTTAGGATAAAACAACATCTTCTTCTCCACATTACCCCTGAAACAGAATACAGTTATAGCTGAAGTAACTTGAAAAGAATAATAGCTTCAGTGATATTGAAGGCAAATTGAGCACCCAAATACTCATTTGGTTGGTTGTTTGAAACAAGAACTTATCTCCTATGATAATTCCTGAGGCATTTTACTCCAAACATTTGAAGTCTAGTTCATACAATAACAAATTAGAAGATCATACCTAGAATCCCGAGGAACAAAGCTAATCTTTTCACCAAGATTTGCCCAGGTATAGTACTCATAAACGCCACGTCCATCAGATCCAATTTTGGCAGAAATACTGTTGATAACTCTTCCTTCCTTGTCTTGCATATCAACAATGAAATCCTCTGGCAACTCAATCTCGGTTGAACTAGACTCCACATTTATCAGACCTTTGAGGAGATACTTCTCTGCTCTCAGATTAATAGGCTACAGAGAGAAAAGCATGGAAATCTTTAATGAAGAATGAGCCAAAGAATGTTTAAACAAAATGACAAGATTACAAACTAAAACCTGTGGATTTGAGACATCTATCTTTATTGAATTGCTCCCAAAGGATATGCAGGAGTCAGAAAGCTGAAGCTCATGCCCTCCAGGTGACTCAACACATATTTTCTGCAAACCTTTCTGTAGATACCACAAATGAAGAAAACAATTAGTTCTGATAGAGTTTAAATACAGCAATAGCTATGGAAAATCCACAGGACAAAGAATACCTTGATTTTCAAATTAGTAGGTGATCCATTAGGATGAACAATTTTAGCATCCACCTCATGGGTGGAGATAATATTAATCCAGTAACCTTTCTGGACAAATTCGATCCCTTTGATATCCTCAGCTCCGACATTCACATCAATGGAGCTACTGTCCCAGCACCAACTGTCTTCCTCAGATGCGGCTCCCGGTGAAATGCTTTTGACCTAAAATAAATCAACCATGAAAAGAAAATAGTAAATGGTTTTAGTTAGTAATGTGACTTTTTGTCCATCCAGCTCCCAAGAAGAGAAAAGAAGTTGAGGATAAAAATGAAGCCCACCTCAACTCTATACTTTCCAGGCAATATGTCTGAAAAGTGAAATTGACTGCTCTCATCTGTTAAAACAACTGTCTTCTTGTCACGATTGCCAGCTACTCCCACAAGTGCCACTGAGACAGACGGACCACATTTCTCCTTGCAAGTAACAGAACCATGCACATTGACTCGGGCCTACATCAATACCCCAAAAAGATTTAAAAAAAACAGCCTCTTGAACATGTGGAAGTATATTTTTCCATCCAAACAACTCTAATCAATTTGAAAAAAGGGCAATATACTGGATAACTTCTGAGATTAAGTGCACCATAAAACACTCCCTTGAACATGTGGAAGTATATTTTTCCATCCAAACAACTCTAATCAATTTGAAAAAAGGGCAATATACTGGATAACTTCTGAGATTAAGTGCACCATAAAACACTCCATTCTCGTATTTTGAACTGATACAGAAACACTTCCAAGAGAGTGGTATCATTCACAGTAAATCACCTGAGAAAATTCTATGTTCAACAATGGACTTTTGACGGCAACATCCACATAAGCTGGCAAAAACAGAAGCTCAGAAGCACTCTTTGGTGTAGCAGCCAAAGCAGACAGCCTATATTCGCCTTGTGGAACCTGGAATATATATGATATTTAAAAAAAATGAACATGTTTATAGGGTAAGAAAGGAGAATTCATCCAAAAACAGAAAAGCAACAAGGACCCACAGAAGCCAGAAACAACTCTCCAAAGTGAATTTTTGCCTAGTGGATTTACTACAGATACATATTTGCATCAACAAACCTCAAAGCAGAACGCTCCACTCTCATCTGTATGCTTCATTTGCGGTGGGACATTTGTGGGTCCATGAGTCAAAGCTACCTAGATTTAAAATGTTAAAACGTTAAAGCATGAGATAAAAATAACAACAGAGCAACATATGCCCAAATATGAATAAGAATTTACCTTTGCCTTGTAACCAGAACCAACCATTCGCACCACACCACATATATCATAGGATACAGCACTGATCTCTGGAAGTGAAGCCATATTTGGTAAAACCTAAGCAAACAAGTTTAACGAGTTATGGAGCAATTAACTTAGCACACCACAGAAGAAAAAGAAAAAAATAACTGAGAATGATACCATGAACTTCTTCAGTTTGTCGAACTTGTAATGCTCCTTGACTGCATCTATCGTATATCGATTTGATGTAACCTAAGGAGTTTAACAAACACTACATTACATCCCCTGCTTTCTAAATTACTAATCACGACAGCAACAAAAAAGAGAGTGGTGGAAAAAAAACAGACGGTAAATATTTGAATAAAAAAATTGCTTTTCTAATACAGAGACTTCAGAATTCTAGCCAAATCCTTTGCTCTAGATTATAGAAGCCTTGAAACATTCACTAGGAGAAGTTGAGTAATAACCAATTTACCAGGCTCATGACTGGAACAAGGTATGAAGTATAAACTTGGAAGTAGAATTTAAGTATACCTGGTCAAGCTTGTAATAACCTTCCTTGTCCGTGACAGATCTTAGACTACCATCGACTAAGATTTCAACGCCCTCAACTCCATTGGAATTACCGTCAACTACACGACCCCCGATGGAGAATCCTGTTACCTAAAGGAGCATTCAGTTCAAAATTTAGAGGAAGAACATGTAAGCAGAATCCAAATATAGAAACAAAGAGCGATATAAAAGTTTGCATTTATTCTATCTGACCTGAAACTTTTTGGGAACAGTGACATGTTGATGTTCTACAGAAACAGGCATGACAGGAGGTGAAACATCAAAGACCGTGTTCTCGCCCTTATAATGCGGTATCAGTTCATATTTTCCTGAGGACAAAAAATCAAAGTGATAAAAATATAGCTTAACAGAAAATAAGACAGCCATAACTTGGACTATGCAATCAGAATTTGAAGTGTCCTTAAAGTTTAATATGTTCAATTGTCATTTAATTTGTGTTGTACAATACATATATCATCAGGCTAAAGCTTAATGTAAGTGAATGCTCAATGAACAATGTTATCAGAGTAATTGATTGTGGATAATTCGACAGTAATTTACCACATGGGATGGACTTGAAACTGAATATTCCGTCCGCATCAGATACAGCATGGCAGAGAGGCTTCCTTTCTCCAGAAGAGTCACCAAATCCTTGGGGACAATCTACCATGGAAACATCATCTGAATGCAAATATATATGAACGCCCAGGATTGGATTTCCCTACAAAAGGAAACAAAATGATTTCTATCAAATACTCAGAACTGACTCTACAAGTGCTTAATAATACACCAACCGCTGTTTCCAATAAAGATCATATTTAAAAATTAATTCACAAAAGTAGAGGAGGAAAGCAGGTATCAACATCAAACGAAAAAAAGAAAACAGAGCAATAGAGGGATCACCTGAGCAACAACAGACCCCTTGAGATCATAACCAAGGACAAAGAATATGTCATCCACCATGCCATTTGCAAATCCAAGTTCCACCTATAGGTAAACAGAGGTACTTCAACAGATAAAATAGAAAAATATTCCAGTCAAATGTACTGAAACAACAGATAAAATAGAAAGATAAGAGTAGGGAATCAAATCAGAAGAATTTTAAATGGACATGTTATTAAATAAAAAGAAGGCAAAACCAAAAGGATGTGAGACCTCTGTTGAACCGCGAACTTCAACTTGCAGCTCTGGATGGGATGCACGGATATTGTATTTTCCTGAATCCAATCAAACAGGCTCATAATTAAATTATCACGACTACATGTATAAAAAGGCCAAAATAACAAAAGTGATCTAGAAAGAAAAGACACTGGTGATGAAAGCTTAATGAGACTCCTTACCAGGAATAATATTCTTGAATAAGTAGCTCCCATCTGACGATGTAAGAACAGAAGCAATGGGATCTCCGTCAGAAGACAATAATTCAACATTGACATCAGCTGGACCTCCATTCTTAATTGTACAACTCTCTCCACCAACAGCCCCAAGGACTTTACCGGATAATGTAAAACTGCAATATAAATTAAAAGAGTAAGACCTAATAACCTATTAAATCAAGATGAACAAAAAGAAGCAAACTCATCGACTAAAACGAACCCCGTAAAGCGGAAGTTAATATCCTCATTGTTGTTGCAACTAGAGTCGTCAACGACAACAGGAACCTGCCACACCAAATTTCATGTCAGAGCTAGCTACAAGCCTGGTGTTTTCATCTTGAAAGATTCCGTATGCATATTCCTCAAGGAAGAAAAGAAAAGAAGAGATTAACCTTATCTGGACTCCATGACCATCCCTCAGGTCCATTTATCTTGAGAATGAACGAGCCCTATGAGAAGAAAGAGTAGAAACTCAACACAAATTCATCTTTAACAGGCCCAGACAAAAGCAAGACAAGGCTTTGATGATGAATACCTTGTCATATACAGGGATGAAATAGTAACCATTTGGAGCACACTGAGTACTGTCCTTTACCAATCCATCTACTGTTTGAAGCTCAACCTTTATAATTTGAAAGGGAACAACAACAAAAAAAAGAACAAATCAGCGAAACATCACAAAGAAAATGAAAAACGACAGTTCAACAAATTGAAATTCTTACTGTGATGTGAGAATAATCAAGTTTCCCATCAGCTCCTTTCCTAGACCTGACCAAAGACGAACTCGCCTGCACGTTTTAGTAATTCATCATCATCAATACATCACATCCCAATAAACCCAGATCCGATCGTATAATTTTCAAACAAAATCATTCTTCGGATTGTAGAATCTCAGATAGAGAAGTACGTAAGAATATCAAGCTGGTCCAACTAAAATGAATCTACCATCTAAGCAAACATCGTCACTATTCCAATACTACACACTCGCTAGTAATCGATCAGAAACTAACCAGAACGATGGATAAAACGAATCGGAAAAGAAAAATAGAGATAAACCTCGACAAAACCACCGCAGCCTTTAATCGAATCTGCGGAAACAGCGTGGACTGTAGAAATCACTATGAGGAAGACGATCAGAGAATGATGAATCTTCGTATTGGTCGCCATTGTTTCCGATGAGAAGCTCCGGCGACGGAGCTCAATAGTTGAACTTAGAAAAAGAGTGTTGTTGTTCGTCAATGGAGAACGGATCCAAAATATCGGACCGATGATGACTCCGATCTGAATATCGCGGTTGGTTTTTAATAAGGTTGCTTGACTCTTCGAGGGTTTAATGGGCTTTTGCAAAATTATGAGGCCCATTAATAACAAATTCATATAAATCTTTTTTGGGTGTTGGTCATAACAAAATTATATGAATCTAAGTTTTTTTTTTTTTTTTTTTTTGAAAAAAATGAATCTAAGTTACGTAATCTAAAGATGGTTTGTAAGTAAATCTCGGAGAGAATATCATATTTTAGTTTTACGATTCATACTTTTGGCATTCTTGACTTTAGACAATTTAAAACAATACACAATACATAGTGGAAGAAAAAAAAGTAACAAATGCTGAATTTACATCATATTTCGAAAACAAATCAAGCTTATTACATTTTCAACAGTTAAAAAAAAAGATTTAAAAAAAGTATTCGGTGAAACAAAAAAATTGTTGTCAAATGACTTGAAAATTTTAGTGGAAAAAAACAAAACAAAAATTTGAGTTTTAATTTTTAAAAAATCAATTTCCAAAAAAATTTGAAAGTGAAAACAAATAATTATCCAAAAATTGAATGCTAAAACTACTTTATGTTGTGTTGGCAAAACGAATTTGGTACCGCTAACGATCAAAGACAGCGGTCAATGACAAGATACCACGTCCGAATGTTTTTTATAATTATATAAAATTAGCACTCAACTTTTTTCTAATTAAATTCAAAAATTTTAAAATATTCAGTGAAAAACAAAACTTATACCATGTCCGAATGATTGTGATCGACTTTGTGTTGTTGAAGCCTTGCGCCAATGACTGTGATCGACTTTGTGTTGTTGAAGACTTGCGCCATTGGATTTCTGCTACACATCATATCTTGAAAACAAAAATATAGAGAATCAACTTTATTACACGAATCAAAAAGAGTGTTTTCATGCAAAAGAAAATATGATTTCAAAATAAGAACTTACCCAAACTCAGTGTAGCTTTCGCATTTGTTCCCGAACACTTCCACATCTCCGTATCGCTTTTGTTCCTGGAGACTTCCACATCTCTGTATTGGCCACCAAAATCATAAAGCAAATTTTAGAACATGAAACAACATTCTGTGACATGAAAAATAATTTCCAGTTTCACAATTCCAAATTTGTTATAGCTATATCCATCTTATTATTGAACCACGAGTCTAAAAATTCTACATACCCAATTTCAGTTTACAAGACTTGGCTTGAGCAAAAGTTGCTACAAACATCGACCTCTCATCTCTTTGCTGCGTCTAAATCTTCCACATATGTCGGATTATTATGACTTCCAACAACATCTGTAATCGAAAAAAACGATAATCGAATTACTCAACTCGTCAAGTAAACATATATGTTTTGATGGACTAGGAGCAAAATCACAGAAACAGAGACGTTTGAGAAAGATTCAGTTTTAAAAACTTACTTGAACAATGAATCTTTGTTGGGTTGAAGAACAGAGAGAGGAGATATATAACAAAGAGAGACATTGATGTATTTATAGAACCAGTTGAGAAAAATCTAATTCAAAATTATTACCGTTTTAATTAACGGCTACTTATTTTATTAAAACAATTAACGGCTACTTGCTCTGTCTCTGAGAAGACAACTCTTGACAAGACATCAGATGAAGAAGAAGAAGAAGAGCTGAATACGACATCGTTTAAAACTTTCTCTCTCAGGCCAGGCCCATTTATGTACTTTAATGGGCCTATTCTAGTTATTTTATCAAGTACAGCTGTCGTGATTTGCTTCCCGTTTGAAGAGTCAAAGAGTGCAAGAAAATTTTGTTTGATAAGTAGTAAATTCGTCAGTCAACCAATGTCGGAGATTGAATCACCGGAGAAAATGAGAATGCTTGAGCTTCTGTTTGTGGCGTTTCTCTTGATTTTCGAGACGGAGAAGGTCGTGTCGCATCAGGAATCTGGTGAATGGAGCTGTGAATCGGATTCGGAGATCCAGGTCATGGCTGATTACAAACCGGGACTTATCACTCTCGATGGTCGAAACGATGATTGGAAGGACATTGATGGCTCTGAGTTTCCTCTCCGACCTGCGCTTGATCCGGACGCTGACCATGAGTATTCCGATGGACAGATGACAGTCAAGGTAATAGTGTTGATTCGAATCGGATTTGCGTTATGTAGTGGTTCCGGAATTACTTGTATAGATTGCTGAAATTTGGGATTTGGCAACATCTGTTTGGTGATGCAGACCTGATGAATCTGGATTTTTGTGGACTCGCGTTTTTTAATTTCGTTCCTGACATTTAATGGGTGGATTTCTCTTTGTAGGCGTTACATGATGGTCGAGATATGTACTTTATGTTGGAAATCGATGGCAACTATGCTTATGATAAAGGGTAAGTGTGTTTTATTTGTCACATTTCTAAAATGCACAATTTCCTTTCTACACACCTCTGCAAGACCTAAGAACTGTTAATCAGAACCATATATGTTTCTGGTTCTAACTTTTGAGAATATGGGTCCTGTGACGAAAACAAGTTTGAGTTTGATGCAATTGTAGTGAATTGCTTGCTTTTTTTGTATCCAGTGAAAACAAGAAATGTCCTTCAGTGGCTCTCATGTTCCAAATTGGTGATCAAGCTACTTATCACAATGTAAGTTTCCCAGGTGACTAGAGTTTTTTTGTTCAAATATTCATGATTTTCTTATGTGAAACAACTGATGTCAACCTTCTGTTTCACAAGATGGGTGGTTGTAAAGAAGGGACAGACTCATGTACTAGCAAGGCTTGCAGAGGCTTTGAGGTTGATATTATGCATTTCTCTATTGGAAATGCTATTCCAGGACGCCTTTACGGTGGTAATCCAAAAGACAACGGGGAAGGAAATGGAGGTGACAGGTGATCCCTGATCTCTCTTTACTGTTGTGTCTCCCTCATACTTTGATACGGTGTTGTGCCAAATTAGTAAATCTAGTTCAAGTCCTTATTTGTTTGTTAAGTGGCTTACCTCTGTTTATTTTGTTTATTGAATGCCTCTGTATTTTTTCATATGAACAGATTTGGTCATCTCGTTGACATTTATGCGTGGAATCCACATTGTCGATACCTTGATGGTCTTGGACCCTCAGGTACTTCTCGGATCAGACTATGTTAAATTTTTACTCAAAAAACAATTAATGGCATAGAAGCTCCCCATAATAACCATAATCAAATAACCAATTTCAACCAAGAATATACCTTTTTCATATGCTTTGCTTCATGATAGCTTAGTGATTAATTACTTCTCGTCACTTATTTAACTCAGACTTTGTAGGTTATTATTAATCCATTAATGTGTTTGCTAAGTAGGAGACATCTTTAAATTCCTTAGATTATAAATTATTTGTTTTCTAGTTGGATGCTTAGCTACTCAAGAGCTTGAAGAGCGGTCTCTTTCTCCCGTGAAAAATACAAATATGTGATCCCAATGGATACTCTTCTGGCAGGAAATGATTCTAGTGCACAGAACGATTGGCATGGAGCTTGGTGGCACAGCAGCTTCACTACTCAATCAGGTCAGTCTTACAAACCAACATAATCAGTTCCATGAGTTCTCAAAACAGAGATATACGATCAGGTTTTAATTGGAAAAAGGTGGAACTTTGCTAGAGCTCGGTGTTTATAATCATTAGGGTTCTTATTATTGAAGCGTTCAACAGGTTATGTAGAGGAAGACAGCCCTTACACGCCAGATGGCCAGAAAGGAACTTACTACTTTGAGTTTTCAAGGCCTTTGAGGACTATGGACCGTCTCCAACAGGTCAGTAAATCCTCTACTCGGGTCAACCACGTTCGGTTACCATTGGCCCTTCCCTAAAATATAGCATAAACTCCAATCGTTCTTACGTCTGTGAATCAATATTTACTCTTAAACAAGATCCACATGTGTTGACCACTTGATGAATAGCTATAAAGATGATTTCTGTTTAAAGACAAACATCTTCTTATCTACAGGATGTTCAGTTCACACTTGGCTCACCTGCCAAAATGTCGGTTGCATTCTGGTACCCAATGGACAGCAAACCGTGGCACGGGTCAGGACACTACACGATCAACTGCGATTGGATCCCGCTAGATATCTCCCCGGGGTCTCCTTCAGGCCTTGCCGTTTCAACTGTCAAGGGTTCTAGCGATGGAACCAGCATTTCTGCCATTGTGATTTCCTTGATATCTCTTGTCGTTTCGGTTTTTATTGCATATAAGTTATTTAGCCCCAGGAACGTTCCATTCACACCAATGGAAAACAATCTGTAGGAGAAAATAGGTTTACACGATTATTAGTCCCTCCCTTATAGTCACATCGATGATTTCGTTTTGGTACCACATTGAGAGAAATTCTTTTTGGCTTGTAGTAAAATGAGTCTATTTGATGGATTTTGTGTTCTGACATTGGTCATTTCAAACGGTTCCGTTTTTGTATCGAAAACAAAAAGTAAAGAAAAGGTTAAAAATAATACACTCCAAGACTCAAACCCCTTATTCATTGTTTGCAACGGTTTATTTGCTTCTTCTTTTTTGGGGTTTGAATTTGAAGACCTTCGAGTATATGTATGATGCTAATTGATAAGGAACACATGGATATTCATGGTCGTTTAAAACAGAGAGGATAAAATATCCAATTTGGACATTGAGGAGACTGTAACAAGTAAGTAGACATAGATCAATAAAACGTTCATTAACTCTCTTTTTTTCTGTGAAAAACATTTTGTCTTATTGAAACTGATGTAATCTTTGTATTTTTCTGTATCTTAATCTGTCGGTTTACTTTTATATGATGCAATCTGTTTTAAATCAGTTTTAATAAAATAAAATGTTTTTCACGTAAACTTAAAAAATAAAGGAAATTTGTTTTGTTCTTCTTAATTTCTTTATTTTTTGGTATGCTAATCAATTATGTTGTAACAACCATGAAAGTAAAATCAAGTTTGATACTAAGATATACAGAAATTAACACAATAAGAAACGTAAAACTAAGGTAAAAAATTAACACAATAAGCAAGTAAGTGACGAAGTGTATTTATACACATTCTCTCAAATTTATTTAGAGTATTCTTAATTCAAGCAAAAAATTCATATGTTAGCCTCAAATTTGACTATAGTTTCCACTAATGTCAGGCAAAACATGTACAATTTGACTATAGTTTCCACTAATGTCAAGCAAAACATGTACAAATTTTGAACTTCGCCGTCACTTTTCAGCAGGAGGAAATGAGATGTCACCAATTGATATATTCTTAATGAGATGTCATTGATTGATACCCTCAAAAAGGTATGAAAATTGTACGTTAGTCTTCTATTTCAGATATGGACGAATCGAATTACCTATTGTGGTACTAGCAAAAAAAAAAAAGTAAAAAACACACAAACTTAGAAATATAAATAAAAACAAAAAACAAACACACAAGAAAACAACAACTAAAAACAGTTACTAGATACTAAAAGAGGAGTTGTTTTTCTTCTTCTTCTTCAATTATGGGGAGCGTCTTAAGATCTCGTCTCTGACCATATGATTGATTTGGATAGCTCTGTCTTGAAGAGTGTTGAGTTGCTCCTGGCTGTATTCATCAGGTCAACTCCATTTCGGCTCTTTGGACCATAAGACAGGGGTCTCCAAATGTTCAAAACATCGACGTTGGAGAATTTGTTGGACACTATACAAAAAAGAAGTTGAAATTTCTTTTGTGTTTTTTTGTTTTTGTTAATAAATAAAAAAAAACTAACTAATGAGAAAACTTACTTTGGAATACCAAATTCTACCATCACCGGAGGCTCGTGGTTGGATTGCATTATCGTTGCCACTTCCGAATGGGGGTTGGATAGATATAACTAAGCCGCTCTTGTTATGATTGCATTGGTCATGGTATCAAAAACTGGAATTTGGTTACCTCGGTTTCCGCTTCTACCTCGGTTACCTCGGTTCATTTGAGGAAAAGAAAGAGATTTGATGTAAGAGATGAAGGCCAAGGAACTCGAATCGAACTAACCGTCGTTTTGTGTTTCTTTTGCTTTTTGTTTCATAAAATTAATCTAAAACCTTCTTGTTAATTATGGGAGATTATTCGTTTATTGTAGACTTGCCGAAAGAGAAGCCGAAGCGTTATCTTTAAGAAAAAAATGGATCAAGCGTTCTTGTGAGTATAAATGGGGTATAAATATTTAACAATAAGTATAAATATCAATAGAATAAAATAATTGGGTGGCATTTAATGTGAGTTTTGTGATTAACATGCATCACATTTTTCTATTTTCCCCTCGGTTAAAAATACAATTTTCTTCGAATCATATATTTCCTTGAAAAAACTCAATTGTAAAATGTAAATGGATGATTTTTCGGTTTGATGATTCGACATTTTTTTGACAAATCAAAACGCATTCTTTTGTAAATAGACTGATATGTATTGATTGAGTTTTCTTATGAGATTGAACTAGTTGAGAATTAAAATTTAATGTCACATGAGAACTATGATGGGTATATACTATAAATTTAAAACAGCCTTGAACATCACATAATTGAAGACATACGTTAATTCTCATTAAGTATACATTTCTAAACTTAGTTTACTCGATAAAGAGTGGTGGTGATTAATAGCATATACATTCAATGTTGCAAAATCGTGAAGAAGTATTTATCGTTTGTGGAGCAAATGGAGGTAAAGGAAATGGTTCCAAGTATCAGGAACACCAGGGAGACACCAGTGACTGCAATCTTGAATCGCTTTCGAACGCCGGTTTTCGGGTTTTGTTCCGAAGATAGAAGGGTGAGCGTCGATTCTGTACTGAGATAAACCGCTAACGTTCAAGAGAGTTACCGGTGTTTTCATCTCCTTAAGTACTTCCTCAACAATAATGTTTTTGCCAGAGTAACTCGGTTTGAAGGTTTGGTTCAATAGCTTGTTGGCTTCTCTGCAGTGGCCTCCTGAGTTCCATTCTCCTCCACTGTTCAAATAAACAATACAGAGATGATAAATCGAGACAAAAGATCGGGATTTTAAAACCCCGGGATAGATGGTAAAAAGACCTGAAATGTGAAGGCGCTGCGCTTCTAAAGAAAACTCGGGTTTTCTTTGGATCAATGTTTTTGTCGACCCATGATGACCAAGTTTGCAAAGCTTTCTTGAAAGCGGTTGATACATCGAGCTTTGGATAAACCTGGTCTCCTTCTTGGTAATAGTTTATCCTGCAAATTCCAAAACAAATCAGTAAAGAATCCTCCATTCCATTGTTTCTTCTGATGTTTTAAAGTCAAAAGATACTGACCCGGATTTGGTCTTGTAATGAGACCACCAATGTGCAGTATTAAAAACTAAGATATTAGCACCTTTCCATCTCGAAGAGGTTCGATCCATAGCATCGATTCTAAGTGTTTCTTTTCGCTTCTTTCCGATTCTTGTTTTACCCTCACGAACCAAGAAATGAGTAACATAGAATTCCACAGTGCATTTGTAATCCTAATTGAATACACACAAAACATAAATATAAACAAAGAATCACAAATCTAAGCAACACTTATGGTCCATTAATAGATGTTTTACCGCGAAACGAAAGCTGTAATTCCCTTTCTCTTTAGTGATTCTTCGGTTGTGCGTTTCGTATACTCTCTTGGGATCTTTAACAGCTTGAAACAACATACAAAGCATAGATTCCCACTGGTTTCTGTTAATTGAATCACCAACAAACACTAGCCTCTTCCCTCTTATCATTTCCAGCATTTTTGTAGCATTGAACCTAAACTCAAAACATACCAAAAATAGCCACAATTCCCAAATCAAGACCATGAAATGCTTAAAGGGTTACTATGAATCCCAATTACCATTTTCAAGTCACTATCACCAATCATCATTACAACAAAATTAGAAAGAAGAAAGCTAACCTTGGAGCATCACAATCTTGAGGTTCCCATCTCCATTTCATGTAATTAAGATCCAATCTTCCATTACTTTGACAACCAAATCCTTCATCTATAAATGGACAAGATGAATTTGTATACAATGGATAGTCACTATCGTAAACCCATTTCCCTTTCGTAACATCACACTCTTCGATTCTCATCTTCTTCTTCTTCTTCTTCTCTTCTTCACCATTGTTATTACTCCGTAGCTCAATCACTTTAATCGAAGTCAAATTAGCAATAACCTTATCTTCTCCGCCGCGGATCTTCTGCTCAAAACCCGGGATTTTCTCGGACCCGGAAATGTTTTCGGGTGGGTTAAAATGGGTCGAGTTCAGAATCGGACTTGGTCGAGGAGAAACTGAAGAATCGGAGATAGAGATATGGAGATTGTTGTTCTTACTCTCGGAAATGGATGCAATAGGGCTTAAATCGATCTGGAAGTTAGGTTCTGATGTTGAGTAAATCAAAGAAGAGTTGGATTTGATTAAGGAAATAGAGAAGAAGATTAAGAAAACAATGGCGGAAGAAATCGTTGCGATAATCAAAGCTAAGATTCTTGTAGACTTGACAGAGAAACTCCTTTGTCTCTCCATCTTCAATCTCTCTGTGTAAGTGAAATTGAATTAGTGAAGAAAACACTCTCATAATCTTCTGTAATCAGATAATCAGAGGTTTTTGAATTCGAAAATGCAAAATGAGAAAGACAAAAAAGCTTGAAATTCTGAAAACGGTGGTTGAGACGGTGGGGTATAGAGAGAAGAGATTCGGTAAAGAAAATGATAATGACGTTCTTGTTTACGAACTCGTGTAGTTCATGAAAATTCAATAATTAAACAAAAAGAGGGAAAGATAATGATGATTTTTATTTAAATAAAAAGTTTGGATTTGGAAATAGTTGTTAGTTTTTTGGAATTATTAACGTGGTGGGGTCACTTCCTGGGACTTTCGCCTTGAATTTACATAAATACCCTTTATTAGATCAGGCCCATACAATATTCGGTTTGGTTAAGCCCATAAATAAGCCCAATAAGAGAATGGTTGAAATGGAATAGAGTGATTCTCTGGTTTTGTAGTCTCAATCTCATTTCGTTCCTCGTGGTGGTTCTCTCTTTGTTCATCGACGCAATCTCTGACTTGGTAAAACTCCCAGATTTCTTCTCTTGATCTTTGTCTCTTGCTTTAGAACTTCTGGGTTTTTGTTAATTGTTTAGCTTGATTCGATTTCTAGATGTGGTAGCTTATTGAAGTTACGATTGATTTTATCAGATTCGTATCGAATTCGATTTTTATCGTGGGGATCGATGTGATTAGGATCGAAACTTCTCATTCTGTTTTGTTGCAGTTTCGATTGACTCTCTTAGATTAGTGATTCTATAAAAAAAAAATTCAGGAAAAATACCAATTTTATTTCGAGTTTCAATTTCTGGATTCTATGTGTATTAGAGTTGTTCTATGTTACTGAATCCGAAGCCTTTGATATTTTCCGTTGAATTGAGCCCTAATTACTATAGAACGGAAATCAGATAGAAAACGGATCGAAATTCTTACATGTATATGTGTGTGTGTGTGTGTGTGTGTGTGTGTGTTTGCATTTAGAGTCCAGAAGCATATATGAATATACTGAGAGAAGTTGCTTTTTAGAACAGAATGATTCAGAAGAGTGTGTGTTTGTGTCTATAGATATAGACTACATAAGCGTATATGAACATATTTGATCCATGAGAGAGATGTTTATTGATTGTCAATAACGTTTTTTCAGATTTTTCTTTGTGACCATTGTGATGTTCTTTTTTTTATGTTAATCTTGACTCTTATGTAGAGAAGTTGCCGCAAGTTGAGAAGAAATGGCCGGACACAAGGTTGCGCATGCCACATTGAAAGGCCCAAGTGTTGTCAAGGAATTGATTATCGGTTTGACACTCGGTTTAGCTGCTGGTGGTCTATGGAAGATGCACCATTGGAACGAACAGAGGAAAACCAGAGCTTTCTATGATTTGCTTGAGAGAGGTGAGATCAGTGTTGTCGCCGCTGAAGAGTGAAATTCAAAAACCTCTCTCACTCTCTGAATGTCGTTGGCTCGAAATTTTCTTGTTTTTAATGGTTTCTTGTGATCTCAGATACCTGAGAAAAAAGAGTTGCTTAAGAAATAATCAAATCTGAGATCAGATTGATGTTTTTGTTTCCCTAAGATGCATACATACTAATCCCATTGTTAAATTTCAGACATCTTTCTTGACTTTTTTTCTTCAACAGATAAGTATTTTTACACTCTTTTCACTGTTTCCGTTGTCAATTAAGTCCAAAATGTTCTTTAGAAACGTTTTCGACGGCTGCAAAAATTCATAGTTCGATCGAATAAAAAAGAATATCTGAAGAGAATTCAAATACGTGTAAGTGTATTGTTGGTTAGAGGAGGATAAGAAATGGGGTTCACTTAATTAAATTCACGTACGCTTTATATAATCTTCTTCGCTCCAATTTATCTGCATTATTTTCTTCTATCAAAAAGAAAGAAATTTTCAAAGTTTTGAGTGTATTTTTTGTTCTCTATCCACCAATGGCAACTATAGCTACTACTAGTCTTAACATGGCAACACAACGAGCCATCGTCACCAGCGATAACCGACCGGTTCGTCTCGCTGGTCCGGTCCGTTTGAACAATCCGTGGAATCTTGGTTCAAGAACAACGAACCGGATGGTGAAATTCAAGCCCGTTAAAGCAACTCCGGAAGGAGGGATATCGGACATAGTGGAGAAGAGCATTAAGGACGCACAAGAGACTTGCGCAGGCGACCCGGTGAGCGGAGAATGCGTAGCTGCGTGGGACGAGGTCGAGGAGCTTAGCGCAGCAGCTAGCCACGCTAGAGACAAGAAGAAAGCTGGTGGCTCGGACCCTTTGGAGGAATACTGCAAAGACAATCCTGAGACCAACGAGTGTCGTACTTACGACAATTGAAGTTGATCGAATTCGTATATCACCCGGTCAAGTTGGTAATGTAATGTGATATGAATGCTAGTCTTTGAGACTCGAATAGCTCTATAAACATTGTAATTTGGATGATTTATACGCAAAGGACGAATACAAGATCAATAAACAAAGCTTGAATTCATAAAGAAACACAATAGAAACCAAATTACATAACAAACTTATCTTATGTTAAACAACACAAGACTAAGAGGAGGACTATGGCTAGAAAAAACCAGACAAATTGAGAGAGAAAAAACACAAAAGATTGAAATTTTAATAGAGATGACACGCGACTCAATTCACCAATGACTCTAATTGTTACAAAACTCGAACCATCACAAGAATAATCAGCATTCAAACATTGAAGTCATGATTGGTTGTTGCATTGGACAAGGAATCTGCCATGGGTTGTGCATAGAATCAGGAATCTCTGGTTTATCCAAATCCTGACCACTAATTTCTTCAACCATTTCAAGAACAGAGTTTAATGATCTTAACCTGTCAGTTAACTCCAAAGCTTGTGCTCTCAAAACATTGTTCTTAGACTCCATTTCGATGTATTTCCTTGTAGCTACATCGACTTGCTCAGTGATTTTGGCGTTATCGTTCTTGAGAAGAGTCACTTCGTTGATCAAATCACCAAGTAGCTTCTGTTTCCTCATTCTTGATCTTCGAGCTGATTCTCTGTTTGAAATCATTCTCTTCCTTTTCCTCTCGTCAGTTACCGTCGCGTACCTTGGATCGTTGTCGGAATCAGGACTTGTCGACCCCATTGACTTTTTGACTTTTTCAACAAAAATAAAAATTGAATATACTTTCTAGATTTCCTATAAATACGTCGATTTAACCCCCAAATTCTCTGATCTACCAAAAGAATTAATTTTATCAAAAACGAAGGATAAATCTCAATTCGAGAGAGAGAAAGAGAGAAATATCAGATCGGAAAACGATTAATTCATGAGAAAACGTAAGAATAGTAGAGGTAAACGACGGAGAAAGAGTGTAGAATACGAATCCGACGAAACAGGATTGAGTAGTTCATAGAAAATCCAGATTCATTCCTGCTTTTTTCAGAACCAAAAACCCTAGATCTAGATTTTAAAATCAAAACAGAGAATAGATCTGAGAAGGAAACGAATCAAAGAAAGAAGAAATCAAATCAAAACTTAGCTGATTGAGAAGAAGAAGAAGAAGAAGACGATGATGATAAATCGTAAAAGGTTAGATCGGAAGGCGAACGAAAGAAGGGGATAAAGTAGTCCCAAGGGTTGCTTATAAAGAAGAAGATGATGATGAGCTGGTGAAGGTTTTTTCCAATTATTATTATTATTTAATGAATAAAAAATAACAAAGAGAAGATAATTATTTGGTAAATCAATTTTTTTAATAACAATTTGAGGAAACTGACGGTAGCTGTGACGCCAGCTGGAATTTTATAAGGTAAGCACGTTTTGTTTCACCGTCTTTTCACGGTTGGAAATCATGGAATATTCCAAGAAGGTGCCTTGGCTTTAAGACAATATCAAATGTATATATATATATATATGCTTACTTACATGAATTGGAAATTTGAATATTTCCGTGTGAAAGCAATGTTGAACACACTATTCATAAGCTTTTAATTACATGATTAAATACAAAAACGACCATTAACTATCACCAAAAGTCTATCATTTAGTTTTTTTTTTAATATGCAAGGTGATGATTACATCATAATGACGTAACATGTCACGGAAGTTAGCTTATGGGCTTTTTAATGGGCTTAATTGACATGAACGGGCTTAGCTTTTCTCTTACAAACTCGACTGTTTCTCACACGACACAACAGAACAATATGAGATTGGTTTTTTCTTTTATGATACTAACCATAGACTAGATTTGTAATCATAATGATAATTTCTAGCTGAATCAGTGATCATGTTTACCAAGTTGAAACAGATTTAAAGAAAAAAAGTATGAAAATAAGATTAGAGTTTTGGTCTTTGGATACGTTTTCAATCAAACTTGACATTGATTTTGCACTCGGTCGAAGCTCTGGGAAGCGTTAACAGATCTGACAAGACTTGCTTCTCTTTGGCAGCTGGTACTCGAGCACCAACTTTCACCACCTCAAGACATGACAATTTCCCCAAGAGATGCTTTATTTGTTCCAGTTCTTCGATAGAACCATCGTACTCATTTATCTCTAAGACCTCCACCGGACAAGACAATAAGAAAGAATACTCTGAAACGCACTCGCAAACCCATTTATTTACTTCTCCTCCACAGTGCAAAGAGTCCTGAAACAAATGGAAGGTTTACATAAGTACTTACAAGGTTCTCCATATTTGTTTTTGTCCAATCAACTTTTGGGATGATTTATCGTACCACGAAGATGAGAGTCTTTAGATTTGGAGATTTCTTTATCAGCATTACCAGAGGAGACCAACAGTAGGTAGAAAGGCTAACAGATATACGAGAGAGCTTTTCAAAGACTGGGATTGCTTCAGGGAAGACACCAAACATCTAGAAACATAAGAAAACCAATTAATTTATCAATCAATTGCAACCTATCTAATACCTCAATGGTTCTTGTTCTTTTATTTATGAAGCTGGAGTAAGTAACATAATAAAAAGAAAGAAAGAAATAGAGCACACATACCTCCATAGTTTCAAAATCCAAGTACAGAGTTTCAACATTTCTTAACCCGTTAATCAGATTCGTTGGATTGAAATCATCTGCATGTCTTTTTCCCCATACACCATCTTCCTCCACACAAAGCTCGAGCTTGGCTTCAACAAGGGAGTTGAGATTAACAATCAGATACTCTTTAGGAACATAATCAAAGTACTCTAAGTAAGTAAGACCCGGAAGATCCAAACTAATGTTGTCGAAATCATCGGCAAGTCCCCGACAATCCAATCTAATATCCTCATCATCAGAGTCATAATCAGAATGCCACACTTGACGTCGAATAGTTAGTCTTCGAAGGGTCAGACTAGACACAGTGCAAGACCATTTCCAGCGTTCCCACTCGATACCATCTATAACTAATTCCTCAAGGAGAGGTGACGCAGAAAGAAGCGTTGTAAACGCACAACGACCAAAATCACAGAACCGAACTGAGTCAAGCAAGAGAGTCTTGAGAGCAGGAAGAGACACATTGTTAGGGACAATGTCAATAGCAAAACCACACCCAAGTGTCAGTTTTTCGACTGTCTTGCAAGTAAAAACTTCCAACGGCAGTGAATACCCTTCTTCGACATTGGTTTTCAGTTCAAGAACCAAGACACCACGCTTTAGCACATCACATAGACAACGACTGACATCAACATATTGGTCAACATCCACATTACGACATTTTATAGAGAAATTCCTTATACGACAACTGGGTGGTAGAGCCAATACTCCATCAACAAAATCCACAAAATGCTTAACACTACCTCTACCATTAACCGATCCATCAAAGCGAAGATTTTGTACGATTGTTATCAGATTTTGCCACCTCTTTGAGAGAACAGTCGTGAAAGCAGCCTCCTTTGCCGATAGGAATGATCCGATGTGGCGAATAAGCTCGTCTGGGAGATTGCTGATTCGATCCATGCCTTTTTTGAAAAACCCTAGAAGAACCCTTTTCACTACTCACAAAAACCCAGTTCCTAAATCCTAATCCAGAAATAGGAAAACTGAAGCGAAAAAACCCGATTCAACTAACAAATTTGCAGAAATGAGGACGAAATTTCCGATCAGTTCTGCACTATTACCACGATTATCGATACATTAGTGAAACGAAATCGCATCTTCAAAGCGAATTCAACGAGGAACCAGAGCAGAGTTGAAGCAACCTTCAAAGCAAGTCACAACCTTTCATTTTCTTTTATACCACTACCAATCTTCTGTGTGCAGGACCACGTCTTATTATATGGATTCCTCCACTGTAAACGTGACACGTGTACGTTCCCTTTATTTCATTTTCGGCTTCAACACTGTTAAGAGTGTCAGGGCCAATTTGCATCAATTCGAATCAAATAATAATTTACAGGGATCAATCGTAGGTTCATAATGAACTTTTAATGGACTAAAAACATCACAAATTCACAGTTTTGAGCAATGAGAAGAGTTACTAATCATTGATTACCAAAATATAAGTCAATTCTGACTAAGTATAGCTTCATCTCCAAAATGAGTTACTAATTTATTTGATCATGTTCCTCCATTTGTCCTTGAGATCAGCCGAAGTACGTGTTTCGTGGAACACTGTCTCTCCCATTTTCAGAATCTTCCTCCATGGCATGTTCTTGTTTGCTTCTGCTGCAAATTTCTCCACTCCTACCTGAGACAACAACACAATATCATCAACAACAATTTCTTATGAGAAAGTAAGAAAAAAAGACAGCTTAGTGTTTGTTTATTGTTATTACAATACCTTGAGCATTTCTTCTTCTTCGGCTGTCCAAAGTAGCCTCCTTTTTTGATCCTTGTTAAAAAACGAAACGTCCCTGCAAATTCCATGAGGTTAACTTTATACTATACTAGTATTCATTCATCATTCATGTTCCAGAGAATGAAAGAAAAAGGAAACCACCTCGGTGTCTTTGACTTAGCAGCAGCTACTTTGGTGGTTGCTACGATGATTTTTCTCTGCTGGTTATTCGTCTTTTCTGATGGGGATGAAGTTATTTGCTCGGTTACATCTTCTCCATTTCGTTCCTTAGTTGATGAGATCTCACTGTCAGTATCATCATTCAATTTCACTAGTCTTCTTCTTCTTCTTCTTCTACTTTGCTTCTCATTCTGTTGGACTTGGTCGTGTTCTTTCCCTGAATACAATACCACTGCAGCTGACTTGACTTTAGTTTGAACTATAGCTGTTTCATCGTCATCCTCAGCGTCTTGTAAGTTTTCCGTAGCTACACCCTCGTCTTCTTTCATTTCTTCTGACTTACCATTACCTTCTTCTTGTTGCTCGGTTTCCTCAGTTAATGGCATGCTTGATTTCTCAGAATCCTTCTCTATTTGTAACTCTTGATCCTTGCTTTTCATATCTTTATCTAGATACTTGAACACCGCCTTTTCCGCCTCGATGGCTATCGCTCTCAATGATTTTGATTTCAGTGCAACGAATTTAAACCAGCAATAAGGACAAAATGGGTTTGCAAGATCCTCACTACCACCAAATTCAGCAGTTAAACACTTCTCGTGAAACGAAATGAGACAGTCGATTCCAGAACAACGTGATACACAAATATCTGAAACTCCACATACAATACAAGCATCGAATTCAAATCCTCCTTCACCAGACTCACTAGTCTCAACACAATGACGCTTCTTGTGTAACACATCGCGAGTATTATCTGGAACAATCTCTTCACAACCAAATCTTCCCTGTAAAATGAAAATTTATGCACAGTACGAATTACATATTCAAGCTCCAAAATCACACAGTACATGCAAAATCACCAGGTGAAGCTAACAAGGAAACTTACGAATTAATCAAACAAATTAGCTAATCAGGTTTAGGTAAGCATAAAATTAGAGAGTATAACCTCTAATTTCTCGATTCGATTCCGAGATGCAGGGGACTTATTGGGATCGAGAGACTTGCGCGAAGACCTAAGACTCATCGTGATCTTCTTCTGCTTCTTCACTTTCTCACTAGTCTCAGATCTTTGAAATTGCTACTCTCGATGAACAACGGCAAAATCACGAACACTGAACAGTGAAGACGAGCGAGAAGAAGCGTACTCGAGAATCAGCCTTTGAGTTTGGAATTCACCAGCGTTGCGAAATTATGACCCAATTTTAAGATTTTTTTTGTTTTTCCGGTTTAAGGAGATTGATAAGTTAATAACCGATTGTTTATATTTTTATATTTTGAAAATCGAATTATTTATATTTTTACTGAATTTTGAAAATCGAAAACTCGAATTGATTAGTCTAATGAAAACAAACAATGGAATTTGTAAATTGTATTTATGTTTTCGAGTCCATTTTGTCTGAATTGGTTTGGCTTGCACTGGTTTTTTCAAACGTAATAAACCAAAACAAACCAAAGTCAAATAGAGGATACGACAACGTTTTAGAGCTTAACATTGTTTCTCATTTACAATTACAGGACTGAGAGACGTTTAGGCCATCCAAACTAAATCCCTCCGGCCAAAAACGACACAACAACCAGGTATAGAAGACAAAAACGCCAAGATGTGTTCGATTCAGAACAATATCAGATATGAACAATACCAACTTCTCAACAAGATTAGAGTTTCTTCTGAGTTTCTTTTCATTAGAACTTGAACTGGACTTTGCATTTGGAAGAAGCTTTGGGAAGCATCAGGAGATCTAACATGATCTGCATCATTTTAGCAAATCTTCTTGCTCGAACACGAACTTCCAACACCTCAAGACACAGCAAATTCTGCAAGATCAGCTTTATTTGCACCATCTCTCCAATACTTCCTTGAAAGTCGGTTATCTTTAGGGTCTCAATGGGACATGACATGAGGAAAGAATACCCCGACAAGCATTCGCAAACATGTGTCAAATCCATGCCATCTCGATATTGATAGTGCAATTGCTGAAAAAAAAGATGGGAATTTTGAGATTGAAAACTTTATAAATACACATCTCTATGGTTTGTGGAATGGACTTTTGGGGGTTTCGTTCATACCTCAATGGTTAGTGTCTTTAGATTTGGAGATTTCTCAAGCAGAAGTACTAGAGCATTCCAACAAAGATGTGGTTGAGTATTAAGTGATAAACGAAGCAGCTTTTCAAACACCGGGACAACTTGGAAGAAAGCATCAATCAGCTGGAACATAATAAACAACAACAACAACTAATCAGTCATAGCTTCAACAAACATTCTAATGTCAAGCAACATTCTAATGGAGATCACTTACCGGCATTGTGTCACGATAGTCTAAGCTCAGAATCTGAACATTTTTTAACCCGTTAATCAGATTTGTTAGCTCGTAGTAATCACCATCATACAGAGGACGAAGTTGTAGCTTAGCTTCAACAAGGGAGTCAAGATTAACCACTGGATACTCGTATCGAAGAATATCATTGAATTCCAAGTATTCAAGACTCGGAGTATCGAAACTAATCGGCTCAGAATTCACATCGTAACGATAATCGTACTTTCTTCTACGATGAATAGTAAGTCTCTTAAGAATCTGACTAGACACAGAACGACACCAAGTCCAATGATCACGGCAATACCCATCTATGACCAACTCCTCAAGCACAGGGCAAGCAGAAATAAGCCTTTGAAACACAGAACCACCATCAAACCGAACCGCAAAAAGAATGAGAGTCTTAAGAGCTGGAAGCAAAGCGTTCTCAGGGACCATGTCAATCACAAAACCACGCCATAGTTTCAGTTTCACAACGCTCTTGCAAGTGAAGAACTCAAGAGGCAGTGAATAATCTTCTTCTTTGAACTTATTGACCAATTGAAGATCCAAAACACCACGATTCATAACATTGATTAGACAATCATTGACAAGTTTATAACCTACATGGGGCAATTTCAATGAGAATCTTCTTAAACGGTGACTGGGATGTATAGCCAATAACCAATCAACGAAGTATCTGAAACTGTCGCTAATCTTGAACACAGGTGCAAATTCAAGCTTTGGTATAACGTAAATCTGATTCACCCAGTTCTTGGAGACAACCTGTATGTTCGCAGCATCTTCTGCTGAAAGGAAAGAGACGATGTGGAAAATAACGTCGTCTGGTAAATTGCTGATACTATCCATACTTATTCGCAAACCCTAGAGACGAAGAACCCTTTTCACTACCCAGAAAATCTCGATTTCTAATCGAACGAACCTTCAATGACTTAACTCCAACATCAATCACGATTCACAAAGTAGATGAATCAGTGAGAAATTTCAAATCAGAAGAGCTTACTTCACATGTCGACGTGAAGATGATGATGAATCAGAAACCCAGAAATCATCGCGAACTCGAATATGAAGAAACGAGAAAACTGGAGCGAAATGTGCAGAAATTGGAGTAGAAGACGACGAATTCCGATCAAATCTTCACTCGTAATATGAAATCGGAGAACTCACTGAAGCGAAATTGATGATGAAGCAGAGAATAATCGTAGTACTGTTCTTGAAAGAAACTGGAGAAATTTTGAAATTTATTTCCACTATTTTCTTTTCAATTAATTCTTGCTTTAACAGTTTCTCTGAATTTATACTCTGATACAAATTACGAAATCATTATTTTCTAAATCCAGTAAATATGCGCCAGCTGTAATCATCCAACTGAATCAGTTTCGCATTTGCTAAGCAGAACGAGAAATGTCTTGGGCCCTAGAAAATTTACAGATTTGGGCTTTACCAATTAGAGCCCATATTTGATAGTTCACTTCAGGTTTCTAATTTTCTGGATTGGTTTGGTTTTGGTTCTAATTTCTTCGCCTAAATTGGTTTAGCTTGTATTGGTTCTCAAACGTAATAAACCGAACCGAAGGCCGAAGCAGAGTCAAAATTTAAGGATACGACAACGTTTTAGAGTTTGAAATTGTTTCTCGTTTGCATTAACCAGTTAAGCTCATTGAGACCTTTAAAAAGAAGCTATCAAAGCAAATTATTTATCATCACAGTGAATTTGATTTATCAAAGCAAATATTTGAGAATTTGTGTTGGTTAATCTCTTTGACTTTTGACAATAATGGACCTAATGGCATAACCTAGTCTCTCTCTTACAAACCCGAGTGTTTTAGACACAAAGAAACGACACAACAACCAAAAACAGATTACAAAAATGCCACGCAGTCTGTGTTTGATTCAGAACAAAAACAAACCAGTTCTCATGTGAACAAATGAGAAGCATCTTTGTTTCTCTTATCGGATAATGGGGAGTTCATGTTGAGGCAACAAGATTAGAGTTTGTTCTTCGTTTTTTCAAGAGAACTTGACCTGGACTTTGCATTTGGTTGAAGCTCTGGGAAGCATTACGAGATCTGACATGATTTGCATCTTTTGGTAGTGTCTTTTTTCTTGAACATGAACTTCCAACAGCTCAAGACATGGCAATTTCTGCAGAATATGCTTTATTTGCACCATCTCTCTGAAATCTCCTTTGAACTCGGTTATCTTTAAGACCTCAATACGACAGGAAACTAGGAAAGAATACTCCGACAAGCACTCGCAAACAATTGGCAAACCAGGACGACTATAATCATCATGATAGTGCAAAGTACCCTGAAAAACAAGACAGAAAGAAAAATTTGAGATTGGAGATTTTGTGAGTTTTGTTCAGTGAACTTTTCAGGTTTCCAGTCATACCTCAATGGTGAGTGTCTTTAGATTTGGAGATTTCGTAAGCAGAATATCCAGAGCATACCAGCAGAACCATGGTTCAGTTACAACTGATAGATGAGACAGGTTTTCAAACACTGGGACTGCTTCTTCGAAGGCAACAATCAGCTGGAACATAATAAACAACAACTAGTCAGTCATAGCTTCAATAAACATTCTAATGTCTAGTAACATATTAAAGAGAAAGAAGAAAACAGCAGAGGTCACATACCTGCAACGTGTCAAGGTTGTCTAAACTCAGAATGTGAACATTTTTTAACCCCTTAATAAGATTTGTTAGATCGTAGGTATCATTTACATATAAAAGAGGAAGTTGTAGCTTAGCTTCAACAAGGGAATTGAGATTAACAACTGGATACCCATCTCGAAGAACATCTAAGTATTCTAAGTATTCAAGACTCGGAGTATCAAAACTAATCATCTCATTATCATCGGGACCATGATTGTTCCATTCATTACGCCGAATAGTAAGCCTCTTAAGGATCTGACTAGACACAGTGCGAGACCAATTCCAATGATCAGAGCTGAGGCCATCTATGACTAACTCCTCAAGCACAGGACAAGCAGAAATAAGCCTTTGGAATACACAACCATCACCAAGACCATTGAACCGAACTGAATCAAGAAGGAGGGTCTTAAGAGCTGGAAGCAAAGCATCCATAGGGATAAAGTCAATCACAAAACCAGACCCTAGTTTCAGTTTCACCACTGTCCTGCAAGTGAAGACCTCAAGAGGCAATGGGTAATCTTCTCTGACATTGATGTCCAGTTCAAGATCCATAACACCACGCTTCAACACATTGCACAGACAATCATTGACAAGACTATACTGCGCTGGATCAAAGTCCTCAGGCCGCAACTTCAGAGAGAATCTCCTTACACGGTCACTGGGATCTCGAGCCAATAATCCAGCAACAAAAGTCTGGAAACTTCCATGAATCAAGTGATCAAAAACAAGATCCGATTCGATGGTCAAAAGATTTTGCCACCTCTTTGAGAGAAGAGTCGTGAAAGCAGCCTCCTTTGCGGATAGAAACCACCAGATGTGGAGAATAAGGTCATCTGGTAGATTGCTGATTCGATCCATACTTTTCTCAAACCCAGAAAAAAACCTCAATTTCTAATGGAACCTTCAACGACTCGATCCAACATCTACCACAATTATCAAAGAAGATAATCACTGATCAGTTTAAAAGCAGAACAACTTACTTCACAACTCGACATGAAGATGATGAAGCGAAAACCCAGAAATCACTACCCAGAAAAACACTCAATTTCTAATGGAACCTTCAACGATTCGATCCAACATCTACCACAATTCGCAAAGAAGATAATCACTGATCAGTTTCAGTTCAGAAGAACTTACTTCACAAGTCGACATGAAGATTATGAATCAGAAACCCAGAAATCATCGCGAACGCGAATATGCAGGACCAAGAAAACTTGAAGCGAAATTTGCAGAAATTGAGGTAGACGACGCAAAATTCCGATCAATTCTTCACTCGTACCATCAAATTCGAGAGATTTCTGAAGCGAAATTGCATCTTACGAAGGGAAATCGACGAGGAATCAGAGAAGAATCATATCACTGTTCTTGAGAAAGAGAAAGTGAAACGACTCAGAGAAACAATTTCAATTTTCTTTTCAATTATTTTTCCCCCCTGCACTTTATATTTTTGCACATCATTTTTCATAGCCAATGATTTTTCGCCAGGTGTAATCAGCCACGGCTGGATAATAACTGAATTTAGTTCATCATTTGTTTAGCAGCATCACGCGCTTTCTCTAGTTTGCAGTCACGCGCTCGAATAGCAGAATTGGGCTTTCCCAAATTAAGCCCATTCCTCTTTGTCTTTCCATAGAAGCCAAAGGCCCAAGACCCAAGATATTTTTTTTAATACAGACGTCACAGCAACCATTTATAGATTACAAAAACCACAAGACGTTGATTCAGGCTGACAGATGCAGAAAAACAACAAGAGGTTCCCACACGCATCTCATTAAGTATATAGTAGTATATTTTTTGTTTTATAAAGCATGTGAATTTCAATTTCGTATAAAATGAAAAGGTTTGCAGATCCGACAATTCTTTGCCAACAAAAATAAAAATAAAAATAAAACAAAGAAGAAAAAAGATTCATGTTTCCAACTTCCAAAATAGATTCAAGTTACCAACTTCCAAAGGAAGTAAGGAAATTTACACAACGACCTGGAACTTGCACTCGGACGAAGATAGCTTTTGCAGATCCGACTCGATTTTCGCCTTTTTTTCACCTTTTGCCTTCGGAAGATGAACTTGCACGAGCTCAAGACATGACAACTTCCTAAGGATACACTCCATTTGTCTCAATTCTTCTGGATTCCCATAGTACTCGGTTATCTTTAGGACCTCCACAGGACACGGGACTAGGAAAGAAAACTCGGACAGGCAGTGACAAAGAGATATAAAATTGTTATAGTGCAAGCGACCCTGACACAAGATGGGAAATGATTAGAGATTCAAGATTTGTATATCAGTATACAATGAAGGTTTTCGTCTTACGTTGATTGTGAGAGTCTTTAGATTTGGAGATAATTTCTGTACCAAAACTTTGATGGGAAACCAACAGCGGCGAGAAAGGTTAACTGATAAATGAGACAGCTTTTCAAACACTGGGAGTTCTTCACGGAACTCATAAAACATCTGAAACCATAGGAAAATATTAATCAATATATCAATAAAAACCTCAAGAAACCATAAGAAAATATCAAGCAAGAATTTTGATTTATATTAAAGAGAAAGGAAACAATGAAAAACAATAGAGTTTCAACATCTACGTACCATTAAAGTTTCATAAGAATTCAAGTTGAGAATCTCAACATTTATAAACCCATGAACCATTGGATAAAGATAATCTGCATGTCTTTCTTTCCAAAAAGAAATTGAATGTCCTTCTTTGCCGTTTATCGATAGATTAAGATCAAAGACACCACGCTTGAGAACCTCACATAAACAATTGTTGATTACAACAGACTCAAGAGACAACAACTTTAAAGACAACTTCCTTACACGCGAAGTCACTGGTAGAGACGATAAGCGGTCCGCAAAATCCTTAAAACTCTTAATCGAGTCATCAAAGCTAAGATCTTGAACGATGGTAATCAGATTTTGCCATCTCTTCGATAGAACCGTTGTGAAAGCAGCCTCCTTTGCTGATAGGAACAACCCTATGTGACAAAGAATCTCATCGGGTAGATCGTTGAGTCGATCCATGTTTTTTTGCAAAACCCTAGAAAAAAATAAACTCTTTAACGAAGAAAACCCTAATATATATAATCAGTAACCTCTTTTCCTCTGTGCGCAGGACCACATCGTGTTATATGGATTCAACCAATGTAAAAGTGCCACGTATCTACTCTGATTTTATTTGGCCTTTGCTTTGGACCGGTTTTCAAAAACCGATTAATCAGTTGAACCAAAGTCAAATTGACGATACGACAACGTTTTTATTTTTAAGGTTCTTAACACTCTGTTCATTGTGAGAAGAAGAACTAATGAGAGATTTTCATTGTTGAATCCTCGAAACTTTTTTGCTTCATCGGAATTATTATCTAACGAATTATATCTCATTTGCTTCATCGGAGATTTTCGCGAAGATTGCAAATGATGCCAAAAGTGAAATTTCTGGATTGGTATTTGAAAATCGCTATTGGGTCGGCTATAATCGGCGGAGGCATGGAATTCTTCATGATCAAGACTGGTTTCTGTAAATTCCAATTCTTTTTTTTTACATTCAAATTTTATGCTTTTTCAATTTATTGAAGCATCGAAATTCTTGTTGGGTAAATCAAATTAGATCGAAAAAATTAGGTTTTTTTTTTTTTTTTGGGAACCAGCTACAATCGATTGACTTCGTTTCTATGAACAGTTTAGTTTCATTGATTTTGGAAAATCTTGAATAGAAATGTTAAACATTTTTGGTTTATTGAGACTTTTAAGCTGTATCTGAAGTTTCATTGATTGACTTACTTTCTTGTGTAGTTTAGTTTCTACTTTACACTCGTTTGGTTTGTTTCTCCATATGAATTAGTTTTATTACCAAAAACTTGCAGACGACAAGGTTACTGTACTAGAAGCAGAGAAACGGGCGTTTGAAAATTCTCCTGAAGTTCAAGCCATGAGAGAAGCTCTTAATCCTTGGAGAAACAAGGGCGCAGAAACAAGCAAGAGTCCATAAGGTTGATGATGAAGCTATTATTCTCGATAAGTTCTTTTCACTCACTCTCAAACTTGCAAAATGCTACTTCAGTTTCTTTCTGTTTGAGATTTGGATATTTATATATTTTAGTGTTTGCTCAATTGCTAAATGTAAACATCTTATAGATGCTTACATATTAAGGGCCAAACCATTAAAAAAAATGCCTTATTTTGTTCTTTTTGCACTTGAGCCTACTTCATATTCTGTTTCTTAAGTCTTATGTTGGTATATACTTCTTTCATAGCTTGTGTCACATAAGTTCTATATCTAAAAGAAACTATAGACGAAGTAGTCAAGTTTTGAAATTTTGCTAAAATACTGTCACTGATAGTTACAAAGAGCAGAGACAGTTTTGAGGATATGACTTTATAAATAACTAGACACGTTTTGCTGATGTTATAAAACAACCTGTCTTCTCTCTATTCGAACATTTGCTTCCCGGTGCTTCTCAATCGATTCTCAATAGAAAGTCATGTTCTTGACTGAAGTAAGAGATTTGGCTTGAAAACCAAGAATTTGCAGGTGATGTCAAGTAGAACCATTTACTAATGAGCACAAGCTTTGTAATAGTCAATGAGTTGAAAGATCCAATTGATCAATCTTCCATGAATCTCTGTTTGAATTTCCTTCTAGTCATCTCTGAGCCTTGAAGCTTGACATATAGAAGAAAGAATTAGGAAGGTATCCAAAAAGGAAATTGAGGATTATTTGTTTCCTACCTTTTTTATTCGACAATTATCACGTAAATCCGAGAAAGGCCTAAACTGAGTTTATAAATGGCCCACAAGGTGGATTGTTCAACAACTACAAATCGTTCGAACATCTACGGGTTTTTTTTTGCTCGTGTCCCTATTCGCCATTGTTTGTGTTGCTTTGATTTAGGGAGGTAAAGAGGAAGATTCTGTAATGGTGATGAGAAAGCTAGAGCTACCATTGAACCAGACTCAGAAGGTCAGGTTTGAGAAAGCTATGGAGCAGCTACAATATCTCTGTTCGACGGCGCAAAACTCTGTTATCATCACTGACTCCATCCCCGTCAACCACGAAGATGCTTTCTTAAGGGACACGGCACTTCCGAGGTCGACGGTGAGTTGCTGTCTTCGGTCTGCGGAGTTGTGGAGCGCGTTGACAAGCTCGTTTATGTACGCTCCTTGCGAGCTAGGTACAAGCCTGAGGTTAATGATATTGTTGTAGGCCGTGTCATTGAGGTAAGAGTTTTTGTAATTGTGCTATTTAGGTTTTGAAATCAGATTGAGAGATTAGCAACAAGTTGCTCAATGAATCTTACTTATCCTACTACTTATTCAGGTTGCTCTAAAACGTTGGAGAGTGAAAAACGACTGAAGATGAACTCAATATGTGGAATATCTTTGTAGAAGATGGTGTCGTTTGTGTAAGTACTATGATTAATAAGCTATCTTCGTATTTGAAAACATAAGCTAGAGGTTCCTTCTTTGATTTGTACAAACTCTTAGGCCGAAGTACACGACTTTCAGCGTGATGGTAGCTTGGTTCTACAAGATAAAAGACAGAAGTATGGGAAGGTTGGTAATTCTGATCCTGCACATAGTCAAAGTTATACATTTTGCTAGTATCTGACTCTAAACAATGATTATCTTCTACAGCTCGAGAAGGGACAGCATCTGAAGGTTGATCCTTACTTGGTTAAGAGAAGCAACAATCACTTTCATTACATAGAAAGTCTTGGGATCGATTTGATTCTCGGCCGCAATGGCTTCATTTGGGTCGGGGAACACGTCAAAGTGAGAGATCCTATGATTGACGATGATGAGAACTCCACCAAGAACACAAGAAAAGAGCAAAGCAATTCTCCACTCGAGGCTCGACAAAGCATTCTCAGAATTGGGAATGCGATACGAGTCTTGTCTAATCTAGGCTTCACCATGGCTCTAGAACTGATCATGGAAACTGTTAACTTAAGCAACACGAAGAATATCGACATACACGACATGCTTGGATCAGAGTTTCACGTTCTTGTCGCAGAGAACGAAGCTGAAACAAGACGTGCATAGAGGAAAAAGTGCAAGCCCCCATCAAAAGTTTTGTTGATGTTTTGTATTAGATCAGGTGAGCTTGTTTTGACTCAACTTCTATAAAGCTCAAATTACAAAATCTGATTTAAAGATGTCAGATGGAATTGAGTTGTCTTTTCTGAAGACAACACAACTTTCTTCTTTCATTTATCAAATAATGTAGTCTTATTAAGACAAATGCTACAGTACAGCAGAGACATTTTGAGGCTCAAACTTCATAAGTAATCATGCATGTTGTGTTGATGTTATAAATCAAACTTATCTTCTCTCTATTCAAATCTTTGCTTCATGATGAGCCATTAGAACCTCAAGTGTTGGCTCAAAGCAAAACCCAATTGTGGTTCGGATAAGACCAAGCTGTGCGAGTGAAGCCATGTTCTCGATTGAAGTAAGATTTATGGCTCAAAAACCATGAATTTGCAGATGAGCTTAAGTAGAACCATTTTTACAAACGAGCACAAGCTTTCCTCGAGTCGGTGAATTGAAAGACCCGGCTAAGAACCTGACCAAGTCATGAATCATCCATGAATCTCTGTTTGAATTTCCTTCTAGTCATCTGTGCCCATCTCGCAAAGATCTCTGCAGCAGCAAACTTACCAGAGAACTTAGCTCTCTGTGACAATTCCTCAAATATCTCCGGTTGTCCTCCTCTGTGAAAATCAGCAGCAAACTTGTTATAATCAATCAAAGGAGTTTTCATTCCTTTGTCAAGCATCTCCTCTAAATATCTGCACGCCTCTCTTGAATTCCCTTGACCTATAAGCCCTCTGATCAAAATCGTGTACGAGTTGTCATCAGGACAAATCCCTTTCTTGATCATCTCTTCCCAAGCTGCTCTTCCCATCTCGTAGTTTCTAGTCATGAAGTAAGATTTCATAATCATGTTGAACGTGTGAATCGATGGCTCGATCCCGTTCTGGATCATCTTGTTGTAGATCCTTGTGGCGTGTTCAGGCATTTTCTGATTCGCCATCAGTTTGATTAGCGCATTATACGTTTTGCCATCTGGAGGATGTCCTTTTTCTTGCATCTCCTTGAGCAGTTCGTAAACCGTATCAAGCTTCTTCTGAGACCCAAAACCCGTGATCAGACACGTGAAAACCGCAGCATCAGGTTGCAACCCGGAATCAACCATGTCATCAAAATACTCAACGGCGGTTTCCATGTTAGACTGTTTGCAGAAGTCACGGATCATGATGGTATAGCTACGGACATTTGGGTGAGGTCCCTTGGCTTTCATGACATGGAACAATTTGATCGCATCTGATTTTTTTCTACTCCTCAACAAACCTTCAAGCATAACATTGTGAGCTACAATGTCGGGTTTCAAGCCCTGATCAATCATATGGTTCCAGATTCTAGCAGCTTCCATCAAGTTCCTCACCCTGCACCAACCATTGAGTAGAACAGTGAAAGTCACCATGTTTGGAGTAAACCTCTCTTTCAGCTTATCAAACAGAACCTGAGCTTCTTTTCCAAGCTTAGCCCTCCCAAGACTATCAAGCAAGCAATTAATCGTCTCAACACCAATTTTAAACTTGTACTTCTTCATCAACTCAAAGATACCAACAGCTTTCTTCCTCTCTTTCGCAGCAGCGAAAGCTTTCATCGCGATAGTGAATGTATCCATCGTCAATAGCCCTTTTATGCCCATCTCTTCGAGAACCGAAACCATCGTCTCGAACTGTCTAGTCTTTGCTAAAATACTCATCATGGAGTTGTACGTTCTTGAATCATGATCAAACCCTGGTTTCTCTGCAGCCCAGCAGAAGAATCTAAATGCAGGCTTCCTAGCATGTCGAAACCGTTCTAAAACCTCGACGATAAGATCGTGAGATAAATCTACTTTCATTTCATCAAGAACAGTTTCCATGTTTCTATCTAACGCAAACAATTCATCAATCACTTTGCAAACTCTCTCTACTTCTTCGGGATCAGTACTAGATTCAACCCCAATTTCATCACCAACAACATCATCGTCTTCTTCATCGTTATCGCATTCAGATTCAATTTCGTCATCACAAACACCACTACCATCAGAACTACTACTACTACTAGAGAAACCTCTAAGATCTAGACCTTGACGGTGATGATGATAAGAATGAAGCAAACGAGAGAAGGGAAAAGAGAAATCACCGGAATATCGCACTTCCTCTCCTCCTCTTCCTCCTCCTCTCTCGCCGCCGGTCCCGCCGCGACTTTGACTGATAACAAATTCACCGGAATTGGATGAAGAAGAAGAAGAGCGAACGAAGAGAAAGTGAAGCCGATGAGAGCTGGGAGAGGTTTTAATGAAGCTTCTTCTCGTAGAGAGATTAAGCCATTGAACAGCAACCATCGAAGCTCGGCGGCGAGTAACAATGGCGAACTCGGTGAAAAGGCGACTGTTTCACGGCGGAGCTAAATCTAAGCTTTTTCTCATTTTGGCCCATTGGGC
Organism: Arabis hirsuta; assembly: GCA_964056655.1. NCBI lineage: Eukaryota > Viridiplantae > Streptophyta > Magnoliopsida > Brassicales > Brassicaceae > Arabis > Arabis hirsuta. The sequence goes on along the minus strand of OZ053308.1, from coordinate 462,510 downwards.
CTTATTTTTATCGATGAAAAGCATCATGACCCTTAAAGGCCCATTATTTTTATAAGATATTTGTATTACCATTTAAACTTTGGACCCACAAGTAGCATTAAAGCGCAAAACGCACAAAAATCATCTTGTATGCATCTTATCTTCATTTTAGGGTCATAATATTTTTACAAGTTTTTTAGGGGACCAATTATTTTTGAGATATTATTTGCTTCAATCGTACACGTCTCTCAGTTTACGTAATCTTCGTCTACGTTTATGGATAACAACACAAATCTGAAAATCATGATCAGACTCAATCAGGGTACGTGTAATTTACTTCAATAACTTGTATATGAGGACAAAGATTAGAGATTAATTTTGTCCTTTTGCTTTAGAAAGTTACGAGCTCATAATCTATAATAATATACTAGTTCAAAAGCATGGAGGAATTCTATAATACATAAGCTATATATATCTATATATACAATTAGCGATCGCATATTGTAAATAAGATTTACATCTGAAAATAATTGGTTAACAATCATACATTGGCTTATATCTTATCTTTACATTTTAAAAAGAAATTTTAACACAAGATTTCGCAATTATGAAATAGTCAATAGGAAGGGATGAGTAAGCCTTTTGTATATATCAAGATTATTTAAATTAAAACACTGAATTCCAAAACCTAAAATCAAGTGGGTTTTGTCTAGCTACTTGTATAAATACAAACACAATCTCAATCTCTTTTTCCAACAAGCTTTCTTCATTAGATATTTCTTCTCTAACAACCGAAAACAAAACAAAACAGTTTTCTTTTTCTTTAATAAAGAAAGGTAAGGAAATGGAAGAAACAAAGAAGAGAAAAATTGTAGTAGCAGTAGACGAAAGTGAAGAGAGCATGGAAGCTCTTTCATGGAGTCTTGACAATCTTTTTCCATATGGTTCCAATAATACCCTCATTCTCCTCTACGTTAAGCCTTCTCTTCCCGTTTACTCTTCCCTTGATGCCGCAGGTTAGTCTCGTCATTTCGCAATATCTTTTTGATCAGCAACCCTAATGATTCGTTCAAGTTATAGATTTTTGTTTGGTCGATTTTCAGGGTTTATAGTGACCGGAGATCCGGTTGCAGCCTTGAAGAAATATGAACACGAGCTCGTAGAATCGGTCATGGCTCGATCTCATACCGTGTACCATAATTTTGAGTCCGATGTAAGCTTATTCCTATTTGTTGGAATTGAATGATTTTAGTAGTTAGAAGTTCATTTATATATTCATTGACAATTAGTTTCGAAATATTAAAAATTTGACGATCGTAAGACAACATATTAGTGTAAGTGATATGAAGCTGAAGTAAATAAAGTTATTGTTAATGTGTAGATTAATATAGAGAGAAGAGTTGGAAGAGGAGATGCTAAGGAAGTTATATGCAACGCAGTTCAGAAACTTAGAGCTGATATGTTAGTAATTGGCACACATGACTACGGTTTCTTCAAAAGGTGATTAATCCTTCATTCTTTTTATTATTAATATGAAACACATATTTTTGAATTAATTGTTATGATTTTGATTTAATTTGTGTGTTTCATTGATATAGGGCTTTGCTAGGGAGCGTGAGCGACTATTGTGCCAAACGAGTCAAGTGTCCGGTGATTATCGTGAAGAAGCAACCACAAAATAATTGAGATCATAACTTTTATTATTGTATATGTTTCAAAGTAATTGATGTAAAAGTTGAATCAATCTTCGTATGCAATATTAAGAGATTTAAAAAGTCATGGCTTTTTAAAATCATTCTAGGAACAATATATTTAGTTTGAGTGTTGACTTTCTAGCGGTGTTAGAGAAATTATTAAAAGTAGTTCGAAGATGTAAATCGCAAGTACCGCTTATTTAACAATTCAACCATATAAACATTCATAAAACGAAATTGAGCTTTTATTCATATTTAGTTTTCTAGTAATAAAGAAGTGATGACATATACCTTTTTTTTTTTTTGTTAAAGTGACATATATGATATACCTATAAGTAATGCAAGATTAAGGTAAATAGAGAAGTTGATTTTTTTTTTCTTTAATTCATTTTCTAATTTAGGAAGCGTTATTTCGTCTCAGATTTTGTATTATCATGCATCCATTTAAGATATTTCATATTATCCCACATTCTCATGACTCCAAGACTATATACTATTCATAAGCTATTTAAAAAAGAATCGAAAAGCCAAACAAAAATGGAGAGAACGACGCCGTTTTCACCAAAAGAGTTTAATCGTACAAAAGCCCCGATACTCTCTATTATTTACAAAACTCCCTCCAGATAAAACGACGCCGTTCCAATCGCCGTGAAAGTTGTTGCCTTTTTTCTATTCAATCTTCAATTACAAAACTCTCTGGAGAAGGAGAAGAAGAAGAAGAAGAAGAAGCGATGTTCCTCGTTGATTGGTTCTATGGAGTTCTCGCATCTCTCGGATTATGGCAAAAGGAAGCGAAGATTCTGTTTCTGGGTCTCGACAACGCCGGAAAAACCACCTTGCTTCACATGTTAAAAGACGAGGTTCGTCTTCGTTTTCGATCAAATCAGTTGAGAATCTTGTCTTTGTTACTTAGTACGATCGATCAAAGTTTGATCTTACCGATTATCCTCTGATTTTTTTTTGTTTCAGAGACTGGTCCAGCATCAGCCGACACAGCATCCGACATCGGAAGAGCTTAGTATCGGGAAAATCAAGTTCAAAGCTTTCGATTTAGGAGGTCATCAGATTGCACGTAGAGTCTGGAAAGACTATTATGCCAAGGTGTGACCTTTTGATTGTTTTTGCGATCTCAGATTATGGATTGTTGAAATTCTAGGTCAAGGTGTGACCTTTTGATTGCTACCTATATAGTATATATAGACACTAAGCTGATGTGAATCTTTGTGTGTGTGTGTGTGTCCACTCTGTTTATAGACTCTGTAGATTACATTTGTGAAACTGTTATGATGATGTGAATCTTCCCTGTCACTAAGAAACAATGGTTTGAGTGAGATGAAGTGAAATCTTAGATAATAGCTTGAAGTGATTATTGGTATGTGGAGGGTTAATTTTAACTTGAAGTTTGGTAGATATCAAATCGATAAGAATATTCATGTTATTGCGGCATGATGTTCAGTGATTACATTCTTCTGGTTATATGTAGATAGTAAGCTGATTTGAAATTTGCTTTGTACTTCATTGACACTGTGTTAACCAGTAACCACTAATCACTTTCGTCTCGCTTATCAGACCGGTTTTTGGTCGGAGGGATTATATTTGCGAAAGCTGTTACAATTTCTTGTCCCAAAGAAACAGATTTGGAATGGTAGATATGTATTTACTTCTCTAGATGATGTATAATTTGAAATGGTATGATGATTGGTATGTGGAGGATGAACGGTTGGTTGAATTTTTTTTGTGAGTCTCCTGTGATTTCATTCTGATAGCTGATGATTTTGATAATACAGAGCTCAATAGACTTTGGTGTCAAATTATTACATTTCTTGTTCGAATTATGTTATTGATAATGTTATTGCGGCATGAGGTCCAGTGATTAGTGATTACAATTTTCTGGTTATATGTAGATAGTAAGCTGATGTGAAATCTTGCTGTGTACTTCCACAGATTCTGTGTTAACCAGTAACCATTAATCGCATTCTTGTCGCTTATCAGACCAGTTTTTGGTCGGAGGGATTATATTTGCAAAAGCTGTTACATTTTTCCCTGTCCCAAAGAAACAGATTTGGAATTGTAGATTTGAATTTAAATCTCTAGATGATAGACTGAAACTGTAGAGCTGAATGATATATAATTCGAAATGATATAATGTTTGGTATGTGGACGATGATCGGTTGGTCGATAGCAAATTTATATAGGAATCTTCCTGTTATTATCATCAAAACATGAGGTCTCTTGTAATTACATTCTGATAGCTGATGAATGATGATTTTGATAACTCAGAGCTCAATAGACGTTGGTGTCAAATTGTTACAGTCCTTGTTCGTATTCTAACTTCCAAGTTTCTAACATTTTTATTTTCTCGCGTCCTATTAGGTCGATGCAGTGGTTTACCTGGTGGATGCATATGACAAAGAGAGGTTTGCAGAAGCAAAGAAAGAGCTTGACGCGCTACTCTCTGATGAATCCTTAACAAATGTCCCGTTCCTCGTTCTTGGAAACAAAATTGACATTCCTTACGCTGCATCAGAAGACGAGCTTCGTTATCATCTAGGCCTAACCAATTTCACCACTGGGAAAGGTAAAGTAAATCTAGCAGGAACAAATGTTCGTCCACTCGAAGTGTTCATGTGCAGCATTGTCAGAAAGATGGGTTACGGCGAAGGATTCAAATGGGTTTCTCAATATATCAACTAGTCGATCAATGTAACTCTATCTATCTAATGTGTGATTACAATTCCAAGTTTTATAATTTAAGTATGTGAGTGTGTGTATAAACTGTATATAATATGTTGTATACAACAAGATTTCTATTTTTATTTTGGATACAAAGACTAAACTCAATCCGATGTTTAAGTGTGTGAACCCAATATTGTCTGTGACTATGCAACTGTGTGGGTCTAAGGTAATGGCTGTCTCTGAGCTTTTTCTTGAAACTTTGAAAGATGAAGACTTTAATAAATAATGTATGTTGTTGAAATAAACCCATGTGAATAGAGTTTGACATTTAACAATCACAATGTCCTACAATGAAGACCAATCAATTTGATATATAGATTGTACAGTAATGTTGGGTACGTAAATTTTGTTTTACATGTGTTGTCTATTTGTGAACTTATCATTTGGTTTTCTTTTCAGGTCTTGGGAAACGAAAACAAAGGAGACTTTGGATAAATATTATGTGACCAAAAATAAACAAAAATTCGAGAGGAAAAAAAAAAACATGCTTTTACTGCTAATAGCCTAATATTAGATTTTGTGACTCGAGTAATAATCTTGTTTTACAAAATCTCCAATTATTTGCACACTTTCCCATTTTATAACCTTTTTCAGATTTCTTCTTTGAATCGATTCTTGTCTACGTGACCTAAAGTTAAACAGTAGTAATTACTTTTTCATTAATATTACAACTATTTGCTACACGGATTCGAATTAATCGTTGTTTAGTTACTTTTCTTGGTTACAATTTTTTTGCTGGCTTTTTATTATTCCCAACTTTTCAGCAAAAGCATATACGAGCTGTTTCTGGTCCTATTTCTCTCTTTTTCCATGTTCTCTTCTTATAATTTCCCTTATCAATTATCTTGTATATTGATATTTTAATCAACAATATGTTTGTATATTAATACACATAGAACATATAAAAACACAATCTTAACGAGAATGTTTTCTTCATTTTTTTGCTTCGTACGCGAGTTATAATCTTAACAATATGTCTCGTTACACATTATTATTCTGTAATGAAATTTATATCAATTACTATTCTTTATTGAGTAAACAAAGTTTAGAAATATCTACTTAATGAGAATGAACGTATACAAAGCACGAAAACATGTCATTTGATATTGGCGTTATTCGTTTGGGTTTTTCTTGTTTATAAACTATATATTTCTTGTTTGAGAATTGAAACGTGACCAAACGAATAATTTGATTTAAGTTTCTTGATCGAACAAGAAAAAACAAAAAGGTCATTTGATCAAGAAAAATGAATAGTTGTTTAAAAAAAATGAATTTACAAGAAATAGTGGTAAGTTGGTTTTTGGAGCATCTCCAACCCTACTCTAAATCTCACTCCAAACATCATTTTAAAGTAAAATTCTCTCCAATTCTACTCTATTTTCAGCTCCAAAATGAAATAAACTCATTTTTTTCTTCAAATATGAAATAATCTTATTTTCCACTCCATTTTGGAGTTGAACTTTTTTAATTATAAAATTATCTTTTAAATTTTAAAATTTTCATTTTATGACATAAACATTTTTTTGTGTGATGATTTTCAATTTGATATTCTTTTAATTGAAGATTTAAAAATTTATCAAATCACAAGAATTTGCAAAAAAAAAAGTATATTATATTATAATGTGTTAAGTTGTAATGTATGCGTAAGTTTTTTTTGTTAAAAATGTATATGTATGTTTAAGTAATATATGTTATTATGAATTTAATTCTTATAAAAGTGTATATTTTAAATTTAATATGTATGTATGTGTAAATTGATATAACAAAACATAATTTTACAATTCTAATTTGTAAAACAAAAAATAATATGATCAATTTGTAAGTTTTATAAATAAAATGTATTATTAGTAATTAATAATAAATAGAAAAAGAAAAATATGTTTAAAATTTTAGTTTTGGAATATGAAATAGAATAATACATTGGAGTAAAATTTAATTTTATTTTAAAATTATTTTATTTTAAAATGAAAAATAGAATGATATATTCAAGATGCTGTAAGGGAAGCACATGGATCACTCATTCCCACGTGATATCCAAGCCAAGAACACGTGCCAGCTTCTGTGTTCTCTCTGACTTTTATTTGATTGGTTTCAGTTTTTTGTTCAAAACCCAAAGCTTTTGGATCCAAAAGAGGTCTATATCGTATGAATTTGAGCATAACTAGATGATTGGTTCTGATGCCCAACGCTATATTCTCTATTTTCTACTCAATATTTGAAATAAAAAATGACGTAAATTATAAATTATACAACTAGTCTTTGATAATAGATTCCTTATCTTAATATTAGCGCGAATTTTGACACTAATTTTGGTTCTATACAAAACCCATGTCTCGGTGAAAGTCACCATAGACGATGCACCACCCATCATCTAAAACCACCCAATAGTGTAAAAGAATGATGAATAAAATATGTTTTGGACGTCCACTTTAAGAAATATTTAATATTCATCTGAATTTTCGAAATTTAGAATAATAACTTTGGGTTTTGTTGTACTATACATGCATGCATTTCTATAATTTTTTTTTGTAAAGGTGAAAAAAATGCGTTGTCTATCTGTAAAAATACCACTATATATTGTCCATTTGTAAAAATACTACTAATTATAGATTTCTAAAGTCTAAATCTTAAAATTATAAATCCTAACAAAATGTTTTGAATTCTAACAAACCCTAAATCTACAAACTAAATCATAATACAACATAGTTAACTTAAACATAAATGATTTAACGAGTAAATAATTTTTAAAAAGTGGTATTTTTGGAAAGTGGCACTTCAAAAATAACATTTCTCAAAAAAAAAAAATTAATAAATCAAAAATTAATATAGAAAAACAAAATTAGACGATAGAGGACGTAACGAATTAAGTACATATACATTACGACTAAATGTTAAAAGGATGGTAACCAAAATAAACCTATGTAATACTGATTATCTATCTTAAGAAAACACTAGTCCACCTTACTCAATAATCTCAAGAAGTAATCAATTTATAACTAATTAACAATCTATTTGTAAATCATTGTCTGTATAAAAAATTGAGCTTACACAAGTTTATAATACAAAGACACACCGTTTAATTAGATTTTCATAAGTTGCATAAAGTAACTATATCATTTAAGCTTGTGATGTTTTTTCAAAACAATATATAGCAGTATATTAATGTGTATGTATCGACAATGGAGGATGTGTACGTATACATATGTATGCCTCTTAATATGTTAACATGTTTATAGAATGGGGACCGTAACACTTTAATTAGAACCACTTTTAAACAAACTACTTAACAATTATATATATATATACGACCACTAGTTAACCACCATTAACACGTAAAATATCTTTCTAGTGTTTGTTAATTATAATAAAGAGATTCGTAAGGTAGTTAAGTCAAGCCATCCTGGCATAATCTTCTTAACCAATGACATTGTGCTTGTATGATATGTCTAACTCTAATGATGTCATCAATTATGTAATGTTCAAGACTGTTTTCAAATTTATAGTATATATCCATAATAGTTCTCAAGTCTCAACTAGCTCAATTTCATAAGAAAATGCAATCAATACATCAGTCTATGTACAAACTAATACACTTTGATTTGTCAAAATTAAATAGAATCATCAAATCGAAAAATCATCCATTTACATTTTATAATTCGTTTTTCAAAGAGATATATGATTCGGAGAAAAATGTAATCTAACCTTTTTATACGGGGAAAAAGGTAATGCATAACCAGATATCAATATTATATATATATATATCTGAATGATTAACAGTAAGGCTATAATTTGTAGCCATTACACACACATTTTGCCTATCAGTCCAAAAAAATGTGGAAGGAAGTTGTACCTATAATATACTCATTTTTTAGCTGCATTAATACACTTCCCAATCATAAAGGCTAACCGTCCCTGGCTTAAAATAATAGAATGAAAACAAAAGTTTTTTTGAATTCGACACTGCATATTCATAAGTTTATATAACAATACATTCGTAAGTTAAAAAGAATCCTATGAAAACAAAAAAGTGTATTTGACACGGCATATTGTTTTCAGACCATACATCTTGTTACATACATACTGTATATATTGAACATTGCATTGTTTTTAAACCATATTGCAAAATGCTACATTATTCATTTATTTGCAATAGCATGTTGTTTTCTTAGAAACACAATCATCACAAGACGTGCCTTAGTTAAATAAATTACGTAATTTCACCATATGGTACCAAATCGAGAAAGCTAAATATCGATCCATCATTGAAGTTTAACATGTATTATTTTACCAAAAAAAAAGAGAGTATAACATGTATTGAGAAATAATTGAAACTCGTGAATAATTCATCAAACCTCTAACATGATGCACCACTAAGAAATTCTTGACATGGCCAAACATGTCATTATGATCAATATTATAGGCTCCATTCCTAAAGTTTCATTTCTGGCAAACAATAATAGCCAGAGAATCTAGTAAAGAAAATAAAACGTGAAGTATATAGTAAGAAATAATTGAACATAATTACTCAAGAGATGGGTGACGAAATAATGCAATCATTCGTCATATACAATGACGATTTCATCAAAGATAATATGACAAACCACAATGATGTTACAAAGTCTACTATTTTAATCAACTGCTCCAATAGTTTCGTTATCTTAGTTTTCTCGGTAAAAATATCTATGTTTATATTTTTTTATAAAATTTGGTTTAAACATGCATGTCACAAACGTAACTAAACTAAATCTACAAATCACTTAAAAATATGTAATATTTGATGAGAAAACTAGATGCATAGCCTAAAAGAAAACGTATAGTTCATAGTTGATTGAGATTATTGAAGACTAAGGAATAGTAGTAGAATAATTAGTCCAAAACTTTTCTAAGTAGATTAGATAATTGAGATTGTTCATTGGAGAGAGATAAGATAATGTAGATTATATTATTAACGAAGATATTGTACATACAAATGAGAGATAAGCCTAGCTAATAAGGTAAGAGTAATTACAAGAGAGACGATTTAGATAAGCTAATAAGGTAAGAATGTAATTAAATGAGATATTTAATTGATACATGAACATAACAGAGAATATGAAAAAGGAAAATTGTGCCAGCTATTAAATTGAAGTATCAAAACTTTCTCGCAGGTCAAAGCTGTCATCTCTCTCTCTCTACCTATACTCCTCTGTTTCATTCTCTCTCTCCTTTCTCTGTCTTTTTCTCTACGTTTCTTTATAAGCACTTCTCTCTCTTTTCTCAAATCTTGGAGTAGAAGAAGCAAAGAATTTTGGGGAAAAGAATAAAAAAACATAAAAAGTTAAATCTAGTTTGATCTATCAAAACCCAATCACAAGCTTACCTCTGCAACAATGGCGGTTTATCCTGTCCTTCACGGCGACAAGAAGCATTGGTGGTTCACTCACAAGAAGGTAACTTTCTTCAATTTCTCAATCATTTCTCTAATGGGTCATCGATTATTCACTCAAATGACATTCTTGAATCTTTCAGCTTGTTGATAAGTACATTAAGGACGCAAGGTCTCTAATGGCAAGTGAGGAGCAAAACGACTTCGTTTCAGCTATCCAAATACTCGACGCGGCTTTATCTATATCCCCGCGTTTTGAAATTGCGTTGGAACTTAAAGCCAGAGCTTTGCTTTTTCTTCGTCGTTACAAAGACGTCGCTGATATGCTTCAAGATTACATTCCTAGCCTCAAACTCGCCGTGAACGAAGACGAAAATTCCGTTTCCTCCGACGGCTCCTCCTCTCAACTCTCCCGGAAACTTCTCTCTCCTGGCCGTGACATATCCTCTTCCTCTTCCTCCTCCTACAAATGCTTCTCTGTTTCTGACTTGAAGAAGAAAGTAATGGCTGGTTTATGTAAAAACTGCGATAGTGACAAACAATGGAGGTAAAAATTAAAGTTTCAATTTTTAGTTCATTATACAAATATTGATTCAAAAGTATAAATTTTAGCAGTTGAAGTTCGTTTTTTTATTAGTTTTGTTGGGACCAATCAGAGTATAATTTTGATATTTTTGGAATTTTTTTGCAGATATGTTGTTTTAGGACAAGCTTGTTGTCACTTAGGATTAATGGAAGACGCAATGGTTCTTCTTCAGACCGGAAAACGTCTCGCAACCGCCGAGTTTCGCCGTCAAAGTATATGTTGGTCCGATGATAGCTTCACTCTTCTTCTCTCCGATTCTTCTTCTGCTTCTCCTCCACGTAAACTCACTGAATGCGAAACCGTCTCTCGTCTTCTCGCTCACACAAAACTCCTCCTCCGTCGTCGCGCCGCCGCATTCGCCGCTTTCGACGCCGGACTTTTCGCAGAATCGATCCGTCATTTCTCCAAAATACTCGACGGTCGTCGTCGTCCTGCGCCGCAAGGATTCCTCGCCGATTGCTATATGCATCGAGCCGCCGCTTATAGATCCGCCGGAAAAATCGCTGAAGCAATCGCCGATTGTAACAAAACGTTAGCTCTTGAGCCGTCGTGTATACACGCTTTAGAGACAAGAGCTTCGCTTTTGGAAACGGTTCGGTGTTTACCTGATTCGCTTCACGATTTAGAGCACTTGAAGATTCTTTACAACACAATCTTACGTGATCGGAAACTTCCCGGACCACCGTGGAAACGACACAATGTGAAATACAGAGAGATTCCGGGGAGATTATGCGTATTGACGACGAAATCGAAGTTTTTGAAAGGGAAAATCGCAAATGGAGAAATGGGGAACGTTGATTATTATGGATTGATCGGAGTTAGAAGAGGTTGTACGAGATCGGAGCTTGATCGAGCGAATCTTTTGTTGTGTCTCAGACATAAACCTGATAAAGCTTTGTCTTTTATCGAGCGTTGTGATTTCTCCGACCAGAACGAAATCGATTCAGTTAAAGATCGAGCGAAGATGTCTTCTTTGTTGCTTTACCGTTTGATTCAGAGAGGTTACTCTGTTTTGACGACGATAATAGCAGAGGAGGAACAGAGGAAGAAGAAGACGATGGTGTTGACTCAAAAGTCAACGAAAACGGTTGAAGAACACGAACCGGTTCAAATCTCCGGTTCGATTAAGATAACCGGTTTAACAGAGATAAAACCGGGAAATTCAAGCGCGTATCAAGGAGTTTTCTGTAGAGATCTTGCCGCTGTTGGGAATTTACTATCTCGGACCGGTTTTAACCAACCGATTCCGATGAAATACGAAGCTCTCAGTTGTTAAAAAGTTTTAAACCGGAAAATTTACGAACCAACAAGTGGAAAATAGTCAAAGTCAATGATGTATGTATGTATGTAAGAATTAAATTCCACTCGAATTTTTTTTGTCACTTTAATTAAATTCTCTTTATAGTTTCTCCTTCTGCAAAGATAATGTTTGGATAATTAGAGTCGGATTAAAATTAAAATTACAACTCCATACAAAATATTTTAAAGAAGTGTTCCTCTTAGATTTGTCTGGTTAATATGGATAAATGAGACTGACACAACAAATTAATATTCCGAGGAATCTTATCTACAAAGTTTGGTTTAAATTAATAAATTAGATATATAATGATTTAGTATTCCAGTTTAATAATAATCTGAAAGATTGGTGGGTTTTATTCAATTGTTACAAGAATAAATTAACTTTTGAGAATCTTGACCAGACTTAGGAATTTAGTTCGGTTTGGTTCCCTACTAAAATTTGCTATGCAATTATTTTCATCTGCCATTTTTCACATTTTGCGTTTCAGAATAATCACTGAACGACACAGGGAATACTATGCAACCTATTTATCAAGTTAAAATCATCATCTCCTTCTCGTATACACAAACACATTTTTTTATTATAAAAATTCAATATACATATTTGGTTTGTCGTTTTTTCCCCAAATTTAGTGAATTAGAACACTGGAAATTATCAAAATAATTATAAGGAATTGAGAAAAAAGGAGTTGTTTTCCAATTTGCGCTTAGACATTAAATTTTTATAGACTGTGAAGTTTTATGTTTTTACTGCATAAAATACTATAGTATTATAATAATAAAATAATATAATTTTTCTCATATATAAATTGTAATATTATATATATTTTGCTATAAGACGATGAATATAAATATAATATAAATTTTTTTATTTATAAATTATGGTTTTTATATATTTAATATATTATGTATTTTTATAAAATGTTTAGACCGTCTGTTAAATCGTTTGGCTTCGATTAGGCGTTCTTGAACATTGATAATTTCATTATAAACGAATTGGTTTATTTTGAGATTTAGTTGGGTGAATGAGGTCGAATTAACAATATATGGTGATAAAATGAGAAAAGTAAGAAAATTGAAGGGGTGAAAAAGTAAAAAATAAGAAAGCACGTGATGTATAGGATGTTGGAGACATTGGAAAGAGGATCAGTCGTGGCCAGGTATATAAATATGATGATGTCAGTGTAGATCCATGTGAGCCTATCATGTATACTTATTATTTGCTTAATACTTTATTATATTTTGAGTTTTTTTTTTTGTATTCAATTATGGTTTTGAAAGTTTTGGATAAAAAGAGACGAAAAATAAGATTTGGATTAGTCATCAATCTGACATATTAAACTAGTGGATCTGATCGATTGTATTTGACCATCTGATTATTTAACCGATGCGAATTCATACAAAGGTTAATCTGGTTAATAATAAAAAAAAAAAAAAGCATACTATTAAATTAACAAATTGGCAAAAGAGAGATAGAGATATAAAAAGTAAAAATTAGCTATTTTATAACTTATAATTTTTTTTTGAATTATTGTTGCTAACTTCCCTTCATACAATTGCAACAATCTTTTTGAAGTGATGGAGGTTAATACATATTTGTTTCAATTTTGAATAACAGCTATCAAACAAACCAATAACATATAATTGATTATAACTAATGTTAAAACACATATTTAATATCATTTTTGAAACTAACTGTGATCGTATTCTTATATGTTTCTTTCTAATTTGTTCTTCTTCTTTCCACAGACCATCAAGCCATACTATGATTATACGTATGTGGATTTTAAACTTAAATTGAGTGAAGATAATATTGCTTAGAAGGAGGGGTTTCTAAAATCTATTATATAACTAGAGAGTTTTCTCTCCATCTAAAGTATCCACCTAAGCAAAAAGTCTTTTTTTACAATAACTTTTATTTTAAATCTTCAATTAATTCATGTCTATGTATATTTTATTGTTATTTATAACTACAAAAAATGTAACTTAAATAAAAACGAAAATAAATAAATAAATAATTAAAAATAGTATATATAAGAATATTTTGAGTAATTTATTGTTGTAAATAAAAAATTACAATAAGAAATCTATTTTATTTATATTTTACTTTATTTAAGAATAATAAAACATTACGACTTTATGATAAAGATTAGAGAAATTTTGAGAAATACCACTTTTAAAGTGTCACTTTTCAAAAATGGCACATTTTCAAATCTTTGCAAAAATGTTACTTTTCAAAATTATTTATTCATTATATTATTTATGTTTGTATTGATTATGTTGTATTAGGATTTAGTTTTGAGGGTTTAGGGGTCAAAATATTTTTTAAAATTTAGAATTTTAAGATTTAGTCTCTCAAAATTTATAATTTGTGGTATTTTTGCAAAATTGCACACCAAATGTGGTATTTTTGCAATTATTCCTAAAGATAAGTGGTTGCATATTTTAATTTTAAAAGTTACAAAATATGCAAAATGAATATAAATATAAGAGCAAATTAGTGAAGATGCAGATACATGACAAGAGAGAAGAAAAAAAAATTAAATTATGTTAATTATTATTGTAACCCGATAAAGTATAGAAAAAAAATTTGATTAATAAAATTGTGAATGTTTAACTACAAAACTACAAAAATTATATCTATATATATAGATAACAAAATCTCAAATAAACATATTTGTTTTCAAATAGAAACTATCGATATTAAAATGATTAATCATCATTTCATATTTTCATACAAATACAAATAAGTGAAACAATTAATTTCATTTCATTTCAATTCAAATAAAATATTATTTTATATCTTCGAAATATTATTTATTTTGTTAATTCTAAATATAAAAATACTATATTAATTAAAATTATTTTTGTCATTAAATTTAGCAAAATTTTAAAAGAAAACTCGCGCAGACTATTGAAAAAGTAATCGATTTGTCTTTGATGGGTGGCTCAAATGATGTGGAGGAAAATATTAATCATTGTGGGCCTTTTCAACTTATTTAAGCTCTATCTTCATTTCTTCTAAAGTAATAAGGTCCCAGTCGAAAAACTTTCAATATTATGGGCCTCAAGTTTTGTTAGCCCAGCAGAATGGGCGTTATTAGATACATTCTTGTTTCGTGATGACAAAACTGGCATTCCTATATGCGTAACGTCCATATATGACAAATATGCATGAAAATCTTTAATTTATAGGCAATTAAAAATCAATTATTAGATCAAATGTCAAAATAATGCACATGATATTTGTTTTCCCTTTTGCAATATCAAATACAGTGACTGGAAACCTCAAATCCATAAATCTATTTGGTCTTATAGGTTACCTCTTTTAAAAAGGAGGTGTGGTTCAACTACTCGTTTGCTACCAATCAAACGATCGTTTGAAACAGACGGTTGAAAAACAAAGTTGCAAACGGACGATTGATAAAAAAGTCGTTTGAACTAGGCATAGGCATTCGGATAACCATTCGGATTTCAGGTCAGTTAATTCAATTATCGGGTTTTCGCTTTTAAGAATATAATATCCATTCAAATATTTTTAAATTTGGGTTCGATTTTGGTTTGGTTTAAATCAGGTTCGGTTGCGGTTATCTAAAATATTCATACTCGTATTTCATTAAAATTGTTAGAATTTATAAAATAATAATTGTTATTGCTTATAAATTCTACCAATCTTAATAAAATCAACTCTTAATAAAATCAACTGTTATTCAAAAGTTTGATTTTGAATGATGTTGTAATTCTAGCAAAATCCACTGTTATTGGGAGTAAGATTCTTAACAATTTTACAATCTTAAATATATACATGAAATTTTCAAAATTCTTACAATATAATTATTTGATAATTTATTAATTACACAAAACTATTTTAAAACTTAACAAACTTCTCTACAAATTTAACAAATCTCTAAACTTTTAAAATCAAGAAACTCTATCTAAATCCTAATTCCAATAACCCCCAATTTCTTCTTTGCTCAAAAAGAAAAAAATAAAATAATCTAATTTCTATTTTGATTAAAATAGTACCACTAGAATAGAAAAACTCTAGGTAACATGGTCTTATTATTTATTTATTTATTTTTTTGCTAAAAACATGGTCTTATTGGTATAGTTTTATTTTTCTATTGTCTTTGTGAAACTTATTTTACCGTTTTAAATCTTGTCAGCAATATTTGTGTCCCAATTTATTATATTTTACAGATCCAGTGGTCCTTACATTACACCATTTGCATATTTTTAAATTTTTCTTTGCCAACCACCATTTTCCAAATTTTGATACCCAACATAATTTCTTATGAGTTACTTAGTAAGATGTATTCTGTATTTGCCACAAAATAAAGTTCTCGGATATTTTAAAACTAAATTTGATGAATGATATACAATTTTTATTAGAGGCAATTTGTATCATTCACAACATTCATTAAAATTTTCATGTTTTGAAAAGTATCATGGCCTTGGCTGTCTGCCAGTGGTAGTGAAAATTATTGACGGTTGGTCCACTGTTTTAAGGGATTCGTTTATATTTTAGACGGATTAAAAATTTAACCAAAAACAAAAAAAATCATTATAATCAATTAAAATCAAGAGAAATTAGATAGGATATTAACTTTTACACCAATAATTCACTATCTAACACAAAATAAAACATAATATAGTAACTAGCACTTAGGACACTTAAAATCTCAATTTTACCCTTATATAATTATACAACATTTTACATTAAAAAATTACAATAACTAAAACCCTAATATAAATATTCTTCATGTCTTATTCTTTTTCTTCCTTCTTCTCATTCTTCCTCTCATTTTTTTTAAGTCACTTCTTTTTTTTGGTAAACATATTCTTCTTCTTTTTCTCTTTCTCCTCTTTTTTATTTATATTTAATTTACTATAGATCGAAATCTTAGTCATAAATCAAAATGACCTTTTTTGTCCTCCTTTAAACTCCTCACCATCATCCCTTCTCTTGGTCAAATTGAACCGCTGTTAAAGACAACATAGTTAACTATATACGAAAATGGTAAATATGTTTTTCATAATAGCTAACTATATATGTTATTTTTTATTATAATAGGTAACTATGTTTCTAATAATAGTTAATTGTGTATGTTATTTTTTTCCATTATGCAAACTATAGTAGGTAATTACGTTCTGAATTTAGTCAACTATATTTGTTTAAATAAATAACTATTACAACACCATTTTTTAAGTAGTCAACTATGTCATAAAATTAATAGAATAGATAATGACGCTCTAAAAATAGTTAACTAGTATATTTTTAAATTGATAACTAAAATAGTTAACCATATTTTAAACTAATAACTATTTTCTGAAAATAGTTACATTTGTTACCTATGTTCTCACACCAATTGAATAAGTAATTTCAAAAATAGTTAAATATGTTACTATATTGTTAACTGTTACAACATATATATATTATTTTGTCTTCTTCTCATTGCTTTTTTTCAGAGTAATAGTGCAAAATGCAAATCTATTTTTTGTAGAGATGCAATGTAGGAGCAATTATTCAGGGATTGAATCAATAGAAATTTTTTAAAATTTTTTAATCTTAATTATAATTGTAAGACTAACTTTGTCATATTTTCAATTCTCTATGTTACTTACTTAAATATATTTTTAGACATGTTACTTACATTTTTCCCCTAAAAGTAATATTCTCTTAATTAACCTTAAAATCAATGCGTTGAAAACATAATCAATTAGAACCAATGTTATAACGTTTTATTTTAAGAGATCCTTTTAATATTTTTAAACTGATTAAAAAAAGTAACCAAAAATGAGAAACATCATTAATCGATTAAAAGTTGTGGAAAAAAATTGGAATCGCGCTTATGACTGGAAAATTACAAATATTCAACTCATTTCAATCCAACTAATTTGATTCATCAAACCATTTAACCCATCAGAATCAAAATTTTCAATCCATCAAGATTGATGCGTCGGATTGTGTTGAGTCCACCCATGAATTTTGATCCAATTTGACTACCTAAATTAAAATCAATGTTATAGCGTTTCATAATATTTTTTAAAAAACTCTATTTAGCTCTACTATTTCCATTATTAGATGATTTGACTATCCCTCTACTATGCATCGGATAATACCAATAAAAAAATATTTCTGTGTACAACATGCAAATATTCTATGTTTGCGTTTTTTTCCTCTGCCCTCTTCAATTAATATATCATCAATCCCGGTTTTCACGTTCCACCGTCAAAATAAAAAGCTCTCTCTTTCAATATTTCTCCCTACATCTCTCTCTCTCTCTCCTCTCTCCTCTCTCCTCTCTCCAATTGCCATGTCTTACACTAAAAAACATGTCAAGATCGACCTTTGGCCGGAGAAGGAGAAAGAGAAATACCCTAAAAACAGAGAAACCCTTAAGTTCATAACAATTCAAACTCTTCTTCTCTTCTGCTCCATTTCTCTCATCTTCCTAATTCTCCTTCTCTCTTTCACATCTCCACCACAAACAACAAAGTTCGCATCCACACTCCCTCGCACGTGCGACCAAAACTTCACCGTCTACGTCTACAATCTTCCCAAAGAGTTCAACATCGGTCTCCTCCAAAACTGCCGACACTTGAACATCTACACCGACATGTGTCCCCACGTGGCCAACAATGGTCTCGGACAGCCTCTCCGTCGCGGCGGCAGCCGCAGAACGTTGTTCGCGACGCACCAATTTATAGCTGAGATGATCTTCCACGCACGTGTGTTGAACCACCCGTGCCGCACGTTTGAGCCAGACAATGCCGACATTTTTTATGTTCCTTTTTACGGTGGGCTCTACGCTTCAAGCGTATTCCAAGAACAAAACCTAACGAAGCGCGACGAGCTAGCCGTTAGATTAGTCGACTACGTTAGTGGTCAACGATGGTGGAAGAGAACAAACGGTCGTGATCATTTCTTGGCGATTGGAAGAACAGCTTGGGATTTCATGCGATCAAGTGAAGGCACTGACTTTGGTGCAAACATACTCATGCAAATGCCACGTGTCTTGAACATGTCGGTTCTGACCGTGGAGAGGCAACCGTGGAAAGGTGACCATCAGTTCGGTTTACCGTACCCTTCTTATTTTCACCCGTACACGTCGGCAGAGATGGTGACGTGGCAAGACAAGATGAGAAGAGTCGAGAGACCACACTTGTTTAGTTTTGTCGGTGGACCGAGAAAGGGCTTGGAGAAAGCAGCCATTAGGGACGAGCTGATCAGACAATGTGCCGGCTCGAGCCGCTGTGAACTACTCAAGTGTCAAAGTGGAGAGTCCAGGTTAGACACCTTTCGCTTTGCCTTTTTTTTTCTTTCTTTTGACTTTGACAATTAGTAATAGGGCTGGACATATGGGTATTCGGGTCGGGTACAGGTTCGGATCCTATCGGGTACAGGTTCTGTCGGGTATTGAATTTTTATACCCATACAGGTACTTACAAATTTTCGGGTCGGGTACAGGTTTGAGTTTTTCGGGTACAAGTTCGAGTACAGGTTCGGGTCCGGTCACAAATAATTATATCAAAAAATTCTGGTACAGGTTCGGGTACAGATTCTTTTACGTTCAATTGTAGTTAAAACTATTTTTTTCTCTAAAAACTACAAAAAATAACCTATAAAATAAAAATATTTGAATAAAAAACAATACAAAACATTTAAAATACCAAATCTAAAATTTAAACTAGTTAAAAATATGACAAAAAATACCTAGTCCTGGATATATGGGTATTCGGGTTGGGTACAGTTTTGGATCCTATCGGGTACAGGTTCTGTCGGGTCTAAAAAATTTATACCCATACAGGTAGCTATAAATTTTTGGGTCGGATACAAGTTCAGATTTTTCGAATCAGATACAGATTCGGGTATTCGGGTACAGGTTTTTTTGCCCAGCTAGTAAAATTCTAATTGTAATAGTGCGTTACACAATTAATTAGTATTTATTACACCGACCCTCAATTTGCACGTTGAAGGGGTCCATAATCATCAATTCAACACTATTTATTGACAACTACTGCCACATTCGTTTACTTTATTACATTACATTTTCATTGGTTTAACTCTCTCAACTTAGTGGAGTAGACTAGATTAGTAAGTTAGGAAAACTAACAGAAAAATTAGTTGTGCAACTATATTCATAGTGTTTTGTGTATCTAACTTAATTGTCTTCTTCAGAAAATGTTTTAAATTTGAGTCTTAAAGCATAATTTGGTCAACGTTTTGTTCAGGCATACCTTTTAACCTTAATTATTTGGTCAATATAGGTGCCACGACCCGATGATTGTATTAGGAGTGATGGCTCGGTCACGGTTCTGCCTACAAGCACCAGGGGACTCGTTTACGCGCAGGTCAACTTTTGATGCAATGTTAGCCGGGTGCATACCGGTCTTTTTTTCACCCCACACTATGTATACACAATACATGTGGTATCTTCCGGATGACAGAAGAAGTTACTCAGTGTTCATGGACAATAAGAACAGCACTCAGATAGAATACGAGCTCTCAAGGATCTCGGAGAGCGATGTGGTTAAAATGAGGGAAACAGTCATCAATTTGATACCGAGACTGACTTATGCGCACCCAAACGCTACTAACTATAATTTGCCAGATGCGGTTGATGTAGCGTTAGAGGCACTAGCTAAGCAAGTAAAAGGCAAGGTTGTGTATCCATTGTAAGCCAAAGACTCAAGAATTTTCAGAAGAGTGAGGTTAATCGCAGGATTTTGGAGATAAAATCTCACTTGGGAGCGTCGCAGGCATGAGCCAAGCAACAATGTTATTGATTATGGTAAAATATTACTCACCGTGGAATCTGTAGCTCCATGAAGTATCAATGATGGTAATAAGACCTGCAACTTAGAACACACAAAGTTATAACAGACGCATCTCAATGTCTACGAAAAATAGTTACCCATTACCTATTTTGGTTCTATAACAAACCTTCCTTATCAAGTTGCATCTCGATGTCTCTAATCGGATTCAGAATTCAGTTTTAAGACGTGTTTGGTCATCATAGTCGGCTTGGATCCACAAATAACATAAAACATCAAAGAAACAGTTAGCAAAATGATTAAGAAAGTGTTTCAATGAAGAACTAAGAATAAGTCTTTCTTTTGGAAAGAGCTTTGCTTTGGGAAATATGTGTTGAGATCAACTCCTAACGAAGACTAGTGTATGAGGTTCTTACATCATCCAATAACCAAAACTCTATTTGCAGATTTGAGTAACAAAATTTCCAGACCCTCAATTACGTCAATAGCAAATGCAGTAATAGCTATCTTCAAGTATTTGATCAAACTTGCACACAAAAGGATAATAAGACCATCCCAAGATCGAGATTCTTTCATATCAAATCTAAGGAAATTTCAATCTCTCTCATACAACTATCATATACAGGAAGAAGATTAACGAATTGCTTTGATTTCCAAAGATGAAGAAACAAGCCAAATCACTGATTACCTCCTCTGTTATGATCCCAATCCAAGAGCAGTGATCGGGGAGATCGATTCGCGAGAAACAATCGCCGGCGAGGCAGAGGACTCCGATGGGGGTATTGAGGGAAGAAGATCCAGACAGAGATTTGTGAGATTTCAATTCCACCAATTTTGCTATTGCCATAGCCCATTGTTGTTTTATTGGGCCCAAGCCCAAACTAGTTTTAGCTCAAATTGTGTGTCTAAGAAAGAAAAATAATCTTCCTTTTGACGATCATAATACAACTCCATTTTGCTTCTTATAAATTCTTCCAGGTTATACTGGATTATGGTACGGATACAATCAATTTAATAAGGCGGCTAACAAATCGTAGATAATTGGCATAAGAGAGATCATTGAAACTTACTAGCAATCTAAATCTGATTGTGAATCACAATTTGTGATAATATTAAACCGGTTAATTAATATAAATGCATGTAATTTTCAGATATTTTTTGCCAATTCATTTTTTGGGTCGAATGTTACATATGTATATAAATTTATACATTTTTCAAATTGATTTGGTTTGTCTTACTACAAAGGATAATTTTTTTTCTTTTTTTTTACGTGTGAAAGTTATTTAATTTATAAAAAGAAAAGTACACGAATAAAAAAGAAGAAGAAGAGAAGAAATTGGAACCAAAATCTGGTTGCCCTAATTTTCTTTCTCAGACACGGGTTTCGAGGCGCCGTTTCCAAATCTTCAGCCAGTGAGAATGGAATCTCACTGGTGATCTTTGCCCCGCTTTCCTAGCGGCCTGAGCTCACTGTCATCGCCGTCTCGAAATCTCCTCGTGTTTTCTAAGATCTATCTCCTTTTCGGGAAGAACGATTTGGCTTTCATTTTTTGCCAGTGACATAACCTTCTTGAGATGGTGCTTATTCTCTGGTTTTGAGCCCTCTCGGTCTCACCGGACAGCAACTCTCGAGTAGATAAGAGCTTCATTCACTCCCTGCCTTGGGTGATTCCAGTCTCGAAGATGAAAGTTTCTTCTCTACTGCCGGAGCCTCCATATCCGCCGGATCCTTCACGTCATGACACAAATTCTCCTCATATGCTTCTGTGGTTTCACAATCGTTGGTTCTCAATGTTTATTTCGCCCCACTCCAAGTCTTCGACTTCATCTTAGGCTCCGTCGACTACGAGAACAACCCCTCGCCGAGATCTCAAGTCATCTTCTTTGACTCAACCGCACTCCTTCTCGCCGGTCAAGTCTGTTCCGGCACAGGATCCGACTCTGCTCAGACTCCCGTCTCCCTGTCATCCCTTTCGCAGTGGGTCGGTGATATTTTGATTGCTTCTCCAACCACTTACCATAGATCATCCACCTGTCTGTCGTTCCTCTCCGTCAAAGAGGTTTTCAAAACCTCAATTACTTTTCACCAATAATCAACTTTGGGTCTTGCCCAACATGGTATGTGGACTTTTTAGTCCAATAAAACCTTATCATTCTAGCTCATCCTCTAGTTACTTAAACTCACAATGATAATGTCCACTACATGCATGTATCTTTTTGTGACAAAGGTAGATGCATAAAAAAGATATAAAAAAACATAAAGAAGTCTTGGAGTTGGACAAGGACCTACACGAACAACACATTTCTCACTCAACGATCTTCTTAGCTCAACGACCCAGATAGTCTTGATAAAGAACTAACGCATCATATTTCAAGAAAAATTACTTTCACAAGGCTAATGCTTTTACCATGATTTCAAAAACTTGATTTGGGTCAAGCCAAATAAGAGAGAAATGCAGTTTGTTAATCTTGAATCAAATTTGTATGGATCTATGATATTCATTTGGAAAACTTCTTAATTCTTAAATATAACAAATTAGCGTGATCATTTCATGCACAAAACATATAGTTATGTTGCTTGTAACATAAGAATGTGGAGATTAATATTTGCTGACAAGAGTGATTCATGACGTACAATTTCTTCTTTTTATCATTTCAAATATTAACATCAACATAGTTTTTCATATCATCAGTTTGTTTGTTTCAACCAATGTTTAGTTAATTTTTCTTCATTTCAAACAATAATTAATTTTGTTGGAAAAAAAAAATACACCTACGATTATATATTTAAGATTTCCTTATTGTTCAGTACTTGATAATGCGATCGACCGAATGATTAATTTAGGATTAACTATATTTGACATCAAATTATGATTTTGTTATATTTATGGGCCTATTATTTTCTTCGGCCCATTATCTCGCATACAAAAGCTGAAGAGAAAGACTTAGAGTTGTGTATTCTCGTTTTGACTAATGGAGAATTTTTTTACCGTCTATTTTCGGAGGAGATGCGCTAGTTTTGAAACTAATGCTTATTTTTATGTTTAGTTGACAGAGTTGTCCGTCGAAAACTATGCTTACTACAAAATCTATCTTATACTGGAAAGATTGTCCAACGTTAAGAAGTCCAACAAGAAATCTGTCCAACATAAAAAATTTGTAAACATCATGGAGATTCTTCGATTGAAGGAGGATGTGAAACACAAAAGCGTTGAGAGATGGTCATCTGATGGCAGTGACAGAGCAATCCGTCGAGGTTACTCAGTGTTCTATTTTTTTTACTGGCTTTAGATTACCTATTGTAGAGGTAAATCAGGAACCATCATCCTTACGTACTATCTTATTGTGTTTCACATAATATGTCGAAGATTGTTAAAAATTGCCCAAAACATTTATTATATACATGTTACACACGAGAGGGAGAAAATTTGTCTTGATTTGATCAAGCCAAAGAGAGAAATGCATATTGTTAATCTTGTATCAAATTTGAATACACTCATTTGGAAAACTTTTCTTAATTCTTAAATCTAACAAACTACCATTAGATTGTGTTGTTTGTAACACAAAAATGTAGAGATTAATGATTCACTAAAAAGAATGATTCAGGACGTACCATTTCTTCTTTTTTATAATTTCAAAAAAATACTAACATCAACGTAGTTTTTCATATCATATTTGTTTCGATAAATGTTTTGTTAATTTTTTTAAAAAAAGATTAATTTTGTTCGAAAACAAAACCTATGGATTATAGATTTAGGATTGCCTCCGGCCCATTATCTCAAAGTTGTTGACATTAATATCCCAAGATCTGTTTCACGTTGGTTCGGTGGACACATTAAAATCTGAGGGTAGTTTAGTAAATTCATATGGCTACCTATCCAACCAAATTCGTCGTGAACAAAACGTGTCGCGTCTTCTATCTTTGAAGAGTCTCGAAAGAGAGTGATCGGAAAATATCATCCGATGGGTTGGCTAACGAGTTTTCTAGTAGCGGTGGCGTTTTTAGCCGCCGGAGTTATATTCTCACCGGAATCATTCGGATCGTTGTCGAACGGAGAGAATTCAGCGAAGCTTTTGATCTTCCTGAAGCTAGCTCATCTACTCAGCTTCGCTACTGCTTGGGGTGCTGCTCTCTGGGCTACCTTCATCGGAGGAATCATCATGTTCAGGTAAGTGCCCATCTCAAATTGAACAAAATTCCAATCGTCTTCTTCAATTTCGTCGAATTGGGAAATTAGGTTCTGTGTCAAGCGTGATTCATTGGCTTCTTCTTCAATTTTGGATTCCGAGTGCGATTTTTCTTTTGTTTGATTAAGGAATTTGCCGAGGCATCAGTTTGGGAATCTTCAGAGCAAGATGTTTCCAGCTTATTTCACTTTGGTTGGTTCTTGTTGCGCAATTTCACTCTCTGCTTTTGGGTATTTGCATCCATGGAAGTTATCTTCTTCTACGGAGAAGTATCAGTTGGGGTTTCTCCTATCTGCTTTTGCATTCAATCTCACCAATTTGCTTGTCTTCACTCCCATGACCATCGATGTAAGTGTTGTACATTGCGTTGAACAATACACACAAGATTCCTATAAACCAATGGTGTTTACTTTGGTGTAGATGATGAAGCAAAGGCACAAAGTAGAGAGAGAAAACAACATTGGAGATGAAGTTGGTTGGTCCAAGAACAGAGAAAAGGCAAAGACTATCCCAAAGCTAGCTGCCATGAACAAGAAGTTTGGAATGATTCGCGGGTTATCGTCACTCGCTAACATCTTTTCATTTGGAAGCCTTGCTATGCATTCTTGGTATCTAGCAGGGAAGATGGATCTCTAAGTCACAAAGGTCTCAGCTTTTATGCCCTCCTTAATGAATAATGTCTCTTGCATTCTATTTGCCAACCTCCTTTGTAAGATTGTATCAACACGAGAAGACTCTCAATATATTTCACTGAAATCATGCTACAATATATACGAGATAGTTTCTTCTTCTATGAGAATAATTGATGTGCCTATGTTTCACTTGAAGAAACTAAAATGTGCTTGTGAATGGTGTAATATTACACCAGAGACACTCATAATTAACAATCTAAGTGGGAGAAAGAATATGATCACTAATTGACTACTTCTTGATGCAACAAATCTAGTTATGAGTTTCAAAGAATCTCTCCCAGTACATAAAATGTTTATGACAAAGAACTTGACCTGCCATTTATCCCGCTCTGCCTTTATCTGCTTCAGCTCCTTTCGGATCACGTGCCTCAAGGCTTTCAGGTAAGAGCTCATGTCATGGTTTCTTTTGATTTTTCCTTCAGCACCATAAGAGCTACTATCGCTGAGTATCTCTAAAGGGTGTGGTGAATTGAAGAAAACTCTCTTTGCAGCTCGTAGTCCTTTTTCTGTTTCGTCGGTATTCGTAGATATTAAGACATAGAGACCACTTCCTGGAGGAAGCAGAGGGTGTGCAGGAGAGAATCTCTCTGATGGTTGTAGAATTAGAAGCTTTCCCATTGGAGAATACAATAAATTCTGCAGAAAAAAAGGCAAACAGAGTAAGCCAAGAAACAAGGATCTGAAGATAAACACAGCTTAAGATGTCTTTCACATTACCTGGTTATTCAGACAAGGATGGTTCCTGAAATTTCTATTCAATGCCTTGAGAAGCGTTGCGGCTCGACTGGGGTAACTGCAGGAGAATGCTCGGGGAACAATATCTCTATGCATTGATATTCCAAGAAGATGGCTTTTGGGCAATCCGAGTTTCTGAAGAAGCTTATCGCCTCCGCACATAATGCAAGGCGAACCAAATGTGATCACCGGAAGCAGAGAAGAAGCCGGGACTTGACCTCTGATCAGAAGCATGAGGTTCACTAACAACGACAAGCTTCCACCTAGAGAATGTCCACTAAACCGAAGAAAAGCACGGTTCTTGCCACGGGAATTGAGATGGGCGTGAACTTCAGGTAACATCTGTTCGTATATTCCTTTTGCTGCTTCGTATATCCCTCTGTGAACAGGCACATCAAGCTCTTCAAACGGGACTGGCTCAAACAGAAGATTAGCTTGCCATGAGGCCAATGAATCTGATCCTTGAATAAAGAAGAACCTTGTACCACTTTTATCATCGTCGCATACAAACCACTCACAAGGCGGTATACGATTAGATTTCAGATCATCCGCGACCGCCTGCTTAGCTTCCTCTTTCGCTGCCACAACTGCTGTAACCGAATCAGCAGTGGCCATTAGAGATGCTTCGTTCTTCTCTAGACGTTTAGATGATCCAAAAGGAAGCACAGTTTTCGAATGGGAAAAGAGACGAGATGCTGCAGAAGCAGCTATTCTATAAGCAACAGTTGGATCGATTAGCTTCTTCTTCTCTTCCTCGTCATTGTTGTTCTCCTCTTGTTGCTCAGAAGAAGCCTTAAGATTCATCATCCTCTTCTCAATTGAAGAAGTCACGAATCTCAGTTTCTGATATTTCAACAGCTTCTCAGGCTGTAATAACGAAAACAAGTCAGGATCAAATTCAGAAACACAGAAATGAGGTTTTTGTTTCAATCTCTTACCTTGATTTTAGGGATTGAATAAGCCAAATTCCCCAGATACGAGAGTTTCGCGAACATTTGTGCATCACCCAAATCAACTTTCATGAGCATCTTCGAGAACTCTTCTCTATCAAACACCATCTCCTCTTCTTCTTCTTCATCGACACTGCAGAAATCGCATAAATCATCGTCGCTCTTCTTCGATTCCGTAACTTCCTCTTCTTCCTCCTCTCCACCTCCTCCTCCTGATCGTTGTCTCTTCCCTTTCCAAATCGACCCAACCTCCAAAATCTTCAAAACCCAGTTTCCGTTTCTCTCCATCAAAACGGCGTCGTCTCTCCCCGTTCCTTTCCTTCTCTTACCACCGATCCGAAGAAATTCAAACGGTCGACGTGAAACCCAACGCGATCCAGTC
The DNA here is from genome assembly GCA_964056655.1 of Arabis hirsuta. Classification (NCBI taxonomy): domain Eukaryota; kingdom Viridiplantae; phylum Streptophyta; class Magnoliopsida; order Brassicales; family Brassicaceae; genus Arabis; species Arabis hirsuta. The sequence goes on along the minus strand of OZ053308.1, from coordinate 435,126 downwards.
GTTGATTTCTCCTCCACAGAACCTCCGATCGAGCGTATCAACGACGGTCCCACCGGAATCTTCGGAATTACTCCTTGCACCGACATTTTTAAGAAAACGCCATCCATGTTCTTCTTCTTCTTCTTCTTCTTCTTCTTTGGTTATATTAAAAAACAACTGTAGATTCGTATACGTATACGTATTATTATACAGATGCCGGAACTTCCGGCGATAACGTGCAAGTTTGAATGAAATCTGTCGTCGTTTTTTTGGTCTCTTCTCAGTCTCCTTGTCCGATCAATCTTCCTTTTGACAGAGATGTTTTGTATATGTAGAAAGCTGGTGAATCAACTTTTAACACACCTTAATGCGGCTTAATTTAAGAAAATAATTCGTTTAATTTGATGGTTAATACTATATGCTCGATTTATTTAAGGTTTTTTAATTGATGGTTTAATTTCATTAAGATCGTAGGGTTAGGTTAGGATCTTTTGGTTGAACGATATTGAGGACACGTGGAAGGTCAAGTGTAAAAGCATGACTTCCCCACGTTTCTTGGAACAAAATCAGGTGCTTGATATTGTTGCGACTTTCAATCACAATTATTGTCCTAACTTCCTCGCCTAATTAATAAGAGCCTATTAATTAGGTATGTCCTATCACCGTAACATAAGTGGAACTTAGGTCATGTTCAAGAGTAGTTATTAACACAAGCTTTTTAAGACAAAATAGATTAAAATTAAATAAAAATTGATTATCTTATTATTAAGAACCCATCTTTAATTAAGAGATTTAATAAGTGGTTTTTAGGTGACACGTATCACCTATTAATTCGGCGATGTTTTTTTGACAAAGAAAAAAATAATAAACACGCGTACAACGTTTATAAATTTTACCATTGGGAGAAAATAAATTTTTGACTATGTTTATAAATTTTGAAAAAATAAAATTCTACTTAAAATAAAATATTTTTATTTTTTATTAAGAATCTCTAATGGGATTCTACCATTAGAGTTACATTTACATTAAAATTTATTAAAAAAATTCTTAAACTATTTAATTTAAAATATATAATAAAAAAATGGTTTAGAATCTCATGAAAAGACACTTAACAAATAGCATTGAACTATTTGATTTAAAATATATCCCATTGAACATGCTCTTACATACCTAAGTGGAGCTTACATACCTAATTAATAGGCTCTTGTTAATAAGTTCCAATTAGACAGATCGTGAATACGACCTATCACCGTAACATAAGTGGAGCTTACATACCTACATAGAGCCTCCAATGCACAAAAGTCGCCTAAAGTTCCACAATCACGTCATCACCCTTGGGAGTATTAGCATTTGCCGACCTTGATAACAACGGAATTTAGCTGCAGTGCTAGTCTATCCACAGCATTAATTCCAACAACATGTATTTTGTTGTAGACTTGTAAACACACTTTAACAAATTTATCCACTGTTGCATTCTCACGACATAGCTCCTGCAGTACACATCAAGTGGAACTGAAAAATGGACACTTCAGAGTATTAAATACTAACCTTCATGATGTCTAGCTTCTCTAACATTCACATCTCTGCAAATTTGAGATTTCAGGACAAGTAGATTCTATTCACAATCTCAATGGCAATAACCTCCACATCTCTGTAAATGCTTATATACTTGTTCCTTGAACTTAATACTTGAAAATATATCATAACATTCTAATTGATGGTCTTGGTTTTGCTTTCAGAATCAAGCTAAATAAGAAACCGTTGCAAACACACAGACAAACTAAAAGCTAGCAATCAAGTCACTACAAACACACAAACCACTAAAACAAAATCTATCTCTTCAGTTGTTGCTAGCGGCTTCTGCTGCTGCGGCGGCGGCTTCTGCTGCTACTTCTGCTGCTGCTCTCAAATTTTGCATATTTCACTCTTTAATTATTTAGCTGATATATAGAAAGAGTTAAAAGCTGTCATACTTTGGGTTCTTCACGAGGAAGGCTCTCCTTATATGTCTTGAGTCTTAAAATACAATCCACAACCTTGGACACTTGTTCACCAGCTGATACTCTTATGGCAATACAACTCATATTCAGCTATTCATAGCTTATAACTATAAGATCGAAACAATTGAAATATGAAATATGAAACATTTATCCAATGTTTTACCTCATGAAGAACATCAGCTTCAAATCCTGTAATCTCCAAATCTTCTAAAGCCTGGAGAAAACCTTCGATATCTTCCTTACCCTGAAAAAAGTTATTTATCAGTCCAAACTTTCTGGGAATATAAGTAATTTGAGAAATTTAATTAAAATTTGTATGGATAATGCAGTTTGTTAGTCTTATATCAAATTTGTATGGATCTGTGATATTCATTTGGAAAACTTTTCTTAATTCTTAAATATAACGAACTAACATGATTTTTTCATGCACAAAAAAGAAGCATTATAGTTATGTTGCTTGTAACATAAGAATGTGACGATTAATATCCGCAGACAAAAATGATTCAAGACGTACAATTTCTTTTTTTTTTATCATTTCAAATACTAACACCAACATAATTTTCATATTATTTTTTTGTTTCAATAAATGTTTTGTTAATTTTGTCCCATTTCAAACAAAGATTAATTTTGTTGGAAAAAAAAGACCTATGATAGATTTAAGATTTCCTTATTGTTCACGTATGTACATTGAGTAATTGATATTGCGATCACTGAATGATTAATTTAGGATTAACTATATTTGTGTCTTGGCTTCATTAGCATTAACCAGTTTTGGGGTAGAAGTCTCTGTGCTTCGTCACGTTTCTTGAGTTTTCTGCTCTACTTAGAAGATGACGGTGAAAGCAAATTTTCTTGGGACTTCGTCTTGCGGCGGCATTGGGGATGATTGAGTTATTACTCTTAGGAATACTAGAGCTTAATTTTTACCCATTCTATTTGACCATTATTACTCAATTCGACTCCAGATAGAACAAAAAAAATGGAAGAGCAATGGTTTTCTAAAAAAATATATAGATTTTTGTCCACGTGAGAATAAAATAGAATATTTGTAAAGGAGGTTGTATACCTAAATTCATAGACTAATTAAAAAATTTCTCCGTTCTATGAAAATTGATGTTCTAGCTTTTTTTTTGTTCCACAAAAATTGATTTTTGTTATGAATAAAAGAAAGGGAAAAAAAATTGTGTTGTCTTATTCCATGAATAATACAGAGTATATATAAGATTACAATGACTTGGAAAGCAAGCAAATCTAAAATCTTCTAAAATATTGATCTATAATGGACATCCACCTAATGAGTTTATAACAATTTTCTATATTTTTTTACTAGTTAATATCAACAAATTGTATACTTCAAAGTATTAAATGAGAATATTTGAATATTATTGGCTCATGATTATAAAAAATACTTTTAGTGAGAGAAAATAATATATTTATGATCATGCATTAATTATTTCATAATTTGTGAAAACTCTAAAACGTCATTTTTCATGAAACGGATTTTTCATGAAACGGAAGTAGTATTTATGTAATTAAATATGCACTAATTTGATTGATTATCAAATGCAATAAGAAAACATACATAGTCGAGAAACCAAAAAAGAAAAAGACAAATTTATCAAAACCTCTTCTTGGCTTTTTCTCATCTACTTCTTTGTCTCCTCTTTAAATTCTTCCTATATTGAAAACCTAGTCATGTTATACATTAGGACCATCACATGTTTTCTTTAAACCCCAAACTTCTAGAGAGAGAGAGAGAGAAGCAGAAGAAATGAGAGAGGAGTGCACTAAGCGAAGACTTCTTTAATCTTCTTCCTCTGATCATCAGTGAGAGAAGAAGGAAACAAAACCTCAAAAGTCACAAAGAGATTGCCTTTCTTTGTGCTGTAGTGAAGTGGCATGCCTTCTCCTTTAAACTTCTTCACTTCCTTTGGCTTTGTAATTCCCTGTGTCACACAATATTCGATCCAAAAAACCATTATTATATCATAAATATCAATTCTCGAATGATTTGCATGTAGAAAGAATGTTAGTGTTACCTTGGAACCAATGTCAACTTCGTGATCATCCAAATGTTTGAATGATTTCTCGAAACCGACTAGTGCCTCAACCTGGAAAAAGTTTTTAAGTAGAAGGAATAAATTGATGGTTTATGATGTCGAGATAGATGTTTGTGGAATTTATCTACTTACCAGTGTAACGTTGACGGTCATGTGTAGATCGTTGCCATCTCTCCGGAAACGGGCATGTGGTGCAGTTCTGATTTTGAACTGCCGAAAGTACAATAATGGTTAACTCTATGATCTTGAAGTTTTAGTGAACTCCAGGATTAGGGAAAACTTAGGGAAGAGGCTAACCTTAAGGTCACCAGGTTCACCGTCGAGAATGGGTTCACCGTCTTCATAGAAAGACACTTCCTGAAAGCAGAGATCAATCAGCTCGCAGTGAGTTTTAAGAGCTACTATGAAATGTAGTATCTGAGATTTGCAATAAGTGTGTAGAGTTTTGAGACTTACTTCTCCGTCTTTCATTCCTTTCTCGATATCAACTGTGACAAAGTATCCTTCCCGTTCGTACTTGACATTTGGGCATTGGTCACAGACCTGACAGGTACCAGAGGATAGGTTATAAAACAGGGAGGCTTAACAAGACGATCTGAGAAACTTGATTAAATCCGCCTTTTTACCTGCTCTGTCATCTGTTGGAACATTCCAGGACCAATTTGTCTGTGATAAACCTCATTCCTGCAGTTACACTTTCTCTTTCCAGGAGCTGGTTTTATCACATTCTTCTCCCTCCATACCTGATAATTTAAACGTGGGTTGAGAAAACCAAAACTTAAGGGAAGCTTTTTGATAAGCATTTCTCTCATAACCAATCTATTCTAACCAAAACATCGCTCAAACGTAAAGAATGACACTAGATAACCATGTTACATGTATAACTACAGCTGATAATAGCATACAGGGAGCTTAACATACCTTCATAGAGCCTCCCATGTACAAATCTTCTAGAGTCGCCTCAAGTTCTACAATCACGTCATCACCCTTGACAACCTTCTCTTCTTCCTCCATCGAACCTCCACCAAAAAACCTAACAGGCACATTAATAATCTCTCTACATTAGAGAATCTGTAACATTTCTCTCTACATTAGAGAATCTGTAACATTTCTCTCTACATTAGAGAATCTGCAACATTTTAACACCAAGGTAAAACATTATCCAAACTTAGGAACTATTCACATTACAGTAAAGACACTTAACATTACTAAAAATCACACCACTTCTATGCTAAGATAAGTTAGAAAAAAACAAAAGCTCTAAAATCAGGTGCTTGAAATAAACCTTAGCTACTGTTTTATTTCCCATGTTCCATAGAATCTGATAACCCTGAATCCTGTACCGCAAGTTGGAACCTAACGAGTAACCATTACGAGATCTTCCAATCCAAGAAAATAATGGACAAGAACTAACAAGCAAGATGTCTCCGATCAAAATGACAATACCATTGGTCTTTATTCCTTTAATGCTACCTGCCATTTAGACCCTTAAGAGAGTGAGGAAAACTAAAAGAAGAAAAAACTCACTGGCTAAATATGTCCTGCATATTCATGCCTCCTCCTCCTCCTCCTCGTCCGCCATTAGCAGCAAACTGTTTTAGCCCTTCTTCACCATACTTGTTATATATCTCCCTCTTTTCCTCATCCGATAACACTTCATAAGCTGTTTACATCAAACCATAAAAAGTCAATTTCAAAACGAGAAAAAAGGGTTAATCAGGAATGCAGAATTAGGCACCAAAAAAAATATACCATTGTTGATCTCTGCGAATTTGCGAGTCGCTTCTTCGTTTCCTTGATTCTTATCAGGATGATACTTCAAAGCAAGTTTCCTATAAGCTCTCTTGATCTGTTCATCAGATGCACCTTTCGGTACTTGCAACACATCGTAGTAACTCTTCCTGGAAATCACAATCCCCAATACATTTCAATCACTCGCATTCACAGACAAAACAACACATTCAAAACAAGATTTGCTTACCCGGCAAGGATACAAATGGCGTAAGAAAGTGCGAACAATACAATACACAGCTCCGACCACCGAATCGCCATGGAAACGGAAAAAATAAAATCAGGAGAGAATCAGATCTCTCTCCCAAGGAAATTTAAACTCCAATCTCAGATTCGTTTTCGATTGAATTTAAACGAGAACGAAGATCTCCTTCTGAGTGCAGAACTCGAATCTCTGCTTCTTCTTCTCCTTTCTCTCTTTCGCGGAACGATTCCAAAAACCAATTTACAATTCGAACAACGTGGCCGGTTTACGTGTACATTGCGATGCTTAACCAATCAGAATTAAGTCTCTGACAAACGTATCCAATAGATATCGTCCACGTGGAAACATCGTCGCTGACTGTTCTTTTCGACGACTTTATTAGTACGACGTCGTTTGATATATTTATTGACAAGGCCCATTTACAATGAAATATGTCGATTATTAAATGGCCCAACTTAATTTGGTGGGTTTTATGTTTAGTGACCCTAATTTGGATCCGTGAATCTATTAAATGTTGGTGATGTTTTATTCTGCTCTCAATGGTGACTACGAGGATTCCTACTCATTCATAATATTTTTTTACTATTTGTAAGTAATAAAAAATTTATATTATTCCATTTTATTCTTAATATTAGGGAATATAGGACAAAAATATTCTCCATCTAATTTGATAAAGAATCAAATGAATGCATTTTTATGTAGATACTTTCTTTTTATTATTTAAAATATTTATTTTTTTTATTACTATTTACAATGACTATTTGTTTCATTTCCTTTCTGTAATAATTCCTTTTAATTTGTTTTATACAATTTTTTCTATTCTTTTTCTTTTTCATTCCTATTATTTTTTGGGTAGTCATTAGTTAAAGCCTTGAACAATACCACCCAAAAAAAAACTTAAAAGCTTTGAACAATGTATTATTCGTATAGAGGCTCTTAATTATTATCAAGGCCAGTCAGCATGGGACCAAATTAATGATTTCCTCTGTCACTATGAAACAATAGAGAGTGGTTAAATAATTTAGTTATATAATTTGTTTGCTTATCAATTTGCATGCAAAGAAACATAGACTGGTTTATGTCAGGTCCCTTGAATATCTTTGCATATCGAGGAAGCAAACAAAAAATCATCGCACCTTCCACGATTTTGTATATTGAGTATTTTAGTATTTAGTATAGAGTAGTGTATATATATATGGTATCGACATATATAATCGGTTGAAACAAATATTAGTGGAATCTATCAAATATTAATAATGTTTTCAGAGAAATCCTTCTGGTTTAATAAAGAGTTCAAATAGTAACATACTAATTTGTCCGGAGAAAAAAAAATGTCATGAGGCTTAAATTTTCTTTGACAAAAAGATATACATATATTATAATATATAATTGCGATTTTTGAATAATAAATACTCTAGCTAAACCAATAAAAACAGACATTTCACACGAGTAGGTCCAGAGTACCATTTATACCATTTTACTGTCAATTGAAAAAACGCTGACAAGAGTAAATACGATGTGTGAGTATAAGAGGAAGTAGATATTGTGTTATGTCACAACAATAATAACAATAAACAAACAATGGTGTTGACATATTTTCCACGATATGAGGAGAAATAGAAGAAAGTAGGATTATAATTGTTAGATGATTGATCGAATCTGAATTGATTTCTATAATCCAACGTTAATTATAACTTAGATATAAAATCATCTTTAATTACTATATTGAACGGACCGAAATAAATTGACTGATTAATTAGTAGACAATGTTATGAATGCACACGTTTTTTAAAGCTCGAGTGGACCATTTTGATTGGTAAAGAAAAGAAGGTAAGATTCAAATGCATATCGAGTGGGTTTACGGACATTAAGTCTTCTGTCCATCTAATGAATTAATAAAAGCAATAGGTTAGTGTTAATGAATGAAAAATCTTAGTTGGAGAAATAATTCAGTAATATAGAAAAGATTAGGCCAATCCACTCATTGTTAATTGATTTTTAGTTGAAAGTCCATGAATAACTCAAATTTAATATGGTATCAGAACCACCCGATGTTGGGCCACCCCGTAGATGTTATTCCCACAATTGCCCACGCTTCAGATAATCTAAGCATGATGGAGATGTTAATGAATAAAAAGTTCTATATCGGTAGTTGGAGAAATAATTCAGTAATATATAAAAGATTATAGTCAATCCACTCATTATTAATTGGTTTTGAGTTGAGAATCTATGAATAACCCAAATTTAATAGTTACATCAAGTAACACACTTTATAACTCTATTAGCGACAAGGTACGAGCCAACTTGGACTGTTCACGAGCTCTCGTTCGTGGATGAGCCGCGACATTAGACCATCATTATCAATGAGATTTTGTGGGTATCATTAGATATAAAATTATTAAAACACACATTCTCTCTTCCTTTTACTCAACTTTATACATTCTCTTTCATCTTTTTATTCAACTTTTATTAATTTTATATTTAAACACACTCCAATTAAAGTTTAAACTCTCTCCGAAAGTATCAACCCATTGATACAAAGACACTCTCTCTCCAAAAGTATCAACTCATCTCCTCATTTTACTCAACTTTTATTAATTTTATACTTCAATACACTCCATTATTTCAACCAAAAACACTCTCTTTCTTCTTTTTACTCAAATTTTAATAATTTTATATCTAATGATACCCACCAAATTTCATGGATAATCATGCTCTTAGTCTCAATATAGACTTACGTGGCTTATACCATCACGTGAAATGTGTCACCATCTTAATAGCCCTCCACCCTTCAACCCCTCCCTCTTTCTCTTTCTCTCTTCTGATCTCACTTATAAATATCAAAATAGCGAATCAATCACTTTTTGTGGTGCCGTCACTTTTACTTTCTCTTTGACTTTAATTAGGGGATAAGTAGTGAAGTGAGTGAAACTTAGTAGTCGCCGGAGATATGGGAAGAGCGCCGTGCTGTGACAAGGTGGGAATAAAGAAGGGGCGGTGGACGGCGGAGGAAGACCAGATTCTCTCCGACTATATTCGGTCTAACGGCGAAGGATCGTGGCGGTCTCTTCCAAAAAATGCCGGTAATATTAAATACATGCTTTATCACTTTCTCTCTCGCATGCATCTTTTGTTCTATCAAAACAAGTGTTTTTTTATTTTTATTTTCTTGCTAATAAACTAAAAAGAATTTCTAGTAATTTTCATAGATAGTGGAAGTCGTTTGGTTTCTTGACTTAAAACCACATGATGAAGTTTTCCATCTTTTTGTAACTTTAAAGACTTTAATTTAATCGCATGCATCTCAAAAGTCATCAGAAAATATTCTCCTAATCCTTTCATATTTGCAACAAGAAGTTAATTGGTTCAATTTCACAATTTGAGTGTAAAAACGGTGATGTTTTCTCAAGGGTTCTTAAATCTTAACTAATCGTTATGTTGTTTTACAATATATACCTAAGTTCGGAAAATAAATAATACTATCGTACGTTAATTTGATGAAACTACTGTAATTTAGAAAAACTCAAACATATATACTGTAACAATTAAATAAAAACATAACTTTATAGGAGTACATGTTTCAAATAAAACCTTTGCAAGTTGTTTAATAAAACCTTTATAAAAAAAAAAAAAACTTTATATGATTTATATATATATAGATATATAAGCAATAATCTTTGCGAGTTGTTTAATAAAACCTCAAGTGGTTGGCCTTGAATAATACTCCATGATTTAACAGCATTTGATTTCTTTCCATTAAATGTATCCTTGATTTAACAGCACTTGATTTCTTTCCATTAAATGTATCCTTACCGTAACTACTGTAGTTAGTACTAGTAGTTTGGAACCAAAAAACGCTTCGCATAATTGTTCTTTTCTAGTGAAAAATTTGTTCATTGCAACATGGGAATTTGTAATATTCTAAAAATATTATTTATGTGTGGGACCGGCCTTCTTGTCCTCACACAAAAAAAAAATCAAAACAAAAATGCTTGACTTTGTTATGACTTTAAATCTGACGTGATATATGTTTTGAATAAATTGATTCAAAAAGGGCTAAAAAGATGTGGAAAGAGCTGTAGATTGAGATGGATAAACTATCTGAAATCAGACCTCAAGAGAGGAAACATAACTCCAGAAGAAGAGGAGATCATTGTAAAGTTGCATTCTACTTTGGGAAACAGGTAATTTTTTATATATTTCTATAAGTATAATAATACTACTTTTCGCTATATCTAATTATTTTTAAAGTTGACACAAGATGAGTTTTTTAGCACTTCATAAATATTCCATTTGTGATTAAATACTACTCAACAATCACTGATCATTCCAATTAATGCATAGCAAATTAATACGTTTTCTATAGATAAAAACACTTTGACAAATCGTTACTACGTCTGATAAATGATTTAACAACCAAAAAATGTTAACCCTTAATTACTGCAGGTGGTCCATAATTGCGAGTAATCTACCAGGAAGAACAGACAACGAAATCAAAAACTACTGGAATTCTCATCTCCGCCGTAAACTCCACCATTTCTTCGTTAAATCAGCTGTCTTGAACGTCGTCGAAAATGCTCCTCCTCCTCCTCCTCCTCCGTCTCCGCCAGAGCCGCGAAAACGTAGACCCGGTAGAACCAGCAGATCCGCCATGAAGCCAAAAATTATTCAAAACCATAAGAACCCTAGTTCTCAAAAAGCAAGCGAAAACGACGTAGTTTTACCCGTTTGTGCAAAAGAAGACGCATTAATGGTTTTGTCAAGTAGTAGCGTAAGTGGAGCCGAGGAAGGTAGTTTAGGACCATGTGACTATGGAGACAATGGTTATTGTGTCACGAGCATTAATGGCGACGATGGAGTTATGAGTTACAATGACGACATTTTCGGTACTTGTTTTCTACTGGACGAGCCTGTGGATGACGTACACGTGTTATCATCTGAGTCTAACAACAATGTGGTAGAAGACTCTGAACCAAACAGAGGTTTGTTCTCCACTGAGCACGAGAATAATAACGATACGATCGCTGATGACTTCGGTGAATGGGACTTTGTTTGGAAAGATCAGGGTGAGAACCTTTGGGAAGAAAAAAAGGGTCCTGATTCGGTTTTGTCGTGTATGTTAGAGAAGGGAGAAATGGAATCCAAGATTAGACAAAGGGAATCTACTGACTTCGGAGAACCGTTGAGTCTTGACGAGGAAAACGAGTTGGTTTCTTGGCTTTTGTCTTGAAAGATTTGTCACCATTTGGCTTTTTCTCCGTTCGATTTTGGCTCTGGTCTCGCGTGGCATGAATCATCTCGTTTAGTTTGGAAATGTGCAAGTGTCTTTTTTTTTGTGTGTGTAAAATGTAAATACGGCTTTTGATTGTGAAAAATAAAACAAAATAAAGCCGATCTTGTTCTAGGTGAATACTAGATCGTTGGTAAGGGACCATTGCAATTATTTCCAGTAGAGATTAGACCATTGATAGCCAATTAAACTAGCTAGTAATCTATAATATTATCGAATCCATTTCTTCTAAAATATATGATACGTTCGTGTTTATTTTCACGTACAATAATTAATATAAGAAAACAAAAAAGTATATTACAATCGTTTCGAATTTAGTTTCGAATTTGTGAATCTGCATTTCTCAAGCCAAACTCTCTCAACCGACAAAATATTTTTCGACTTAAAATTGATATTTTGTTCATATATGTAGTGCAAAAAGAGAAACAAAGAGGGTCGCTATTTACGTTGAAAAGTTCGATTTGGTCCATATCGTCACAACAATCATGCATGCCTCACTTGATCGATGCCATGCACTTTTGTCTCTTTTAATTTAATTTTCCTTTTTTTTAACGGTGTCCATTTAATACATTAACACTTATTCTTTTTACTTTTTTTTGTCACACATTAACACTTGTTCATATAGAATAAAATCTTTATAAAGCTCATGGGATGGACCACGAATTAACCGCGAAATCGGTAGCATTTCATCTACCGAAATGGTGCTAATTAAAAAATAGAAGAAATATGTAAATGTAAAGCCTAACAAATTATTTTAAAACGTTTTTTTTCTAAAGTAACATAAAAGCTACTAGTAAATTAGTAAATTACACTAACGGGAATCACACACTTTTCTTACGGTGTTACACGGCCGATTTGTTAATAAAATACTGAACTGAACAGTTGAAAAACAGTGTGAATATATTAATGGGCCTAAATACAATAAATTCCAAAGAAAGAATATGATGGGCCCAATGTATAAAGCCCAGTCAGAAAAAACTGACAACTTACACGGTGTCGTTTCCAAGTGTTCCCTCTGCGATACTTGCTGGGATTTTCCTGCTACTTCCGGCGAAGCGACGACGATGTTTGCGGCGAGAGCACGAGCTTCTCTCAAACCTTTAATCCATGGAAGACATAGCTCCTCTTTAACCCGATACTGTAAGTTATGTCGTTACTCTTTCGTGTATTGACCTTTCGGAGATTTGAATCTATGGAAATGAAACTTCTCGAAATGGCTAAATCGGCGTTTCTCAGGTGAAATTGCAGCGATTTGGAGGGGGTTTTCACATGGTAGGTAAGTTTTGATTTCTTCTTTCGCTCTCTGGTGGTCAGGATTTTAGCAATGCCAGTTACTCCGATCAAGGGTTTTGTTAGGGTTTTAGATGTTTCAATGGAGTTTCTTCTTGTGTATAGATTCAGTGATGGAGAATGGAGTCTGAATAGGTTGCGATTATCTGGAAAAGGAGAAAGGATCAGACTTTTGAACCGCACATTTCATAGTTCTCCACAGAGTCATTCGTCGGAATTTGATGTAGGTACGTTTGTTAATCTAGAACTTAAGATGATTGAGAGTATATGAATCTGTGCTCTTGTAAATGGTTTCTGATTCTTTATCTATGCATTTTCAGGAGTGAAAACTCTCAAAAATGCATTGTTTCGTACTCTTGAGGATGATTTTTCAGAATTGGGTTCTGTAGAAAAAGATGGGAATCAAAATTCGGTTGTGAAGCTGCTAACGATGCGAGAGCCTTCTCAGGTACGTCATTGAGATCTCCTTCTGCGTTCTTGGTTAGTGAAGTAAAAAATTTCATTCGCTTTTGTCCTTAGGATTGGTTAGCTTTGGTGCTTTTAGCTGCAATGGTTTTTATCTAAAAAGATTGAACTTTCTTAAGTGAGCCGAGTTTTCTTTTTTTGTTACCAGAATACTAATGGCAAGAAGAAGAAGAAGAAGAAGAAGAAGAAACAAGACCAAGCTTCTGATTCAATTTCCAAGCCAATGTTACTGACTGAAAAGCCAGAAGTTTCATGGGTATGTATACACGTTTATAATATTTATTCAAACTTTTTTTCGGGTGTTCTCGGTTAAGAAAGCAGACAAGATTGTCGTCCAAAGCAACGATAAAGATTGAATGATCTTAAATGTGGTTTGTCCATTTTCTTACCAGAAAACTAATGGCAATGGCAAGAGTAAGACAGAAACGCATGCTTCTTCGCCAGCAAGAAATGTTACGGATTCAAATGTTTTATTTTCCGAGCCAAGCAAGTTATCATCTTCGACTCGAGATGACATATCCAAGGCTCAAAACATTATTCTTCCCATTTCGGAGGCGAAAAAGGAAACCAGCTCCAATGGCTCAAACCATCCCTCTCCGGTTGTCGTTATAAGGATTGGTAATCTAAACTCGAAAACAACTGATTCAAAGATACACTCCATGTGCTTGTCGATTGGTCCTCTCGAGGGGCTTGCTAGGGTTAATGAGGACACTGTTGACGTTTTGTTTCGAGCGAAAAACCTGAAAAAAGCAGATTCTATACTGGAAAAGTAAGTGAAACTGAAGAAACAAAAGTCTTGTTTGATTCTTGATTTAAATGTTCTTAGTTCCTTGTTGAACTACATTGTTACTTCATTTATTGTGAACTTATTTTTCCAGGCTAAACGAAGCAACCGTAGATCACTCGCAGTGGACGGCTGAGATTGTACCAGAAGCAGAAGAAGCTTCTATAGACGAAATGGGTATGACAATCAGTAGCTGTTTCCAAGATTTTGAGAAGCAGCTAATTATGCGAGGCATTATTGTGAAAGACTTGAAAATTCTGCTGCATTCGGTAAAGCATCTCGAGAATCATCCGATGGCTCGAGAAGGGACCAATGCTTTAGAGTGTTCTCAAGAAGCCTAATGGCACTTTAGGGTGAGTCTTGCAGTCTGTCCCACTAGTAGTCACGCGACAATTGAGTTGGGGATCAGTTTGATCAAATTAAAAGTTGAGGGAGTGTAACGAAACTACTACGAATTACAGGGAGTAAGCTTTTAAGTCTGCGACGAGAATTGTAACGATTTGGGCCTTCTTTTGATAGGCCCATAATATCAAAGACCATTAAATAACTCAAAGTTGTGATGACAGTAAAGGTTAACGTTTTTCAAAAATTAATTTCGTTCACAATTCATTTTTATGACATTTTAAATACCTACTTTTTATTTACAAAAAATAATATAATATTTTATTTTATTTTTTCGTATAAAAGAATGGAAATTAAACCTTGCATTGGTTATTGGAAACAGAAAATTCCCATACATAAACAGAGAGTGAGACAGATCAGATGAGCACAAAGCTAATCGAGGAAGTGTACAGTTTACACACAATAGAAAGCTGTTCACGATTGATTGAAATGACTCCTCCCATGTCAGTTTTTTTTGCAACTTGTATTTTGGGCCCTAAAATATTACTTACATTAGTTCAAATATCTCTTGATTTCTTTTCTTAAAACTTTATGACATGACTAAAGAATTTTACAATTTTTAAATATCTCCTCTCATATGCGTTTTTAAAAGAAGCATTAAGGTCCCATGACATGACTGTCTTTAATGTAATTTGTCCCAAATTATTACAACTTATTGGTTTTTATGGAGAAGAAAGCAAAAAATAGAAGTGAGATTTTTCACTTTTCAGAGGAAGTGGGTCATGTTTAAGTATGGACCTCCTCTGTTCTTTACTACTCTTCTCTTACGACAACTCACGTGGGTTTATTTTATTTTATTTGGTGGTTTATATTTTCACAAAGAACTTATAATACAAATTAGAATCGGGCCCAAATGGAGACAAGTTCATGTGGGTTGAATCGTATATTTTCAGATAGATAAGACAGCTAATGTTTATGATGATGTGCGGTGATCTTAGGTCGATCTCTATACGTGCACGTTATTATATTTTTTATATTATTCGGTTTTTATTTTCAACGACAACTGTTACCGCAGCAGAAAACGACACCGTTCTTATTCTGTATACAGTAACTCGTTATTAATCGTCTTTCTTTCAAACTAAATATCATTATTAGCTATGGAGTTTTCTTCAACCATTGCTGACTTATGGACCTAAACCGAAAGCCATCAAAATCATCTGAATCAACACATAATTGGAAGTAGATTAGCTTCACACTCGACATAAACCCGATCCAAAATATAGCAATTCACCGAGGGGTTCGAGCTACATAGAAACGGTCCAGAGTTTTTTAAAGATTGCAACCTAGAGGAAAAATGTCGATTTGAACATTTTCATATAAAAAGTGGTCGTTTTGTGGACATAATCGATTCTGTTTTTAGAAGACCGAAAACTCGTGCTTGGTTCATTTGGACTCATGACCAGCCTAACCACATATGATGTTCTACTCAATATGACTATATGAGATTAAAATTAGTAGGCCCATGCACACAAAAAAGAAAGAAAGAAACCAACGTAGCGATGCATATCAGTACTTCTAATTATAATTTAACTAGTGTTCTACTTCTGCATATAAAAAGATGCAAGTCTAAAGATAACCCTAAACAATAAATCTACAAACAAAACATGAAATGATATATTAACTACAAAAGCATATATTATTTTAGCAAAAGGCCAATTAGATAAGATGCAGTTTCAATCAACAAATGTTAATAAGACAAACCACGAATGGGTCATGAAGATGCTCTCTCTTAACTCTACTATACACATTATTCCAAAAACAACTCACTCATGGCCCCAATCTTTTTTATTTAATTTTTTTCCCTTCTTAAGATCTCAAAGAGTACTTACAAAAAATTATTGCATTCTCTCTCAACAAACTAAAACCCCACCACCATTATTGTTTTCATTACCTTAACTTCATTGTCACAAGAAAAATATTACAACATTACTGTAAAAGAAAATTATTCTAAAACTGAAACCATTCCCAAGAACTATAGAGAATCATAGTAATGATCAAATCTAAAAGACAAGAGGACAGAATTGCAATGAGTTTCTTACATATACTATTTCATAACCTATACATAAACAACATTTGCTTAATCTAAGGACCTTAACCGGATGAAACTGGGTTTAAGCTTCGTGCTAAACCGTTTAAGGCACTGTAACCTTTGGAACTAAACCCTAAACAACCAAAGAGTCCATGTCTGTAAGGCAAATACGTCCTCTTCTTCATCTCCTCTGCTTGAGCTCTGTTCGTTGTGTAATGTACCTCATGAGCAGATGGTTGCAATCCTCCTCGCCGTTTCGCTATTCCGTTCGTTGGTTTTCCGGCGATGATCGGAGCTTTTTTCGCCGCCGGTTGCTTCGGTTTCTGCTTTTTGAGCTCTACGTTCTCTGATTCAAGAACTGGTTTTTCTTCCTTCGAGGCAGTAAGAGACTGAGATTTGAGTTTCTTGTCTCTGAAATTCGAAGGAGAGAACGAAATGTTCGACCAGAACTTCTCTTTACTGTTTCCTCTTCCTTCACTTTTGCTTCGATGTAGCAGATCCTTCAAGAATATCCATTTCTTTGAGTTTCTTCCGTAAGAAGATGATCTTGAAGAAGAAGCTGAACAAGACGGTGTCGTTTCAGACGACGGAACATTTTCTTTCACTTCTCTCTCTCCGGTGACTTCTTCTTCTTCTCCGGTCCATTGATACGCAGCGTTTCGAAGAGGAGAGAGAGATCTAGCTTTCCGATGAACAGATCTGCTTCTTAGTTTCAGATCTCTCCCACGTTTAACCACACCTTCTTCTTCTTCTCCTTCGTCTTCTTCTTCCTCTGTTTCAAGATCTAGAAGTGGAGCTAAGATCTGAGGTTTTTGAAGATGAGAAGAAAGCTTCATTGGTTTGATCTGACCGTTAAAGAAAAGCTCTTCCGCAGAAGTCATTGATACGAGAGGACCACTGCTTGAAGATAAACGAGAAGAGAAATCAAACTCAAAGTCGCCGGAGGAAGAAGAAGAAGACTTTGGATTCTCCGATGATGAAGAAACAGAGGAACAAAGGAAGAAATGCATCGGACTCGACGGTGCACTGAAGAAATAACCAGGCGGTGGTGGTGGTGGACCACGACCGGGACTAGACGGTGCACTAACGAACGGTGTTGAGCAACCGGAGCCAGAGCCAAAGTCGTCTGAGAAATCAATGGTTTCTGACTCGACATGGCTGAAACTCTCGAGACGAACCATTGTTAGTACCGAAGACAAGTGATTGAGAGAGATGAAGATTGTGACTGTGGCTTGTTTCTCAAGAAAATGTTTTTTTTTTTTTTCTGCAGAAAACAGAGAGAGCACGAGGAGCGAGGTGGAAGAAGGAGGCAGATATGCAGTGTATGTTATGTAATGAAGCTGCTTTTTTATTCTTGCTATTTATTGACGTTTTTTTAATTAAATTAAATTGCGATTCTCAAAACCTTTTTTATTGTAATTAATGCATAAAAATATTCTGAGGCTATTAGAGGTAAAGTAAATTAGTGTATACTCGATCTTTTTGCATATCTTGATAATTGTTTAATCATCTGACATGTTGTTTGCATGAGTATTATTTAGAAGTAGGATTAGACGTAATTAATTAATTAATTATTTTGTATGAATTTGATAAATGTAGGTATGGTAATGCTATGGTTGTTGCTTAGGATTCTGCAGGCTAATCAAATAGAATAAAGAAGAAGAATCTACGGATGTTTTTGGAATTTACAATGCCATTTTTACTAGTTTGCCCCCTAAACGATGCTTCTTGATTTCCCTTAATGCCCTTGATAACTTAAAACAAAACATTTTTTTTTTCAATAGGATAATAAACAACTTTACCACGGCTCGGAAATCAAAAACAGTGGTGATAAACTTACATAAAAGATTTTAGAACTAGCTACATGCACTATTCGCAAATCTATCGGCTTTAGAATTAAGGGTACTCGGAGTATGAGATTGATAGAAAACAAAATTTATTTATACGGCCCAATGACCAAATGCTCAAATGAGCATTCAATTCAAAAATTAATCAATTCAGAAAAGTTAAGCCATAACTCACTTTTCCGTTTACTTAGTCGATTTTTTTTTTTTTCCAACGCTCAAGAAAATTTGATTTGAATTTCGAAATAGAAGTTATGCTCTTCATAAATGAAATGAGTAAAAATACATGTTCTTGTATTTACATCGAATCAGTTAACGATTTCAAAATTTCTCATATTTGAATTTAGCTTTCTGTCATTGAGACATTAAGGAATTACAGTGAAAGTAATTTATTGTTCAAACTTCAAAGCAATAAGAAATTTTATCTCGACTTCTTTCTACAATTTATGAAATAATAGTGACAATATAGTAAATCGATTAAGGGTATTTTAGGTAAAGTAAATAAAAAGAAAACGTGGCTTCACGTGCTAAGCTGTGATCGTGCGTAGAAAGTGCTTCGTTTCTTGTGAATAAACAAATTCGCGGTTTCCAAAAAGGGCCACACTTTCTATAACAATGTCGTAGTCATTCACTTAATGGGCCAGATCGATATAAATATTAATTGGGCTTAAAGTAAAGATGTAAAAAGCATAATAATTTTGGGCCACAGACCTGGACCGTGTGTTTGACTTTGAATCGTTGTTGACTAATTCATATTCTTTACAACGACGTCGTATCAACATCGAATCAAAACAAAACTCTCTTTACCTTTGACATCTGAGAAAAAAATAGTCGCCGGAGATTATCGCCGGCGACAGCCCAAACCACGATTCGCCGGGAAACAATTAATAAAAACAAAAATTGTTTATCTGTGTATCATCTTCTTGATCCAACGAAACCCTTTTTTAACCGTTGATTTAACTTTACCTTCCATAGCGTAAGCTTTGTACGTAGCGATTCTCTTCTTCCTCTTCGTTTCCGGGTCGATAAATCTCCACGGTGCAACCGTCGTGGATGATTGCCCCGGCGGAGGCGGAATTGACGGTGTTAAATCCAGTGAACCGGGTCGGGTCGATTGGATCTGATTTGATCCATTAACGCCGTAACCTTTACCGTTTACGATATCCATCCATCGATCAACGGCGAGTGTCCTCTGATTCGTCACGAATCCGTCCATTTTTCTTCCCCCTTTTCGCCGGAGCTCCGTCAAAAGCACCGGTAGTTAGGGTTATGAGATCGTATGATTATTTTAGGATTTTGAGAAATTCAGATTATTAAAATGGGGAAAAGTTTTTAATTGGCGAGAGGCTCTGCGTTTGATTAGGCGCTATTTTTTTTTTTTAATGATCGTTAATTTACGGTGGGGAAAAAAGAAAAGAAAAAAGAGAGTGGATCATACTTTTAAAACATCCGGCCCATTTTTTATTATAGGCCCATATTTGGTAACTTAAATTTCTGATTAGCGAATGATTTCGAATTGAAGCAAACATTACAAAACCGTCAACGTTTGGATTATAAAGAGACAATGATAATAAGTATAGTAGATATACACATGCGTGTGTTTGTTAACTCTACACGTGCGGTGAAGACTACAACAAGGGAATATATCGATATGATGAAATCACAGATCAAATAAGCTCACATTAATGTTAGCTTTTTCGTTATTTTAATAAGTCAAATGTTGCCTACTAAAATTATTAAATGTACACATGAAACGGAAGTAGCGGCGCCTAAAACATACTACTACAATTAAATTTGATTTAGATATTTTTTACTTCAAAATTGTAACTTACAAAAAATATTGTGAAGCACATAGTAACAATACTCTTTACATTGCATTATTACATATACACATTGCGTGTATTTATCATCTTCTTATCTTACAAATTGTATAGATCCAACGGTCAGGATTTTGTTATTGGGTGTGTCACATGGGCCATATGGCCCAATGGAAGTGTCGTCACACATCGCCATTATTGCAATAGCGATCAACTCATTTGCTCTTATTCGTAACATATTTTTAAAATGTAATTATCGTTAGACCCAAAAAAGAAATGCTGAAAAATCAATTAACATTACTTAAAGATAAGAATCACCGATGTATAGTTGACAAAATCAAGAAAAATCAACGATAGTTGACAACAAAATCAACGATTACTCTTATTCATTACGTATTTATTCAGATCATTCGTTTTGAATATTCATTGTAGTTTCGTCGTTATTTAAAAGTAAATATCTTAAAGATTTTTTCTTAAGTTTAGTTGATTTTTTTTTGTGTATGGTACGTGGACCGGTTGATTCAAGATCATGCTCACGACAAAAACTTATAGTTGAAAACATTAGCAAATGCAGATAATATGTTTATAATGAAATAATCAATGTTTATTACGTTTAATGACAAAAATTATTTAAAAGAAAACAAAACCAAAACAGAAAAGAAAAAAACGACTGTCAGTTTTATACCGAATAATATTACGTATTTGTTGCATACATATAGATGCGTGTAACTAATCACGTGTCTACTGCTACATACATACACAGTGTAATTAATTAGCCATTTAGGTCTTCGTAGCCATTATTATAAATTCCAACCAATCTCTCTCTCTCTCTCTCTCTTAAACTACACATTCGTTACCTCTCAAAATATATACACAAAAAAAACATTACAAATATTTAGAGAGAGAGAGTGATGGAGATAACGCCGAAGAGGTATTGGAGGAGGTGGAGAGGCTACGAGAAGCTTGATGGGTCATCGTCGGAGACAAATCCGGGTCGAAAGAAAGCTAAACGGGTCAAAATGAATCCGACCCGAAAGAAACGGTTTTGGAGGATCAAGATTGTACCGAAACTGAGAATTTTGAAAACGGCGTCGCCTAAGAAGCTTTTGGTTTGGTTACGTGATGCTTACGTGAAGATGATGATGCGTTTGGCTAACTCACGGGTTATTGGATCTTCTGGATACGGTGGATCTGGATTCGGGTCGGGTCAAATGAAGGAGTATGATGAGAAAATGCTTGTGGAGATTTACAAGTCGATATTAATGGCTCAGGCGCAGGGGAATCTCGTGCACCGCGATGCACCTAATAATAAACTTGCTGCTTCTGAACCACCGGTTATCTCTGTTTCTTCTGTTGTTACTACTTGTTAGGTCATTAAAGACAACAATTATCCTTTTTTCGTTATTGATTATAATAAATTTCGATTATAGAATCAAAATTGTTGACTTGTTTGATACTTCTGGTGATTGTTGATTGTGATTTTGATCTGTCTTAAATTTAACAAATGAAAATAATCAACCAGAAAAAATTAGCTATTTTAGAAAAAATAAATGATAGATAGATGGTTGATTGTAGTTGTGGGTCCAAACAGTAATGTTCATTTAATGGGTTTTTTTTCCATTTACATTTATGAAGTTTTGTTGAATCTATGCTTCTGAATAAGTAAATGTTTGCATTTCCATCGTAATTTATTTATGGTCGTATAGATCGTTGCAACTATGAACGTACCAATTAAAACAATATTAATCAAATATCGGCCCTATAATTAACCTATCAATAATCTAATTTTGTCGACTATTTTGTGGAAATTGAGTTGACTACTTTCGTGATTCGGATCGTACAGAAACCTTCTAAACGAGAGGGAAGGTTTTGGTTGGGTATTATTATTTTCCAAGTGGATAAGTGATGGATCAGCGTGAGTCAGCAAGCACGTATTGTGTTTCTTTCAACTAACTAAAAACAAGAACCTAAATACCTAATCATGTGAGCTAGTGTTAGTAGGCATGTAACTTTACAATGAAGCATGTTAATTCGGAGTTTTAAACAACATCACGAGGTATATATATTATACAGTATTGGAAAACATAATTAGCTACTCATCAATCACTGCTCGGGACAAATTACACGTCAAACTGGACACAAATTGTGCCTCTCCTCACCAACACTCGGCAAAAATTTCATCAGTTCTTGATCCGGTATGCATTCTAGGTGCCTGTATACTATGTATGGCGAGAGAGAAATCAGCGCAAGCACGGAGAACCAACTCAATTGCCAGCAACTCTAATCAAGACGATCGACAAAAATATCATGAATCGCATTAACTCTATCCGAGCAATAAGTGATATTCACATATAGCGAGGCGATGGAGATTTGGCTAAAAACGCGATAATAATCTTTGTTTTTTTTATCTTCTCTTAGTTTCGAGCATAACGACGCATTCATTGTAACAACGTTTTCTTGATTTGAATAAAAAAATTTCTCATTCAATTCAAAAAAAAAAATAGTCAATAGCAACGAGCAAAAATGTATTTTTTTAAAAGACTATGTTAGGTTCTTTAACAGAATACTATATATTTGAGCTATCCTTTGTGGGTGATATATATTTGAATAAGATGTAATAAGAATTAGGATTCATTACAGGGCATTTAGTAATGGCACATATTGGGCCTAGTTTTGCATACGTTGGGAATTAGTCTTGGGCCTATTAATGGGTCCATATGGTTTAGATATGGCCTAATCTATTTCTGCTTGATATATCAGTTTATATGTTTTCTGTCTCGAATTATAAAAAAAATCTATAATATATAGTAGTGCTAATTCCTACACTTTTTACTAGGTTTTGAGATATATTTTATAGTTATACAATGACATATGAACCATCCATGGTTGTTATCAATATATAGTGAAATGAGTTTACTTGTGTAATGAGTCGTTTGTCTTTCCAAACATATTTGTCACATATAATGATATAAACAGTTTTAATTTAAATTTAGACATTTCAACTGTAATATTGGGATATTATTTATATTTCCAACTAGGATATTTAAATTCCTAATTTGAAAAATGAATAAGATGACGACGAGGCGTTTACATGTACCTAAATGGTTATAAAAATAATTTTCTTTGGGTTTGAATATGCTGCATATATATGTGACCGACATTTTTCTGCATTAATAGGAGTACAATATAATAAATTAGTGACAAATGATAATTAAAGTGGTGATACTACACACGTAAGAGATCGTATAACAATGATTTGTTAACATAATCGTCTCGTCAAAAATGCAAACCAACTTATAATGATTTCCCCGATTATGGTAAAATATCAAAACCTGATGTAAAATATCACCTTGTGTAGTTGTTTGTGTATTTTATTCTTATTTTCCAAGACTAACAAACAAAAACTCAAGAAGAATATTAAAAACAAAAAAACAGTTCGTAGTTTTTTTTTTAAACTAATGTAGTTCACAGGAAAGTAATGTTCTAATTATCTACCACTCATGAGTCGTGAATCATGAATCATGGGGTTCACTTGATACGGAAATCTTCACTTTATCGCATTGATAAGCAAAATTACTACAAAGTTTTAAATGGTTGAGATATGAATGTAATTAAGTTATCTTGGTACCGAATCAATTATTATAGAGTTTGGTTGTGTGCTAAATCTTTAACTAACAGTTACTTGTTCCAATTGAATGAATTAGAATAATCCATTAATTAATATCAAATGTATTTAGCCAGGTTAATTAGTATACTGTTCTTCGCCTCTACGTTACTAATGATTAAAATAGTTTTGGTTTAGTTTAGTAAACAATGCACATCAGAAGTAATACTCAAACACACCACCACTTCATTTTGGTTCAATGGACCAGACCGGGTTATCCGGTTTATTTGGTCAAAGATTAGTAATGGTTTTGGTGTTGAAATGACACATTAACCGCCGGACAGTATTAATAAACAGAGTTTAAGCACCTAATGTCTTAAAGATACATTTTATTTTCTTAAATGACGTATTTTTCAATAGACTCATGAATCTTTCAGTCTTTGTTTGTTTTTATTTCGGTTTAGTTTATGAATGTTCATGACACTTGTACTTATAAGAAATGCGCATTAGCAATTAAGCATATATAATTCAACCGACGGATGTTTAATAAGGATTTTGGTTCGCGTTTGGTTTGGTTTGGAAGTTTTTATATGGATTTAAAAATAACAAGCAAAGTTATAGGAATTGAAGTTTATAGGAACAAACCATATAAAGTAAGATGATATTTAGTTCTCTTTTAAACTCCATCATTTAATTGAATTCGTATTAAATTCGGCGTATCCAAATGAAACATTTGTAATTAAATTCAATGTATTTTGTATACTAAAAACAAGAGATTTTTTTTCCCTATATACGTCCATTTCAATCACACGTTACAAATTAAATTCGAGATAATATTCTAACACGTATAAAATTTAATTTTGATTAGTCTGTCGACAAAAATATAAATTATCTATCATTAGCCCATACAACTAAGTGTAGAACACAAATCTGTTTGTTGGCAAAAGAGAAATTGAAGGAAAAAGTCTTAAAGCCATTTTCTCTCTCTCTCTCTCTCTCTGCTTCCGTCTAAAATAGAGAACGGAGGAAGAAGAAAGAGAAGAGGAGAGGGCGTAATAGAGCAGACGGTGGCGCACCGTAGCACCGCCCCCTCCTAACGTGCGCCTTTCTTCTTCTTCTTTCCGATTTCGGATTTTATTCCTCTTCTCCTCCCTCAGGTCGCTTCGATCCCACGGCAATAAAAAAAAAAGGTTTCGATTTTGATTCTACCCAGAAACAGATTCTTACTTCAATTTTGGATTTTGATGCATTCACCTTTATAAAAACTCTGGCGGATATTAGAGGAACCCTAGTTTTTCTCCGGTCATATCTCGCCGCTTCTATCGCCGCCGATCTTCGGTGGTTTGATTTCAAATCTAAGAAAAAAAAACAGAGAGGTTCAATTCGTCGGTTCAGGATGCTTTGGATCATGAGATTTTCCGGTTTATTCTCCGCCGCCTTGGTTATCATCGTCCTTTCTCCTTCCTTCCAATCGTTTCCTCCGGCGGAAGCTATCAGATCTTCGACACACCTCAGATTTCCGATCTCCGACACACCGCCTCTCCGATTCACCTTCAGAAAAGCTCCGGTCTTTCGCAATGCCGCCGATTGCGCCGCCGCCGATATAGATTCCGGTGTCTGTAACCCTTCGCTTGTACACGTGGCGATTACTCTTGATTTCGAGTATCTACGTGGCTCAATCGCAGCCGTACATTCGATTCTTCAGCACTCGTCTTGTCCTGAGAGCGTCTTCTTCCATTTCCTCGTCTCCGAAACGGGTTTAGACTCGATTGTCCGGTCGAGTTTTCCCGATTTGAGATTCAAGGTTTATTATTTCGATCCAGAGATTGTACGAACTTTGATCTCCACCTCTGTAAGACAAGCCCTTGAGCAGCCATTGAATTACGCTAGAAATTACTTGGCGAATCTGTTAGAGCCTTGTGTTCGTCGCGTGATTTATCTAGATTCCGATCTGATCGTCGTCGACGATATCGCGAAGCTATGGAGGACGAAGCTGGGATCGAAAACGATCGGTGCTCCGGAGTATTGTCACGCGAATTTCACGAAGTATTTCACTTCGGCGTTTTGGTCGGATGAGAGATTTTCCGGCGCGTTTGCCGGGAGGAAACCGTGTTATTTCAATACCGGAGTTATGGTGATTGATCTAGAGAGATGGAGGCGCGTGGGTTACACGGAGGTGATTGAGAAATGGATGGAGATTCAGAAGAGTGATAGAATTTACGAGCTTGGGTCATTACCTCCATTTTTGCTTGTTTTCGCCGGAGAAGTAGCTCCGATTGAGCATCGGTGGAATCAGCATGGTCTTGGTGGTGATAATGTGAGAGGTAGCTGCAGAGATTTACATCCCGGTCCGGTTAGTTTGCTTCATTGGTCCGGTAGTGGTAAACCGTGGTTCCGGTTAGATTCGAGAAGACCTTGTCCACTTGATACACTTTGGGAACCTTATGATTTGTACGGACACTCACGTTGATTACTTCATCTGTTACAACAAATGGGTTTATAGTCTCAGCTGGTAAATTCTCATACAAAACCAAAAAAAAAACTTTTTTTTTTTTACTTTACTTTATTAATTCTTTTCTCTTTGATTTTTCTGAGTTTGGAATTTGTTCTTCAATCCTCTGTATTCTATTCGATTGTTCGTTCTTCTGTGCATGAAATAAAATTACAAAAAAAAAAACACACACACAAAAGTCCATAGGATAACATTCATATTTGTTGAGAATCTTCCTTGTACAGACTTTTTACCAGTTGTTTTTAATTATAAATCTGTCACTTTTTTACTAATCGTGGACTAATCTAAATTAACAGTTAAATTAACAAAATTTCTGCTATTCACCGACAGTTTCTTGTACACGAGATTTTCTTTCTTGAATGCTTGAAATTGGGAAGAAAAAAAAAACAATTTTTTGCTTGAAGTTGAAAAATGATGGAAACATGGCAAAAAACCAAAGAGGAAGAAGGACACGACACTTGAGAAGACGATAGTGTCGGTCTCTTTGCTTACTTCACTTTTTTGTTTCTTTAATGGTTGGCTCTTTTTGATTAGTGGGATTATTGTTATAAATGATTTTGATATAATTAAAACCATATACTATTAGAAAGTGTCACACTTGGAGCTTAAAAAAGATAAGAAGAGTGTCACACTTTGATTATAAATTTTGTCATCCTGTGGTTGGTTCTTAACCAAAAAGTAAAACACTTTACTTTAGATTTTCGACATTTGTTACAACATAGTGGGGGATTATTGATTGATTCATTGATTAAATATTTATTCAGTGTGGTCTTTTTCCGAATTGCAAATTTTGATTCCTAATTGCAAAGGTGGCAGTTTTCCCTTTATTTCAGAGGTTAAAACGAAATTTATTTTAAAATTTGTCTCCTTTATTTGCGTATGTGATAAGGAAAACTTGGTTTGGTTTTAATCTTTTTTGGAATCATCCATAATGATAGGGTGATAATATCATAATCGTAATTCGTAAATAAAGGCCAAAAACTTTAATTAATAAAAAAATTCGTTATTATAATTTTTGTTTGTTCTGTTAAATGGGTCCCACAAGAGTGTTCTCCTCCTGGTATCCCACGTGGCCAAGTTGCTGTAACCTTCTCCTGGAATCAGCTGGTTCCATGTGCTCCGACCTGTCTCTCTTTCGTTTGACTACCTCCACTTCTCCCAATATATATACTTTTCATTTTGAAAATATGAATCATATTTTACAATTTTGGAAAACTTTATGTAGAGAAATGAAGCGTAGTATAGAGATATATAAATAAGATTGCTGACTAATCTATATTCACTAATCTAATCTTATAACTCGCAATTGTTATTTCTCTCTTATGTATATACATCAAGAATGGCCTACACAATAGTTGGTGGGTTTTTTTTTTATAAAAAAATATTTGATTATGAGAGGTATTTGTTATTTTTGATTATGATAGGTTATTTTATTAGTTTCGCCTTTAGAAATTTGTTAATTAATTTCAAAGAAAACAAAAATTTGCTAAGACAAACGAAAGTGTTTAATCGTGATAAAGGTGCTAATCTAATCCCCAAGACCATAGCCCACTGAAACATTACCGATCCGAATTTTAACCATCGGGCCTAAGTATTTATTATTAATTACAGAAGAATAATACTCTCGTAAGATATATCTTTACGAATTTCGTTATCAGAAGATGACATATATAAAACCAGTACAAATATGAAATCGCATAATTGAATCATTAGTTTAATGTGATCTTGATAGTTAATAAAAACAGAAAAGAAAACACCGTGATTAATGAGATTCTGTAATACAAAAATCGTACATACGACCGTATATACGAGTATCAGTTTTGGCATTGAGATTGCCCATAAATAAAGCAACTATATCTACGCAAGTGATTCTAGATAACTCACAAATTAAAACCATAGGTAGGTTCGACCAAAGTAACAAAAAATACTTGGCCAAACAACAAAAATAAGACCGTACGTAGATAGATAAGGTTCATATATCACCTTAAATCGATGAATCAATATCGAGCATTCTGATCGAAATTGTTGAATCCTGGAGGGAAACACTCGTGCGGATCGAAGAGTAAATCTGGATTAGAGATGAGATCCAAATTTTCCATGGCTGATGAAACATGTCCAAAATCTTGCTTGGATACAACGGAAGGAAAATGAAGAGAAGAATAGTACTGTTGTTGTTGCTGTTGTTGTCCCGGCTGGTAAAAGGGGTCAATATAAGGCACATTCGCCAAAGGATTGTTCATAAAGTGGTTGTTGTTCATTGTCAGGTAAGCGTTTGATGGATACTGGATCGGGCCGCTTGATGGATACTGGATCGGGGTTTGCGTCGTGGTTTGATCGTTCACAAAATACCGTAGTCCAGTTTGGAGATTGTTGGCTGATTTTAGGAGCGGTTTAGAAGCCGCAAGAGCAGTGTTTGGCCCGGTGATACGCCAGTCACGATCTTCTTCAGTCTCTTGGGGAACGTGGCTTTTTTTTCCGGCATTTAGACGGTACTTCTGCAATCGTAATCACTGTAAATCGTTAGCCCTAATTAATGGTTTCATGCCGCTTAAGTAAAAAATCCTAAACTAGCAAAAATAGGTAAACAAAATTTGATATATAGATAGACATTAATTACCTGAAGATGACTGGCTACATTGTTTCTAGTGAGTCCTTCCACATTCATCTCTTCTTGCATACATTTGAGAATATGCTTTGGATAAACCTCTGCGTCACATTTTCAAAACACACAATGTAAGATATGGTAAATTAATAACCAAGAAACTTTAATATTCACTGTTAAGATTAGTGTGATGATTAAATTACTATCAAGGCTTCTGAGTTTTTCGACGACTACTTCGAACTTTTGGTGAAGATCAGGAGTCCATGACATTCGCCGTTTCTTGGAAGAAGACTTCTCTCCTGTTTGATCTGAAGTGTTTTGTTCTACAATATCTTCAACGTTCTTGGACCCTTCTTCGTTGCTTTGATAGAGATCATCATTGTCTTGACCTATAAGACCAACCGATTTACCTAAACCGGATTTTGACATCATCCTCTTGTGGAAAACATGTCGCCATAGAACCGCAGTGACCTCTTTGCTCACTGGCTTCACAAGAACGTCACATGCACCGTACAATGTTGATTTCTTCACCGTGTCTTTCTTGTGGTCACGAGACATGACTTGACACGAATAGTTTAACAATAGATCAAATAAACGAGTATCAATCAGTTAAGTTATATATAGAAGGAAACAAATATTGGCTTAATTGTACATACTTACTTACTACGGGTAAATCCATTTCTTTACCAATGGTTTGGAGAGCTTCGAGTCCATTAATATTGGGCATATGATAATCCCAAAGCACTAAATCAACCTCATGTTTATTCTTCGCCAAGAAAGCGATAGCGTCTTCTCCGTTTTCATAATACGTAACTGAAACATCAAATAATATAAACCCTAATTTAAATCCCATAAAAACCCTAACTAACCCATCGCATAAACATCATAAGAAACTCTGATTAATTCTAATTAGATACCTTGATAGGAGAATTGTGTCATGAGATCCTTCATGAGAAGTGAAGAATTGGGATCTGCGTCGACCAAAAGAACCCTAATTCCACTCGTTGTCGGGAAGTCTTCGTCATCGTCGTTGTCCATGAGAGATTCGATTTCTTCGTGACAAGTCTCTTCTCCACACAACAAGTTGCGAGACTTCTCCTTGAGTATGTTTGAAGGTACTGACATTAAACCAGGAAAACCTAATCTACGAGTTCTTGAAGTGCAAGGAAGAGAGAATTGAAGAAAGGATGAGAGAAAGATTTTTATGAGCGTGCGAAAAAACAATGTGTATATATATTATCACGTGCGAAAGTTTTAATATTGGAAAGTAAATATACTGTTATTAATGTTAGCTTATAAGACTTCCATTTTTTTTTTAGGGTTATCTTATATATTTTGTAATTGAAAAAAATGAAAAAAGTGATTAGGGCAAGAACAAAAATTCTTTCATTTATCTTTACTTATTGTTAGCGAATGGGCCGTGATCAATCTTAATGGGCCTAGTCACATAATAAAAGCCACCGAGTCTTGGCCTAGACGGCTAAAAGCAGAGATGAAGAAGGAAAAGCCAAAAAAACCCTAATCCAAGTTAAAAGACAGATAGTGAAAAAAAAAAAAAAACCTAATCCAAATTGGATTCGAGAGATAATGAAAAATCTTATAAAAAGGCTGCACACGAACAGAAGAGAGAGCACGAGATAAAAAAAAAAATTATTTTGTTACCTAGAGAGAGATAGATAGAGAAAACATGGGAGGAGGGATCGTGTATTGCATATGGTGAAGCCGTTGTTGCGATTTCTGCCCGAAGTGCAGAGTGGTGGTGGGAATAAGAAGATTCCATTGAGGGAGAAAGTGATCTACACTTTGACCACTCTCTTTGTGTTTCTCGTTTGTAGTCAGCTTCCTCTCTACGGCATCCACTCCACGACCGGTGCGGATCCGTTCTACTGGATGCGTGCCATTCTCGCATCGAGCCGCGGCACCGTCATGGAGCTCGGTATCGGTCCCATCATCACATCAGGGCTCGTGATGCAGCTCTTGACAGGCTCAAA
The DNA here is from genome assembly GCA_964056655.1 of Arabis hirsuta. Lineage (NCBI taxonomy): Eukaryota > Viridiplantae > Streptophyta > Magnoliopsida > Brassicales > Brassicaceae > Arabis > Arabis hirsuta. The sequence goes on along the minus strand of OZ053308.1, from coordinate 404,461 downwards.
GATTATTCAGGTCGACAAGGAGGATCGTGCTCTCTTGAACGCTGCTCAGAAGCTTCTCAGCGTTCTGATCACCCTCGGTCAAGCCATGACATACGTTCTCTCTGGTATGTACGGTCCTGTTGCTCAGCTCGGTGTCGGAAACGCACTTCTCATCGTCTTCCAGCTTGTCTTCGCCGGAATCATCGTTATATGTCTCGACGAGCTTCTCCAAAAGGGATACGGTCTTGGCTCTGCCATCTCTCTTTTCATAGCGACCAATCTCTGCGAGAGCGTCATCTGGAAAGCGTTTAGCCCCGTCACAATCAACAACACAGGACGCTCTAGACCCGAGTTCGAAGGCGCTATGATCTCGCTCTTCCATAACTTGATAACCAAGTCAAGCATCCGACAAGCTTTCTTCAGGCAAAGCCTTCCAAACGTTACAAACTTGCTCGCCACGGTCTTGGTCTTCCTCATCGTCGTCTACTTCCAAGGCTTCCGCGTCGTCTTGCCCGTCAAGTCAAAGAACTCCCGACAAGGGGGCTCTAGTTACCCGATCAAGCTCGTCTACACCTCCAACATGCCCATCATTCTCCAATCCGCTCTCGTCTCGAATCTCTACTTCATCTCTCAGCTTCTCTACAACAACTTCAGTGGCAACTTGTTGGTGAACTTGCTTGGACAGTGGAGAGGATCCATGCCCGTCGGTGGTCTCGCTTACTTGATCACAGCTCCAACAGGCTTGGCGGATATGGCAGCTCATCCTTGCCACGCACTCTTCTACATAGTCTTCATGCTTTCTGCTTGTGCGTTTCTCTCAAAGACGTGGATTCAAGTCTCTGGTTCCTCTGCTAGAGACGTGGCGAAGCAGCTCAGGGAGCAACGGATGGAGATGAGTGGACACAGAGACTCCAATATGCACAAGGAGCTTGACCGCTATATACCAACAGCAGCCGCCTTTGGAGGAATGTGTATTGGTGCACTCACTGTTCTTGCTGACCTCACCGGAGCTATTGGCTCAGGGACCGGAATCTTGCTTTCCGTCACCACCATTTATCAGTTTCTCGACACTTTTGACAAGGAAAAAGCCACCGACTCATGAGGCCTGCGTTGCCTACACCATATTCTGGATCTTAGGATGTAACTTTGTCTTTTCCTTTCATGTTTTTTCCATCAAGTGCACATGTCTATCCAAATTGATATTACCTCATTAATGTAGTTTATCTTTTTCCTCTGCTCCTCTGTTTTAAGTATCAAACATACGCATATATATATATATATATATATATATATATATATATATATATATATATAAATATGGAAACATGAAACCATTACCTACACCTCTATTTCATACTCAACATTAATTCCAAGAAGAAAAAGCAGAGAACCACATTACTATCTCCTGTCTTCAAACTAGGACTTGGCACAAATACCGTTACTCGTCTCTACTCTTTATTATCCTTCCTTTTTGATCATTTGTGTTTCAAATATAATTTTTTGGTTTAAGTTTCGTTTCACCAAACCTTTCTGAATAAGTTTTTTAAAAAGAAAAAAAACCTTTCTGAATCATTTTCTCCCACTTCTCCTTAAACCAAACTTTTCTTGATGTAAAAAAAAATAATCTTACTATAAATATTACTGATGTTTGCTTTATGGTGGATATTAATATTCAACGGAAAAGATATATATAGATCATTAGAGAGAAAGACAATTTTCTTGAGAGCCAAAGAAACCTACCTGCAGGAAAGAAGACACATATACATCTTTTTAAGGGATTATCTAGAGATTTTCATGTATAATGAAGCCTTAAGAGTTCTTTACTGATATGATCGTTGACAAACATGACAATTGACACTGTAACCTCGTCATGTTTGTCAGCGATCATATCAGTAAAGAACTCTTAAGGCTTCATTATACATGAAAATCTCTAGATAATCCCTTAAAAAGATATATATGTGTCTTCTTTCCTGCAGGTAGATTTCTTTGGCTCTCAAGAAAATTGTCTTTCTCTCTAATGATCTATATACATGAAATTGCTAATGCAGAGGCTTATCCAAAGCATATTCTCAAATATATGCAAGAAGAGATGAACGTGGAAGGACTCACTAGGTACATTGTAGCCAATCATCTTCAGGTAATTAATACTCCCTCCGTTTTCAAAAGATTGATGTTCTAGAAAAAAAAATTGTTTCTAAAAAATTGATGTTTTACATTTCTTATTCATTTTTTATTAAGTAACGATAATGAATTAAGAATTTCAAGACATATTAATTGATTTTTATTGAATTACTATTGGTTAAAAATTATATAAAATTGTTTAGCACAAAAAATGCATTTATAGTTAAAATTTAATATGTTTTCTTTAATATGTCTGAAAACTCTAGAAAATTAATTATTTAGAAACAGAAAGAGTATCAATTTTTTTAAAAAAATTATGCTAATTTAGGCTTGTTTCTTAGGCTACAAGAAACCATTAATTAGGGCTAACAATTTACTTTTATTACAATGACAGAAGTACCGGCTAATCAATACTGAAAAAAGACTTACGTTCCCCAGGAGACTCAAGAAGATTCTGGCTGGCTAATAGAGCCACGCGCTGCTCTCCCGGCTTCTAAAACGCTTCTAAACTCGAGCATCAATCTCCAAACGGAATGATCAAACCGCGGCGAACTATTATTACGTTGTGTTTGTCATTGGTTGTGTTTTTGTTCAATTTGTGATTGTCACTGTTTTGAAAAAGTGATGTGATTCCAACTCTGCTTGGCTTCGATCCAAATGGCTTAGCTGTAGTTTTGATTCAATTGATGTAATCGAGAACGGTGAATTGCAATCATAACCAAATTTTTTTAATAATTGATTAACTAACAAAATTAGTCTATGTGATCTAATCAAATCCACTTAAATTAGGACAAATGGTTAGGTTTTACATTATAATTTAATTTTTGGTGTTATTGAATCCAATTTCCCATTGCAAAAATAAAAATAAAAAAATTCATTGGAAATGTTGAATTTATATTGGGTCACTTTACTGTGCCTTTAACTTATTTTCCCTGTCTTTTATCTGAAATAACAAAAACTTATTTACCTTAACAGTGTACGAGTTCAATCTATATACGCGACTTCTTTACAGAAGTAATACGTTAAATTAAAACTATCCTTGGTTACAAAATAAATAACAATTTGCTACTGCTTTTGTTAGATCGACTATAATATCAATGTTATCATGTGATTAGGCCCATTAAGATTGGTTGCGGCCCATTAGAGCGTGTTATTGCCCAAGAGACTATAATTTTTTTTAAAAATAATGTATTTTGTAGTTAATTTTTTTTTTGCACCCACTAGATTTTGAGATTTTGTCCTCGTTACAAAATTAATCAAAGCTTAAACAGTAGAATAAATAAATTAAACCCATCAAATAAGCTTTTGAAGTTAATTTTAACTTTACCAGTAGCAACTACAAATGTTAAGAAATGTTTTCCAACGAAAAAACGTAGAATGCATTTGTAGAATTTTATTTTAATTTTAATATGACATTATACTCCCTCTGTTTCAAAATATAAGTTGTTTTGGAGGTTTTTTTTCTTTCAAAATATAAGTTGTTTTGACAATCCTATGTACTTTTTAACTTTATTGAATATTGTGTAACCACTAGTATTTTGCAGTTTTTTGTGTGATTGGTCAAATTATTTTTATTAAATATATTAAATGATACTTTTTAGTAGAAAAATAGTTTGTTAATATGCGTGTTTTTAGTTAAAATAACTTATATTTTGAAACATAGAGAGTATTTTTAATATTTTATTTAATATATATTAATTTAATATTTATGCCTCCCTTTAAAAAAAATTTTGGATCCGCGCCCCTGAGTGTGTCACAGGAAAAAGCTTGAAGCTTTGCTGTGGTGGCTCGATGGTGTTTATCGGTAGCTTGCCGGAGAAGGTTGGTGAATGGATAAGGTCAGATCTGATGGTTAAGTTTCTGGTGACACACATGATGCCACGTTGCAGAGTTTCTCTAGATCAGCTAGTCACGTGTTCTTTAAATTTGTTGTATTAAATTTTGTATTCGTGCTGGGCTTTGTAACTGGACCTGTTGTATACACTGCTGTTTGTAGCCCTTTGGGCTTTACTAATAAAAAAATGTTGGACGACAAAAAAAAATGGTATAAGGTAGCTTTATGTACAGCTAATTGCAATTATATTGAAAACACTACAAATTAAAAAAAAAAATTTAGTAAAAACACAATCGGGTGTACAAAGCAGAATACAATTTCATACCGAATTGAAATTTGAGATTGATTCAACGAATAAAATGTAAGCAGAGTTACTAATAAAACACCTTCTGGGTTTTTTAAAGAGAAGGTATTATCAGCGAAACTTGCAAAATTGGTTTAGGCCTCCCATGAATCAGATAAGTACTTAATCAACTTAGCCGGGATTATGAAGGCCCTTCTCAATCCCTAATTTCTCTTCTCAATTTGCAAAACGAAAAATGAAACTAATAATTCTCTAATCATAATACGAGAAAACAACGAAGAAGAAACATACGACTAAGATCTAACCGAAGAACATGAAAATACAAGAAAACAAATTAATCGCCGAATAAACAACAAAATCCGCGATATGAGTCAGTTGTCGGTACGGCTTGAGGTTGAAACTGAGGCAAACGACTAATTATAGATTTTTCCTTTTATCAATTAGGGTTTTTGGTTTTCAATATTTTGGGCTTTTATACTTTAGTATTTGTGCTTTATTAGCCCATTTATCATTGTTATATACACAATGAAGCCTGATAGTCTCCTCCATTTTGTTTGTTTAAGGACTTGAACTTTGATCTTACTTGAAAAACATAACATCAAATATATATCAAATAACGATTACACAAAATAAAATGCAAATTGAGGCAACGACAAATATATAGATTTTTCTTTTGATCGAATATGGTTTTTGGTTTTCAATGTTTTGGGGTGAGACAGTTGTTGGGCCTTTAGATCCATAAATTTTATGCACTTTCGTTATTCAAAAGAGATAGGAGCTAAAAGCAAAACATATTTATTTGCTTTAAACATTGAAAAAGTTTTAGTGAATTTCGGTTTACACATCTAATATCGGTTTACAACTTGGTAAGTTAATAAACTTTAAATTCAAGTTATTTTTGGTTTTATAACTTTTTCGATATGTATTAGTTTGGTTATGAATAAGCATTTCATTACCAAGAAAAAACAAAAGTCAACACAAAGGACATGGTGTGTCTTCATCCTCTTGTGGGATTTCTTCCCAGGTCAAGAAGGAAAAGGTTAATTGTGATCCTCCTAAATCTGCTAGAGTCGTTAATTGGGATGAGTCTATAAGGTTTCCTCCGTTTAATAGACTTTCCCAAAAACAAACTTTGTTGACTTGAGGGGTTTGGACTTGTGTTGGTTGGCAGTCATTAGGAGAACATGGTAATATATCTTGCTCAAAATTCGAAGACGGTCGCCGAACTCCGTTTCTTCCTCGATGTTTTTTTAGATGACCATCAAATTTGTGGGTACACAGTAGGTACGAGGATTGTCAATTGACCAAAAACCAATGTCAAACATCATCTTATTAAGTCTCTAGTATTTACCCTCTGGAAAATAAAACGAAGATCTTTTGGATACATACACATATAAGTAACAGAGTGCTTTAGAAGAAGAAAGAACAAAAGAAATTACTTATTTTTGGGTATGAAGGCAATTACACCATGAAGATCGTCATCATGTTTTTTCTCACCATAAGCCGTGATTGACACGTCACCATGGTCAGATCGATGATCAGATTAACAAGTACAAGGAATTTTTGACCTAGATCAGAGATCTCTTACCTTCGTAAAGTTCTTCTTCCATCGAAAATTACAAGAAACAAACAAAAACAAAATAGGGCTAGATCTGCCGTGGAAGAGAGGCTCCATCTTATGTTAAGGGTCGCATAAGAGCATGTTTATCCATGATACTTATGAGTATCATATGATTTAAACAAATATTATTATCTATGATACTCAGCTGATTTATCTTCAAAAGTCTCAGCTGGCTGCTACTTTTGAAGAGTATCATAGCCACGTGGCGTGATACAATTCGTCTGATTTTTTTTTTTTTTTTGCTAAATAGTGTATATTAATGATACCCACATAGGTTTTATGGATAAAAATGGTCTAAGTATTGGGTCTTGCTAAATCTCGTTTTTACCCTTCATTTCAATGCAGACACGCTCAAGTAGGTGAGGGTAATTTAGAATTTCAAGTTTTTTTTATATCATCTTTTACTATTCCACATCTTAATACTATATTTTTACTGTTTATTGTATTAACTAAAAGATAACAATTTATTATTATTATTATATTAGTATAACTTATATAATTCAAGTAATATATTACTATATAATTTAAACATTGAGCTTGATAGATAGATAACTTAATGTTAGGAATTTATATTTATAAAATATATTTGTGGCTATGACTTCAACGTTTGTTATGAGAGTTGATGCAAGAAGATTGTTGTTTCTCCTCGCCGTATCTTAAAATGCCATGGTTTAGAATATTTTTAGTTTTTTTTATATGTTCTTTCTATAAAATAGTTATGGTTTAATTTTTTAATTTGAGTTTCTATCTTCTATTAATATTGGGTTTTGAATATGAATGGTTTTATTCACATGTAGTTTTTATAAAATATTTTTATTTTTATTTTAAATCTTTCAAATGAACAATATCTTTTTTTTTTAAAGTTCATTATCTATAAAAAAAAATACACTAGAAACATGATTTTTTTTTTTAAAGATCAAAATAAGATCAAAATCTTTGTATATATCACTCGTCCTGTTGAGGTTTCTTTCCCTCCATCATATTTTCCCAGTACCATTTCAGATTTCCGGCTGATCCTACTGTGTCGTCCGCGTCTGAAAGACATGCTACAAGGATTATAAATCCCCGGTCTTTCAAAATTGTCATCATAGGGATAAAATCAGGATTTGACGTAGCTACTAATATCGTGTACGGCGGACCCTCCTTGAATGTGTTAAGGAACATGTCTTATTTTAGACGATGATCGGCTAACTTTGTTTTAGGTGGGATAACTGCAAAAAAAAAAAGAAAAAAAAAATTATAATTGAAAAACAAAAACAATATTGTTAGGATATAAATTTACCTTGACCATCGCAAGGAATGCGGCAAAATTCACGTCTTATCGGATAGTGTATGATATTCATGGAGTATAATGTGATTAAACAAATATTAAAAATAATTAGTGTCATACCACATGGCGCGATACGATTGGTCTGAAATTATTTTTTTTTTTGGTAAATAGTAAATATTAATGATACCCATGTGGATCTTATAGATAATAACAGTGTTCAAAAATACGGCCGTATTGGCTGTATATACGCTGGGCGGCTGCCGTACCGTTTTTATAGAATACGTTAGTAAAATACGGTTTGAATAATACGGCCGTATAAAGGGCGAGTATACGGATGTGTATACGGCTACCGTATAAATGTGAGGTTTTTTTTTATTAAAAAAAGTTGACCAAAACTTTGTCGTTTTAGCTTGTTAAAAATAAAAGAAAACCCTAAAGTAAACTGACTTTACGGTTAAGAACTCATTATGATTTTCATTTGTTTCATGGTTCTAATTTAAGAAGTCATAAATTACGGTACTTATAAATGTGTATTTTATTTAATATATATGTTAATATAATTTGTATATATATATATATTATTTATTCATTATTATAGTATTGTATATACCCTGCGTAAACGTCCGTATATACGTTCAGGCGGTATACGGTACTCGGCCGCCCGACTAACGTATAGCGTATATTAGAACACTGGATAATAATGCTCTGAGAGTACATTCGAAAAGGGTTTTGCCACGTGCAAGTACTTGGTGATCGCCATATTTAGAAAAATCTCCGTAGCAATTTTTTATCAAATGTTTAGCAAATGTTTATCAAAAATCTCAGGAAATAATATTTATCAAATGTTTTCAGGGCTTTTTCGATGTTATCAGGAAAGATACGGAAAGGCTTGTTCAATATTAGTATTATCCGGTAACGGCGTCGTGTTTATATCCCAATAAAGATGAACCCCGTAGTTACGATCTTTAAAATTCGTTTGAAGCAGAGATTTTTTTACTACTGAAGAAGATATTTTTTTACCAAAAAAAAGAAGAGATTTTTTTTTATTTCTTTTGATAATGTAGTGAAGAAGAGATATCTAACGAAATGTTTCTACGTGAAAGGGTTTTATAGGATTTTAGTAACTTAGAAGCTAAGGAGACTTCTCTGTTCCGAAAAACTACTTTACTTGTCTATTTAGGCTAACTCCAATGGAACACCAAAATTCACACCAAAACGTTAAATTTAGTGTTTTGTGAAGAGTGTTACACCAAATAGAGTGTGACACTGTTCACGACACTAAACAATAAAAAATATTTTTTTTCATCTAATAATATATTTAATTCAATATTATTAATTAGTCAATACTTGTAACTAATATAATTTTGTTTAATTATCAATTAGTTAAAGTTTTTACTTTTTTAGTATTAATAATATAAAATTTAAATTATACTTAATATTTTTACATAAAATTTATAGATTAATACACAAATTATTAAATTAAAAATACATATTAAAATTTAAATAAAGACTGGAAACATAAAATTAAAAAATTAAAACCAAACAAACATAAAAACTAAATGCAACAAGATAATTTCTTATAAAATCCTTGTTTAATTTATTTTTTATTTTGTGTGAACTTTATTTAAGGATTTGAGGTTGGGTTAGAGATGCTCAATGTCTTGAATTTTTGGCCCGACAAAAAAAATTAAGGATCGAGAAGCTCATATTGAACTTCGAAATGCATTGATCGAACACTTGTGGTCCGAATATACTAATTCTGAGAATTAATACAATATAATATATTTTATTTATTTTTAATTATCAGTTGTAATTTATATTTAAGTTATAATTAATGAATTATGTATAATTAATATTTTCTATAATTATTAAAAAATATTAAATTTAATAATATAATAATAGAGAATATTTTTTTAGTGTAAAATTTGGTGTTGTGATTGGAGATAAAAAATAAAATTTAACACTAAAACACCAAATTTAGTGTGATTTCAACACCAAATTTAATGCCAAGGTTGGAGTTGCTCTTAGTCATATTGTCGAAATGAGTATCCTTTTAAGTAAATAACGTGTGTCAAAAGTTTTGTAAATTTTCTTTTCTTTAAGAATATTCCAACACAGCTAAGAGTTTAATTATTGTGTATACGAAACCATACAAAATGTCATAAACTATGTATATTTGGGTTTTCTTTTGTTTAATCGTTTCGAGATTTATTAAAATATCAAATAAATTAGAAAACTTTATTTTTATACGTAGTTGTTTAATTAATACAACTCATATTTCTTTTTGTTTCAAAAAAAATAACTCATATTTCTTTAATTAATACTATATACTACTCATTTACTAATCAGCTAAAAATATAAATAAGAGTTTACAAATTCTCCTTTTTTCTCCAAACCTTCATGAAGCTGAATTAAATAAAATTATAAAGACCATATCGTACGTGTGACCACTGTCACTTATAGAAGAAATGTTGTTATGGCTCGTATCACGTGGTCTTTAATTTTGCTCCAAATAAAAATTACAAAATGAGTAAAATTAAACGTCAAATAGATCAAATGAACCACCGGTTCCACTATATTGTCGTGTCAATTATTTATAAACTCCAAACCAGATCGAACCGAATATATGTATTTTATAATGTGATCAGTAAGAAGGTTAGAAGTAATTAACGTGTAACAAACTTTCAGTTTAGGTGACGCGGTTACAGTTACGTGCGGACGAGAGGCTTTATTTGTCCATTTATCGAAAGGATTATCGTTTTAAGTAAAAATAAAGTGTGGCAAAAAATTTCAAAAGTAACTTTTTTCTTTAAAAATATTCCAACGCAGCTAATAGTTTAACTGTATACGAAACCATATAATTAAATGACCTGAACTATCTATATATTTGGTTTATACCAAATGGTACCCATGTAAAAAGTTTGAGAAAATAAATAAGTAAATGAAGTATTTAAAAAAAAAAATAAGAGTTTCAAATTCTCCTTTTATCTTCAAACTGCCGTGAAGCTGAATTACACAAAATCATGATAAGGACCACATTGTGTGACTACTGCCACTTATAGAAATGTCATTCTTCCTCTTGTCGTATCACGTGGTCTTTTGCTCGAAATAAAAATTACAAAATGGAGTAAAACTAACCACCGGTTCCACTGTTTTGTCGTGTCAATTATTTATATACTCCAAACCAAACCAAACCGAATATAACGTATTTTAACTCAGATTTAATGTGATTAGTAAGAGGGTTAGAAATCATGAACGTGAATCAGCATGGTGAAAAAAATAATAATAAAGTAAGTGGGTAAATTGTTATATATTAAAAATAATTTGTTAAATTGTTAAGTTTTCATATGACTAAGACTAAGAGATTACTAGCATGACAGTGACACATGGGTAAAGTGAGTAAACTCGAAATGTAGAAGTTCAAAGTGATAGAGTTTCCAATTTTGTTAACGCGCTAGCTAACAAGTTGTTAGGTACTCGAAATGCACAAGTTTTAAATAGAAATTCTAGTTTAGTTAACACGGTAACAAGTTGTAATTAAAGTGACTATACTCGAAATGTAGAACTTGTACATAGAAATAAAAAAGTTTTACGTACTAGCTACAGATTTCTAGCTTGACAGTGACATACATGTGTACAGAAAGCGACGTCTAACGTCATTTTGTTTTTTCTTCTCTATAAAGGATCTTCTAACCTTATATAATTTCTATGACACACACACCTAATCTCTTTTACTTCTTAGGCTCTCTAATTTGCTTCGCTTAGAATCTTTCGTCAATAATATTTGTTATACTTTGACGTTCCGGTCGAAACCATGAACGACAATGGAGAACCTAGATCAAAATCACAGAAAAAGAGCAAATAAGATCGATATTTTTCTCAATAATCATAGCTCAAAATACATGTTTAACGTTCGTTTTAGTAAACGTTGCTATAATTTCATTTCATGCTAGATCGTTGCATGCGTGAGCTCTCATTCTTTTTCTTCTATTCCATTTCTTTTTCTCTATTTTGGTTTTTATAGTTTTTCACTTTCTTTTAACCCCCACCCCTCATCTTGTTTGATTTAAAAAATTCCAAAAACATTGATTCAATTTGCTATCAGGTTTCATGCTAGATCGTTGCACGCGTGAGCTCTCATTCTTTTTCTTTATTTTGGTTTTTATAAATTTTCACTTTCTTTTAACCATCACCTCTCATCTTGTTTGATTCAAAATTCCAAAAACATTGATTCAATTTGCTATCCGATTTTAAAAACTACAAGTTTTCTGCACACACCATTTTTTTAATTTTTAATAACAGAGATAACAAATTTTTCAAAACAATAAATAAATGTTTAAGTTCTGTATTAGAAATTAATAAAATATATCATTCTATCCTATATATTTTTATATAGAATGTTGAATTGTAGTATATTAACCAATCTATTCAACTTTTTCAAACTTCATCATGCAACTGTTTTATGAATGAATTTGATCATTTTGTACGTCTAAAGTTATGGGTGGTGTGGCTATATAAACTGTGTTGTTATTGGAGACACTAATCATCTAAAACCTAAATTAAAATTGAATTCATAAATCCCTTATATATTAATTGGATAGTCATTTTTTGAAAATAGCTTATATGTCTTCACCAAATTTATTATTACAAATGTAATGTGACATGACATGGTGAAAAATGTAACATGGCACTTGCACTCACTTAAAAAAAAATCAGTCAAAACATTTGTTACATTTGTTATTAGTCCAATTATTGTCACTCAATTATTAGCCCAATCAATTATTAGCCCAAAAAAATCGATCAAAACATTTGTTACACTGACCAACACACCCAATGTGATTTTTGTAATTCGGTGGGCCCAAAAGATTTTCAATACAAATTTTAAAAAATGGAAATTTTTATTAAATTCTTCACTATAAATCTTTCTAAATATAACCAAATAAAGAAAAAATGTATCAAATTTGTATTTAAAAAAAAAGGTATCCCTTATATATTATGTGTCATCAACACATTTACTTTCCCAAATAAAATATGACATAACAATCTATTAAAAATTTTGGCCCATAATTATCCAAACCAACGATAATAGCCTACCCTCCATTAAGGTTGCCCACTAATAGCTTAAACCAACGATTAAATTTCTAATTTCCATTATATACCTTATTCAAAGTAAAAATTAATTCGAAATAAACTGAAACTTTAACAAAATCTCCACTAAAATTTTACCAAATATTTGATTTAAATTAGAAAAATAAAATTCTATAAGATATTACCATTAGTCCCTAATTTTATTCCTTATCAAATGAAACTAATAACAACAAAAAACTTTAATCACAAATTAAATAATTGATAATATAAAACAAATAGATCTAAAATATATATGTAATCATGACCTTCAAAAACAAGAAAATATATTGATTGAGATATTTGTTTTAACAAAATTATTTGGAAACATTAAACCTAATTATTATTATAAGCTATATTCTTCAATTCTAATTTATTTTATTTTCAACAATAATATTTTTCTAATTTATTTAAATTCTAAAAAATATTTAACCGCGTAAAACGCGGGGAGTCACCTAGTGTTACAGTAAATAGTATAGTATGCTATTTGGTTTCATGTGTGATATGTTTTTTTTAATGTATCTATATTTAGATAATTTATAATATAAAAATTTAGAAATATTACATATTTTAATAGAATGGATTTTTTTCTTTTTTTTTATTAGTCTATAATTTTTTTTAGAATATATTCCTTATTTCTTTTTAATTTTTTGTTAATATTAGAAATATTACATATTTTAGTACAACGATTTTTTTTCTTTTTTTTAAGTAGTCCATAATTCTTGTTTATAATATATTTTTTATTTTCTTTTTAATTTTTTTATTAATATTGACACATATCATAATCTAAATTAATAATTACACATGTTATAATCTCGTTAATAAGAATTTTGTTTACTTATCACGTTTTTATCGTTAACATTTTTCTTTATATAATAAAATTCCCGTCTTAGTTAATGGCCTATCAAATTTTCCTAGCCCATTAAACTTTATTTTCAGTTTTGAATTCCTTTGGTCGGCACCGTGTGCAATGTGCATGGTTGTAACTTGTAAATGACCAACATGTTTTTGATCGTGCGTCACACTATGACAAATCCCAAACATGATTTTCGATTATTCACCTATGAAGATATCATTTTAATTTTTATTAAATTTTGCAACATTCTTCACATTTTCTTATAAAACCCCATTTGATGAAATCGTTTTCCTTATCCCACTTCAAACACAAATAACTAACTAGCCCAAGGCAAGGCAAAGGACAAGCGACACGATCTACAATGGCGATCACACGTGCCTCCTTTGCCATTTGCCTTCTCCTCTCTTTGGCCACCATAGCCACCGCTGAATACTACACTCCCTCATCTCCTCCGGTTTACAAATCACCACCGGTCTACACTAAGCCAACTCTCCCACCTCCGGTTTACACACCACCTGTCCACAAGCCTACACTCCCATCTCCGGTTTACACTCCACCGGCTTACAAACCAACACACCCACCTCCGGTTTACACTCCACCGGTTTACAAGCCCACCCTCTCACCTCCGGTCTACACTAAGCCAACTATCCCACCTCCGGTTTATACTCCACCGGTTTACAAGCCAACCCCCTCACATCCGGTCTACAAGTCTCCAAGCTATTCTCCTCCACCTCCATATGTCCCAAAACCAACCTATACTCCACCCACCAAGCCATACGTCCCATACGTTCCAGAGATCCTTAAAGCCGTTGATGGTATCATCCTTTGCAAAAACGGCTACGAAACCTACCCAATTCTAGGTATAAATTGATACAACACTTAAGACTTCCTAATTAAATATCTATTATTAACAACAAAGTTACGAAGTAACTATAACATTTTCGGTTAATTTGAATTATTGTAGGAGCAAAGATCAAGATTGAGTGCACCGAGCCATCATACTACGGTAAGAGCGAGAAGGTGGTTGTGATCTACAGCAATCCAACTGACTACAAGGGATACTTCCACGTGTCGTTGTCCAACATTAAGGACATAGCTCAATGCCGAGTCAAGCTTTACACGTCTCCACTCCAGACTTGCAAGAACCCGACCAATGTCAACAAGGGTCTCACTGGAATTCTCTTGTCGTTGTACGGATACCGTTACCACTCCGACAAGAACTTGAACCTCTTTAGCGTCGGACCTTTCTACTTCACCGGTCCCAAGGCTGCTCCCACCCCTTCCAAATACTGATCATCATGATCGCAGAATTCTGATGATGATCATCATGCATGCACTATCTATGAGGCCGCTTTAATCAATTTATTGCTCGAAATTTTTTCCCTTTAAAAATGTTCTTTTGGTTATTTGTTCCGATTTCATTTGATTCTTTGGATTACCAATGCCATATATCTTTATTTGGTGACAAAATCAATAACATGAAAGTTGTAAGAGGAGCATCATATATATATATGAGAAATCATGGCTTAAAACTGATAAACGTCTTGATGTTTGGTCTGGTGTTTCTTGTGATGAGGTCTTGATCATATTCCTTCTTTGGCATGTCATTTGGAATCTAGGTTTGTTTAGAGGCATCAATCTTCTTCGTTATAATCTAATAGATCTATTTTCTTCAATGAATTATTAAAATAGTAGGATATACACTTGTAATCTCTTTTGAAATTAACAATTCAAGAATGCATTAGGAAATTAAGAACAATTCAAGAATTCATTAGGACGGGCAGAGTGTTGGATAAGCTTCACTTGCTTGGAGTCTAAGAAACCATTAACAAGTCGGTTAATGCTAAGAAAGACTCAACGGATTATTACTAATTTTATTAAGAATAGGAATAGGAAGTTTTCTATTATGTATATGATTAGGATCTAAAGCTATAAATAGAATTGCCGAGATGTGGCAATCTAACAAGAAGAACATAGCTTTATGTTTAGGTTTTGAGAGAGTTTCCTAAACAAATCAATAAAGAAAGTTGTCTTTATTCAAAGCTAATTGAGTTCAAGAAACTTTATTTGGTATCAGAGCGCAAGGAATCGATTCTGATATAACAAAACGAAGATCATACGATCTTCAAGCTTCCGAGAACCATCCATGGCAGACCGCATCTCCGGAACCGTCGCTGCAACACCTCCACGGGCGAAAGAAATCTCTGCTCCTCCGATTCAATGTCCCATGTTAACAGAGACAAATTATACTGTATGGGCAATGAGGATGAAGGTTCTATTGAAGATCTACAAGGTTTGGGACTCAATCGAACCTGGAACAGAGGAAGAAGAAAAGAATAATACGGCAATTGGACTGATTTTTCAAGCAATTCCGGAATCTCTAATTCTGCAAATCGGTGAACAAGAAACCTCCAAAGCAATTTGGGATTTAATCAAATCACAGAACCTCGGTGCAGAACGAGTAAAAGAAGCAAGACTCAAGACACTTTTATCTGAATTTGAAAGAACCAAGATGAAAGATTCAGATTCAATCAATAGTTTTGCGGGAAAACTATCTGAAATAGCTTCAAAATCAGCCACTTTTGGTTACAAGATCGAGGAATCAAAGCTAGTTACGAAATTTCTTGATAGCTTACCACGAGGAAAATTCATCCACATTATTGCTTCTCTTGAGCAAATACTGGATTTAAAAACTACAAGTTTTGCCGATATTGTTGGAAGATTGAAAGCTTTCGAGGAGAGGATCGCTGGTGAAGAAGAAAACGGAGATTCACAGAGCAAACTTCTCTATGCCAATTATCAGCAAAACTTTGCAGGAAGAGGGAGAGGAGACAGAGGAAGAGGAGGTCGTGGTAACAGAGGGAGAGGAAGAGGAAATTTCAATCCTCAAAACAGAGCAGCAAACCAAGGCGATCAAAATCAAGAAAAAACGAAAAAAGATAGATCGAATGTGATTTGCTATCGATGTGATAAACGCGGTCACTTCTCTTCTACATGCCCTGAAAGAATTCAAAAACTACAAGAAGCAAACAAAGTAGAAACCGAAGTAGCGGACCCTGCCTTGTTTATGCATGAGGTAGTATTCTTGAATGAAGAAAACTTAAATCCAACAAAATACGAAAACCAGCAAGGTGAAGAAGGTTTGTGGTACTTGGATAATGGGGCAAGTAACCATATGACAGGCAAGAAACAATTTTTCTCCGAACTTAACGAAAGAATCAAAGGAAAGGTGAAGTTTGGAGATGGGTCATATGTGGAGATAGAAGGCAAGGGATCAATCTTGTTTCAAGGGAAAACTGGTGAACAAAAACTCGTCACAAATATCTATTACATCCCAAGCCTCATGAGCAATATCCTAAGTTTAGGATAAGCAACAGAGAACGGTTGTGACGTTCGAATGAAACAAGACTTTTTGACAGTTCACGATGCAAGTGGAAGGCTACTCGTAAAGGTCATACGTTCCTCAAACAGACTTTACAAAATCAAGTTGGAGATTAGAAAGCCTATGTGTCTAAATTCGATTATAAAAGACAAAGCTTGGAGATGGCATGCGAGATTAGGACACATAAACTTCAAAACAATCAAAGCAATGACTCAACATGATATGGTTCGAGGTCTGCCAAAGATTGATGATGAATCAAGGGTGTGTGAATCTTGTTTAGTCGGAAAACAAACTCGGAAAAGTTTCCCGAAAGCAACAACATTCAGAGCTGCAAAACCGTTAGAGCTACTCCATGCTGATCTATGTGGACTAATCTCGCCTGCAACCATCTCAAATAACAAATATATTTTTGTTATAATCGACGACTACTCTAGATACATGTGGTCCATCTTGATGAAGGAGAAGAGTGATGCGATTAACAAATTCAAATCATTCAAGAGCATGGTCGAGAAAGAACTAGGAACAGAGATCATGACACTTAGAACGGATCGTGGTGGTGAATTCACGTCTTTGGAATTCAACGAGCTATGCACTGACAATGGAATCAAACGTCATCTAACAGCCCCGTATACTCCGCAACAAAACGGGGTGGTAGAGAGAAGAAACCGAACACTTATGGAAATGACGAGAAGCACACTCAAGGCTATGAAGGTGCCTAATTTTCTATGGGGAGAAGCAGTACGCCATTCTACCTATTTGATTAATAGGATACCAACAAATGCACTTGACAACATGACTCCATATGAGGGCTTGAGAAAAACGAAGCCTAATCTTGACCACCTAAGAGTTTTTGGTTGCCGAGCATACGCAAAAGTCGAATCTACTTACCTTAAGAAGCTCGATGATCGATCTCAAGCTCTAGTACATCTTGGAATAGAACCTGGTTCCAAAGCTTATAGATTATACAATCCTGCAACAAGAAGAGTAGTAGTGAGTCGGGACGTGATTTTTGATGAAACATCAAGCTGGAATTGGAATGAAAAAACGAGTGAATCAAGTAGAAATCCGGGCATGTTCCATATGAAATGGGGAGACGTGATAGATGATGGTCAAGGACCCATAAACACTAATGTCCAAGACCATAACGAAAACATTGAGCAACATGATCATAACGACAGTGCCGGTGAAGAAGAAGATGATGAAATTCAGCAAGCTCTACCCAATGATGAAATTCATCAAGCTCAACCACCGTCACCTAGAAGATCAACTCGTCAAGTAACAAAACCGCGATATCTTGATGATTACGTTCTCCAAGCAGAGGAAGAATGTATACTACTGTTGCTTTCTATTGATGGTGAACCAAGAAATTTTGAGGAAGCAAAAGGTTCACCACAATGGACAGATGCATGTGGGGAAGAGATCGAATCTATCCACAAGAATAAGACATGGTTTCTTGTTGATAGACCAATTGGAGTGAAAGTCATTGATCTCAAATGGATTTTTAAGCTTAAGAAGAATGCTAACGGAACCATTAACAAACACAAGGCCCGACTTGTTGCTAAGGGTTATGTGCAAGAATCCGGTATTGACTTTGAAGAAATCTTTGCACCGGTAGCAAGACTTGAGACCATAAGACTTTTAATTGCAGTAGCAGCAGCTAACTCATGGGAAATTCATCACTTAGACGTAAAGACGGCGTTCCTACATGGTGAATTACGAGAAGAAGTCTACGTTGAGCAACCAGAAGGATTCACAGTTAAAGGCAAGGAGCACAAAGTATACAAGCTTTCAAAAGCATTGTATGGACTGAGGCAAGCTCCTCGAGCCTGGAATACCAAGTTGGATCAAATCTTAAAGGAGATGAGATTTGAAAAATGCTCAAAAGAATCCTCTGTTTATCGTAGAGAAGAGAAGGGAGTGCTTCTCATTATTGCGGTATACGTAGACGATCTCTTCGTGACAGGAAATACAAGTAAGGTTATAAGTGATTTCAAGAAAGGGATGGCTGCTAAATTCGAGATGTCAGACCTTGGAAAGCTCACCTATTATCTTGGATTAGAAGTCCATCAAGGAGAAGATGGAATTTCGATCAAACAAGAAGCATATGCGAGGAGGATATTAATGGAAGCGGGTTTAGAGACATGTAATCCGACCAAAATACCAATGGAATTCGGATTAAAGGTCTCAAAGGCTCAAGAAGAAAACGAAATCGAACCAAGTGGCTACAGACGAAACGTTGGATGTTTGAGATACCTACTACACACAAGACCGGACTTAGCATTCTCTGTTGGAGTAGCGAGTCGATACATGCAAAGCCCGCGTAAGTCTCATGGAGAAATCATGAAACAAATACTTCGGTATCTCAAAGGAACCATGTCGTTTGGACTAAAGTATAAACGTGACAGCTCTAAGCAGTTAGTTGGCTTCAGCGACAGTAGCCACAACATCGACCAAGACGACGGAAGAAGCACTACGGGTCACTTGTTCTGCTTTGGATCAACACCGATCACTTGGTGTTCACAAAAACAACCTACAGTTGCTCTCTCGTCATGCGAAGCGGAGTTTATGGCGGCAACAGAGGCATCTAAGCAAGCGATTTGGCTACAAGATCTTTTAAGTGAGATCACGGGAAGAGAAACAGAGCGTGTTCTCATAAAGATTGATAACAAATCCGCAATTGAGCTCACGAAAAACCCAGTGTTCCATGGCAAAAGCAAGCACATTCACAAACGTTATCATTTCATTCGTGAATGCATAGAGAATGAGCTTGTCAATGTGGAACACATTCCAGGAGTGGAACAAAAGGCGGATATACTTACTAAGGCATTGGCAAGGATCAAGTTTTCTGAGATGAGAAATTTGATAGGAGTGCAAGACATGTCACAAGTCGAGTTGAAGCTTACAAGGGAGAATGTTGGATAAGCTTCACTTGCTTGGAGTCTAAGAAACCATTAACAAGTCGGTTAATGCTAAGAAAGACTCAACGGATTATTACTAATTCTATTAAGAATAGGAATAGGAAGTTTTCTATTATGTATAGGATTAGGATCTAAAGTTATAAATAGAATTGCCGAGATGTGGCAATCTAACAAGAAGAACATAGCTTTATGTTTAGGTTTTGAGAGAGTTTCCTAAACAAATCAATAAAGAAAGTTGTCTTTATTCAAAGCTAATTGTGTTCAAGAAACTTTACAGAGAGGTTAAAACCTCAACTGATGGGAGGGAAGGGATAAAACTGCAAAGCATTTGAACACAAAACAGAGCCTAAAGACCATATAGATTTTTTGGGATTTAGGGGCCGATTTTAATTTAATAAAACGTAAGGTTGCAAGCATTGGCTTGCTCTAGTGAGATTTCGCATTTACCTCGAGCTTCTAGGCTTCCGTCAATAGGCTTTCCCAAAACCATGGTTTGTTTACATCATGAATTGACACTTGTTCTGGTACGCAGTTATCATGCTCTGCTAAGAGGACATTGTAACTTATTGCTCGATCAAAGT
Organism: Arabis hirsuta; assembly: GCA_964056655.1. Classification (NCBI taxonomy): domain Eukaryota; kingdom Viridiplantae; phylum Streptophyta; class Magnoliopsida; order Brassicales; family Brassicaceae; genus Arabis; species Arabis hirsuta. The sequence goes on along the minus strand of OZ053308.1, from coordinate 384,471 downwards.
TTGAAGAAGGACGAACTCCGTTTCTTCCTCCATCAAATTTGTTGGTACATGCATAACCGGCATGAGGATTGTCAATTGTCCGCAAACCAATGTCCAATAACAAACCAATGTTCTTTGAGATCACCACTAAAAATTTCTAAAAAGCCTCAGTCTATCAATAATACCATCTAAGAAGTTGAGATATGAGGTGTGCAAAATCGAAAGAAAATCTACAGGGAAGAAGACACTAAATTGAAACGAGCATAGTCAAGTTTCCAAACTATCGGTCTCTATCATAAACAAACCATCCAACAAAAAGATATATATATATATATATATATGCATCTCTCAGCTAATAATAATATAAACATATGAAATGAGATCATGAAAATCCGGAAGAGCTTATTCGTGGTGGGAACACGAAGAGAGTGATGGGATCCACTACAAAGAACCGATCTTCACTTGGTTATAATCTGAAGTGTCTTTAAGGAGTGGTCTATGTGAAGCGGGTTTGGTTTTTCTGGTATATGTGAAGATTTAGTATGTTCTCTCTATCACTCAGAACAGAGGAGGGGTCGATATATTTATGACGTCGCACCACAGTCCACACACACACATTTCTCTTGTAATGACGACGCGATAACGCTAATGCTGTTGTGTACACCCAACAGAAACACATCTTGATAGAGCTCCTCCGTCTCGAGATCGTTTCTTGGGACATAAGCTATCTCATACAGACGCATTTTTGGCATTGTTTCTTGTGGTTTAGCTATGCCTTTTCACATCATTTGAGATGTTTTTAGACATTAATACTAAAAACATTATGTTTAGACCAAATTCTAGCTACAGTTTTTCAGAACTCATACGGCACAAGACGTGTGTGCGTGTGTGATTCCATTGGATATTTCTAATGAAAAGAGTCTCAAAGACTAAAATCCTATTTTTGTGTGTGTGTGTGAGTGAGAGAGAGAGAGCGAGGTTCCACAATTTTGGTTGAGTGATACAAGAAGTCTCTTGTGTGGATTACTCGAGTGTTTCAAAAAATAGTGGGTGTTTATTAAATTCTGAATTGTTGCAAATTTATATAGCTTATGTCATCTTAGATCAGTGCAAATTTCTGCTATTGAGAAACAGCTTAATTAATATTAAGAGAAGAAAGATGAAGGGCCAGTACACAAGAAACTAAAGTAATATTCTAAACTCACATAAACTAGTTCTCAGAATCAGCATTAGTTTCTCTTTTCCTCTTCACAATCAGAATCAGTCTCCGTATCACTTTTGATAGGGAAATCTTAGTCAAATAGGCTAGCCAATGCCATACTGATAAAGACTGAGTGCACCGAGCCAGCGTCAGACGGAAAGATCCATGTTCATGAGCATATCATATGTTGATGACACTAAAGTATAAAAATTGAGTGCATCTTCTTTTATACAATAGAATATAAAAATTATTAAACAATTTTATTCATGTTTTTAGTAAATTTCATAGTTTAAAAATTTAATTTTCAAAAAAAATTAAAGAGGTATATTTTCAAATTTAAAACAAAAAAAAGTTATGAAAAAAGTTATTTTTCCAAATTTCCTTTTTATATTTTCCCGGCACGTATAGTAATGGGCCTATAAAATATTCCGAGCCAAGTCCTTTTCATTTCTCAATTCCTTTGGTCGCCACCGCGTGCTTGGTTGTAACTTGTAAATGGCAAACATGTTCTTTTGATCGTGCTTCACACTAATAGAAATCCCAAACATGATTTTCAATTATTCACCTTTGAAGATATCATTTTTATTATGCTTATTAAATTTTTCAATACCCAAACATTTTCTTATAAAATCACATTTGATGAAATCTATTTCCTCATCCCACTTCAAACACAAAAGGCAAACTAGCTCAAGGCAAGGCAAGGCCAAGGACAAGCCACACGCTCTACAATGGCGATCACACGCGCATCCTTTGCCATTTGCCTCCTCCTCTCTTTGGCCACGATAGTCACTGCTGATTACTACTCTCCCTCATCTCACAAGCCAACACACCCACCTCCGGTTTACACTCCACCGGTTCACAAGCCTACACTCCCATACACCCCACCGGTTTACAAGCCTACCCTCTCACCTCCGGTCTACACTAAGCCTACTATCCCAGCTCCGGTTTACACTCCACCGGTTTACAAGCCAACTCCCTCACATCCGGTCTACAAAAAATCTCCAAGCTATTCTCCTCCACCTCCATATGTCCCGAAACCAACCTACGCTCCACGCACCAAGCCATACGTCCCGAAACCAACCTACGTTCCACGCACCAAGCCATACGTCCCGAAACCAACCTACGCTCCACGCACCAAGCCATACGTCCCGAAACCAACCTACGCTCCACGCACCAAGCCATACGTCCCATACGTCCCAGAGATCATTAAAGCCGTTGAGGGTATCATCCTTTGCAAAAATGGCTACGAAACCTACCCAATTCTAGGTATAAATTAATACAATACTCAAGGCTTCCTAATAAATATCTATTATTAACAACAAAGCTACTAATTTTTATATAAAAAAAAAAACAAAGTTACTAATTATAACATTTTCCGTTGACTTGAATTCTTGTAGGAGCAAAGATAAAGATTGAGTGCACCGAGCCAGCATCATACGGAAAGAGCGAGAAGGTGGTTGTGATCTACAGCAATCCAACTAACTACAAGGGATACTTCCTCGTGTCGTTGACCAACATCAAGGACATAGCTCAGTGCCGAGTCAAGCTCTACACATCTCCTCTCGAGACTTGCAAGATCCCGACCAATGTCAACAAGGGTCTCATCGGACTTCCCTTGTCGTTGTACGGATACCGTTACCACTCCGACAAGCACTTGAACCTCTTTAGCGTCGGACCTTTCTACTTCACCGGTCCCAAGGCTGCTCCCACCCCTTCCAAATACTGATCACACTATGATCACCGCCATGGTCACATTATTCTAATGATGATGATTGTGCATGCATTATACATGAGGTCGCTTTAATCAATTTATTATTTGCAATTTTTTTCCATTGAAAAATGTTCTTTTGTTTGTTTGTTCCGATTTCATTTTGATTCCTTGCATTAACAATGCAATCTATCTTTTTGGTTAAGCTTTTCTATATTATATAATAAAATTGTAAGAGGAACATCATTGTTTGATTTATGCGACTGCTTATATATAAGAAATTTAATATTAATACGAAATTTCTTAATTTCTTGGATCATAAAGGTTATAATAATTTGGTAAAGATTAATTCTAATTTTGTGGCCATTGCATCAACGCGAGTCTAGGGACGAATTTTTCTATCTTTAAAAAGTCCAAAAAATCGGTTAAATTCTATCCGCACGGACCGCACCGTCTGTTATAGTTTTGAAAATCATGAGAACACCATTGATCAGCTTGATATTAGTCGTGCTACAAGATCTCGCACTTGTATATAACATAATAATTAACATTATAGAATTGTTATTCTTATATTGCCCCCCCAAAAAAAGTCAATGCTACACTTGGTCAATATATGATACGTTGTGCACTAGGATCACCCTGCACGATTATTCTAAGGTTAATGCATTTAGCGATGGACGGCTCCAAATTACATCAACGGTAATTATTATTTTCTTACTTACATAACGAACTCAAACCCAAATCGCAATATATGTATTATAAGAAATTGGTGATTCGTCCCCACAAATCAATTTGAAAATTGGAGACATGTGCTTGAGAAAAAGCATTTTAAATTTAAAGTTGCTTCGACGTCGGTATAATTTGTTTAAATTCCCACTTTCTTTACCCATGCACACACCGCACGCGAGTTGGTCGGATGGTCCCATTTTTGGAGTCTTTGAGTCCACGTCAGTTTCACTGAGTCAATACTCCAATATCCAACCTAATACCACAACTGTGCCATAATTATTATAAATCGATTAATTTTCAAAAGTGCTTTAATTGTAACTCTTTTTGTTAAAAAGCTTTAATTGTAACTTGTAAATAACCACTATTAGCGAAAAAAACAAGAGACCGTGTGTTTCTCTGGAATCAAATCAGAGAAAATATACATGGGAAAATTTACACTAGTTTCACTTTTACGTAAAAACACATGAATGTGAACTACTATTCATATGGCTATAGTTAAAAAAAATATCGTCTGCAATTTCGAAGGATACAATTGTATACGCATTTTATCAGGACACAGTTATACATGCATGACAGTTTTTTTTTTTTTTTTTTTTTGAATCAATGCATTCAATAAATGTGTCTTTCTTCTAAACGTTGTTAAACACATAATTGAATGAAAAATAGAGCATGGCGTCGAGGAAACAGAGTTGGTACTTGCGGCGGATGATCCATTAGTGAGTGGAGAGCCAAATCTCCATTGATGCACGACAGTTAACGATCGATATAAGTCCATATATGACTAAAATTTGGTTAACAATTAATGAAATTGAACATGTAATTACATATCCCTAAATAAGATACATCTCGATGTCTTCGTTGAACAGTCGATTACTATCATTTATTTTAATTACATTTCTCAAATCAACCATTTAATTTAAGAAATGGAAAGAACAAAGAGAGTCGTTTTGGTCATGTTGAGAAAGCTTCGCTTAAACGATTGCTTCTCCACCTAACCGACACCGTATCGTATATACATGGATCCAACAGCTCCGTTAATTTTAATATCACTTCCGTTTATTTTTCCAAACGCCGTCTCTTTGGTAATCAAACGTCCCATGGATTTTCGGGTCACGTGATAGGAACCCGTTTCCCCCAATTTCTGGGTCGGATATTCTCCAGTATCCAATTTTCGAACAGAGTAAGTAATCAAACACTCCATAGCCTTTTCAATAAAACCCGATTATTCGACCCGTGATCTCCGGGTAGACCCGAATGAGAATCGTCGGATTCCCTGGGAATCTCCACGATTATACCGACTAAATCAATCGGTTCTCTCTCACAAGCTTCCATCGGAAATCTCACCGGAGAACCAGAGGAAGAAGACGGCGTCGATGATTCAGATTCGTCCGACGAAGACGAACTTCCGGCTTCGGTATCCTCAATCGGTTTAACCGATTGAAATACGGGAGCAACCGGTTCTGAAGTCCTTAAACCGGATTCTTTAACCGTCTGTTCGGATTGAACCGGAGCTCTGCAAAGCGGACAACTAGATCTCGACCGGAACCACGTGTCGATACAGTCAACGTGAAACACGTGTCCACATTTGGGAAGGACACGTCCTTCGTCTTGTTCTTCAAACTCCGACAAGCAAACAGAGCATTCCTCCGGTGGAGATTGATGGGTTTTAACGGAGTAGACAAAGATCGGAATTTTCTCGAGCACCGTAGGATCGAGAGGTGATAAGGAGGAGGAAGATTGTGTAGGGTCTCTAGCGGCGGAGAGTGATCGGAGATGAGCACTGATACGGCGGCGAATACGGCGGTTTTGACGTTGGAATAACCATCTTGCGTAGCTGTGAAAACAGAGGATTAGAATTACGGCGAAGAAGAGAATGATTACGGAAGCAAGCATGATTTTTCCGTTAAGTGCGTAACGTGATGGTCCATGGCTCGTGTTTCCCCATAGTGGTTTGCTACTGTCGTTGATTATGCCCATTGTTCTAGAGAGAGAGAGAGAGAAGTGAAGGAAAATGAAGGTTTTTAGAGAGGGAATGAAGTGAGTGGGTGAAACGAAGAAGAAGAAGACGAGGGTGGGAAGTTTCTAATGTGATTTGATTCTGTATGTTTTGAATCTCTTTATTTATAGACAAAACTATATGAATTATTGGTTCTCTTTATTTTATTTATTTTTTAATTACTCCTTTTTAGTATATATATGTTTTCTTTTGTTTGGGATTTCTTGTTGGTGTTTTCAAGTAACGTTATACATCTTGCTAAATGGGAAAATATGATTTAAAAAGAGAAAAAAAAACTTTTGCGACTTTTTTTGGGGTTTTCATAGAGTTGAACATATATATATATATATATATATTTGTCTAATAGCTCTTGAAGCTTTGAACCCACTTGTTTGTTAGATGTGAGTTCAATAAAATATCGTGGAGACATACTTTGAGCAAGGTTTTGACTGTAATTTACTTTATGCTTCTCATTCTTTTTTTTGAAACTTTTTATACTTCTCATTACTTTCCAGATTTTGAATATTTAATTTTTCTACGAAGAAGTTTATAGTATTGGCATAAAGACAATAGATCAAATGAGTAGAAAACTATTGTCAAATTTCCCTTATAAACGCATGCAGCCATGCATCGTTCTACTTAAGTTCGAAGTGAACAAATTAGCTTTTCTTCCAAGAATTTGAAAAACCAACATTTGTCATATTGCATTATTTTACAATCAGCCATATGATGTTGGAAAAAAGTAGATATCAAAATACTAATTACAGGCAAAAAGAAATGCATGGTCCAGTCCAATGGAAACGAAACTTCAAAAAAACACATAACTAAATAAACCGAAACGAACCATAAATCCTAGCTAGTTTTTGAATAGCTTTTGGATTCCATGAGTCATGGGACTCAAGCATGAGTGGTCTTTTAAAGGTAATTTGCTTAAATGCTAAGAGAAAGACCGTCCCAATCTGGCGGCTCTTTATTTCTTTCTTCTTTTTTTCTCTCTTTTTATAAAATTTCATTTTTTGTATATTATTTTGTGTTAATTTCCGTCAAATATAGCTTTATTTTGGAGGAGTCTTTTTCAAAAAATGTCTTTAAGACCGTTTTTACACATCAGAAACCTACTAATTTTTTTGTCGTGAAGAGGATTTTTAAATGACCCTTCCTTGCTAACGACCTTTGATGCCTTCACCTTTTTTTATGTCTTGTTTCTACTTTAAATAACATTGAAATTCTTCTCTCCTTTTTTCTTTTCTTTTCAGTCGTATTTCCACTTTCCTCCATTTTCAACAATATAACATTTTTTTTTGAATAATTATAATGCTATATGATAATAGTTTTTGTCCGGAGGATTTAATTAAAATATCTAAGACCTTTCTAAAAACTTCCAAGGCTATAAGCGGCTCAGAATGATTACAAGATTCCTTAAGCTCAGTACAGAATATTCCAATGTAACCTTACTTTACAGTGGTTCAATTTTGTAGAAAGTAAATATATAACAAATTTAACCGAAGCTTAGAGATCCGTTCGGATCCGTGTTGTCATCTCTACTGAAAAAAACATGAAAACTCGACTCTGCTTTTTTTTTTGTAAATAGTGGAGAAAAGTAATTCAGTAAATCAGTTGGGAAAAAAACTAGAGATCCATATAATATGAAACGATACACATTTACACAAACCACGACTCACTAACTTTTATTTTCGAAAATATATGCAATATGATTCTAATAATATGTGTTCTAAAGGGTTAATGTTCGGCTTTATTATGGAAGTAGTGGAGTTAAGACCAGTCATAAGAATAATGGTTTTCATTTTTCTAAAATTCTGACGCATCTTGGATTTGTAAATTTGCAAAATCCACAACTGAACAACAAAATGTGAATCAAATTTGCTCCGTCAGTCTTGTTTTACCGGAATTGTCTTTATATATACCGATTTAAAATGATTTCATATTTTGTTAGGACTAACGTAGATCAAAAGCAAAACGAGACTCCATCAAACTAACACATAAATATCATCTCTATCGTAACAACTTTTACTTTTTATCTTAGAAACATGATCCCCAATGAAGACAAAAGCAACATATACAAGTGACTAGTTTCACAACTTGTTTTGGTCCCGGACCGGGACCGAAGAAAACATGCATGGTTTGTAAAACCGTTAACTTTTTGGTTTCGAAAAAGGTTATACAATTAGACTTGTTTCCAAGCTTAGTATTTTTTATTTTATTGTGTTGATCAGTAAAAAAGGAAAAGCAAATCTGGTATTATGAAAAGGATAAGGTCGGACCATTAGTCAAAACATTCTACAACTTGAGAGAAAACCCTAAAGGCTATATCAACCCATGTGTCGTGCGCGTGCGGGATAACATGAAACATCAAATATCCTATACTCTTCGACTTTTTTTTTGTAGTATATTGCGACTTTCTTACTTCCTACAAAAACTATATATTTATGCTTTTTAAATATCATAAAGCACCTAAAATTTCAATTCGAATATCAATATGCAATACAGATTATCAGCTTTTATAGAAAAGAAGATTTATCCACTAAAATTATATTAAAGGTGACAGGTTTCTTAATAGTCAAGAAAAAGAGAAGAAAATAAAAAGAAACATTTTGAAAAAAGATTTAGGTCGAAAAATAGATAATCCCGAAAAAGTAGTAATGGATTCATAAGTACAAAAAGGACCAAGAGTTAGTTTTTCACAATTTATAGAACTGTTAGGCGCACATTAGGTGTTCGAACAGTGTTTAGCGTGTAGTCTGATTATTGATTAGTTGGTGATTTCAATTTTATTTAATCTGAATGGCTAAACGTGAAACTTTAGAAAGGTTTGATATTTTACAATCAACTAAACCGTGTGAAAGTTGTAAATAAGTGATGTAACAGCCAGTGAAGTTACACTTCGGGAGAAATCGTGGCCAGCTCATTTTTCTCCCCTTTTTCAAATTGCTTTATTATTTTTCAACTTTAGCTTTTTATTTTTTATTTTTTGTTTTTATATTTATGTCTTCTCCTTATTTTTAAAACTATGAAAACAATTTATAAAATAAAAAACTATATAATAAACGCTTACGAGAAGAAAACGAAAAACAGAAAACGCTACAAGCTTTAAACTAAAAAAGAAAGACAAAGCAATACCAAGAGAGAATATGAATAAAATGTTTTCTTCTCACACTCTCACCCAAACCCTTAATTATATTTAAATTTGTTTTTATTTAATCTCAAACGTTTTTGGTTACATTTTGTTGAGATATGGCCAATTTTTTTTTTGGTCAAATCATTTTATTTTATTTTCATTCGCTTTTTTTGATACATTTTAGTTCCAAAAGTAAACAAGTTAAAAGCAAAACAGTTATGGAACGGCAATGATCAAAGTTTTAAACCATGACCTAACGAACATGCCGTGAGGAAAAAGAAAAGAGTAACTTTTTTTATATGTGGTTCAATCAAAATGTATTGATAATGAAACCCGAAAAGATAATAAAAAAGGATATTTGATATAATCCAAAACTGGATAATGTGAAGAAGATAAAAAAAAAAAGAATAGAGAAACGTTGAAAAGACAAATGAATCTCGTTAACATCATGCTATTTCGCCTGAATATTCGTCTATCTCAAATCTCTGATTCCATCTGGAATCAACTCTAATTATGCTATAATTATCACTCGTATATAGTGCTTTAGTCTCATAATGTCTAAAGCTTATCCTTAAAAGCAAAGTAGCTAAATGCAGGATTTTGTCTACGGTTTTCTCAAGTTGGTCGACCTAATTCCGTAAAATAGACAGGATTTCAGTTTCATAATTAATAAATCACTTTCATTTGGTTTAGGGTTAAAATAAGGAATATGCATTTTTTATTGAACAAAAGGAAACACAACCATTGATCATAACTTTTTTGATGATTCGAGTGGCTTCAAGATATCATGAAATCCCCTGAATCTGGCAGAGAGTTTTAAAAAACTATTACGATCTTACTCTATCAAATTTGAGATTATTGAAAATTTTAAATTTACATAAACCGTCAAAGATTCTGAATCAAGTTATAAACATAAGATGTTTTCATATACCGGCGGATCGGAGGGCATACTCTTGAACCAATGCAGCAAACAACAATTGTGTCTCCAGCAAAGGAACTCTGGATAGTTACTATATATCATAAAAAATAATAATGTTTTTTTTTTTAATTGAAAAATAATAATAGTTATTTTATATCATAAAAATAATAAAACGATGAAAAAGCAACTAATTATCTTATTCAGTCAAGTTTATCAAGTATGATATAAAATATCGTAAGCATTTAAAAGCAAATAATTATCTTATTCTGTTTAAAAAAAAACAACTAATTATCTTATTCTGTTCTCAAAATAATAGTTTACATTATATATCCTAAAAATAATAAAACGATTAGAAAGATAAAATTTCACCCTCCGAATAGGTTATTGTATTACACAAAATGTGAGGTCTGCAAGTTTATCAAGTATGATATAAAATATCGTAAGCATTTAAAAGCAATTAATCATCTTATCATGTTCCAAAAAAAACAAAAAAACTAATTATCTTATTTTTACCATTTAATTTGTCTTACGACAACTGAGACTTGATATCAGACATGCCCAACCCAATTGGATGCTCTGTGAAATGCCCAACCCAAATTACGAACTCTCTCTCTCACAACTATGAGATTGAATTATAAACAATTATGAGACGGAAACAAGAAAAAACTCCGAGCAAGAGAAAAAAGATATAGAGAGATCTTACCTTCGTGTTTTATGGTCGGTTCTACATACATGGTTGAGAGACATTTTGTGAATTTATCATTTAGGGTATGTTAATTATATATGCTCTGCGTATTACTATATATAGAAAGGGTCCATATATAAAAGGTCGAGCGTATTTTATTGTCAATTATCATAATAACTCTTCGATGATTCGAATGACTTCAAGATCATGAAATCCCCTGAATCTGGCATAGAGTTTAAAAGACAAATTACAGTCTTACATAAATCTTAAATTTGTGATTATTGAAATCTTAAAACTCTACATACAAAAACAGTCAGAGATTCTGAATCAAGCTATAAACATAAGGTGTTTTCATATTCCGGCGGATCGGAGAGCATACTCTTGAACCAATGCAGCAAACAGCGACTGTCTCTCCAGCAAACGAACTGGACTATCATACTCTTTCGCTTTTCCTACATTTCGCAGTTTTTCAAAACCGTTAAAAACTCACATTAAATCCACCAAACAGTAAACAACTTGAGTTATGTTTTGATTTGTTTCTTACCTGCGTCTATGACTAGAACACGATCACAGTCCATAACTGTTGGAATCCTATGAGCAATGCTGATAATGGTACATGATGCAAAATCCTCTCTTATGATCTTTTGGATCATAGCATCAGTCTGCGAATCAACGGACGCAGTTGCTTCATCTAAAAACAGAATCCGGCTTCGTTTCAGCATTACCCTTCCTAAACAGAGTAATTGTCTTTGACCAACACTCCAATTCTCACCACTATCCGCAACTGTCACAATATATACTCAAAACGTTAATTATATCATCTCAAGCGAAATCTATCGATTTGTTTCAAAACGGTTTAAACTCACCGAGAGAATCGAGCTTCTCGGGCTTGGAAGAAACAACCTCCTTAAGTTGGCATCGTTCAAGACTCTGTAAACAAAACAAAACAGAGCAATTTTCGCAATGTTCGATCAAGAAACCAAAATATAGATATAACCTTAACTTCTAACCTTCCAGATTTCTTCATCAGTGTATTTCTCTGTCGGATCAATGTTACTCCTCACGGTTCCTTCAAAGAGAACAGGTTCTTGAGGAATGATACCGAATCTTGACCTTAGATCATGAAGTCCCAGAGCGCAGATATCGATCCCGTCGATGATTATCTTGCCACCAGATGGTTCAACAAGTCTAAACAAGACCTGAATCAAAGTAGATTTACCACTTCCTGTTCTTCCAACCACACCAATCTTCTCTCCTCCTTTGATGTCTATTGTAAGTCCCTTGAGAACAAGAGGAGTGTTTGGTCTATACCTTACCTTGACATCTTCAAGACGTATGTTACCTTTGTAAGGCCAAGTTGGAGGTGGACGGTTCTCTTTAATCTCCCATTTCGCTTCCGCGGGAATATCAGTGAACTGTTTGATTCTTTCAACAGAAACCATCTTGTTCTCAATGAAACAGCTTAGATATATCGCCCAAAACAGAACCGAGTTCAGCGATAGTCCGTAAGAAAGTGAAAGCCCAACATTCTCTGTGTTGAATAGAAAAATCACCATCACAAGGAAAACAAATGTTTTTGCTATTAAACAAATGTTTAGTCAGTCTTAATACCTGGTTTGATAATGTTGCTTGGTAATAAGACCATGAACAGAGCCGAGATGCAGAGGACCCAGCTTCCAATCAGCTCTAGACGAAATCCGAGCCATTCGTTTGAGCCATTGTTGTGGAAGTCCATCCTGAGATTATCGTTGACTCGCTTCACATTCTCTTGCCTAAACATTTGCTGTTTCTTGAAAGATCGGATCGTCATCACTCCAGCTATGCTCTCTGAGAAATGGTGGATTACTGGGGCCTTTGTGATCGAGTCAAGGCGAGTTAGTTCCCGAGATGATGCAAGGTAATATCCCTGTTGGATCCAAAAAATCAAGATGGTTGAACATAAAACAAAAGAGCTAGTAGCAAAAACAAATAATATCATCTCTTTTCGCCACTTACTCGGTACCAAATGTTGAGCCATCCTAGCGGAATCACAAAGAAAATAGTTGGCCAAGCGTATTGGCAGGTTACTATGAAGATGCTGAGCAGAGTAGTATACATTGCGGCCACTAGTCCAATCATGAAGGGAATGAAGATATCTACATTGGTCTGATCAGTAGATGCCTGCAAAAAAAAATATTAAAGACACTGTCTTTAAATTGAAATCTCCCTGGTTTCCAAGATTTTTGATGGAAAAAATTCTCTCACCCGACTGAGGATTCTTCCCGATGGCGTTGTGTCGAAAAATGACATTGGTGCGTGCACGAGACTGTTGAGAATCTGTTTGAAGAAGATCTGAGCAGTCTTGAGGCCTAAGTGAGTGATGTATATTGCCCGAAGGCATACAAGAACGATGGAAACAGCAGCGATAATGACATAGACGCGGATGAAGACTGAAGCGTCGAATGAAACCGCGTTTTTGGCTGATGTTTCATAGGCAAGCCAGTAATCGCTAGCCATTATAGAGCCTTGCCAAGCCACAGAGAAGAAGAGAACAAGTATCATTCCCCACCAGCCATAAGCTTCGGTTGAGTAGAGTTTGTAAACTTGAAAGCTCACTTGTCCGACTTCTCTCTCTTCATCTTTGATCAGTCTTGATCCATCTTCCGGGATGTTGGCGCCGAGAAATGACTTGATGTGTTCATCGTTTAGCTCACCTAAACGAGGAGACTCCATTGAAGTGGTTCTATACAGTTTTGGAGACTCCATTGAAGTAGTTCTCTGTATTTTTGGAGATTTTGGTGTTAGTGGTGGACGAGGAGACTCCATTGAAATAGCTCTATGGGTTCTTGGTGATCCCATTGGCACATTTTCTGGACCAACTGATGCAGAGCCAGCTTCAACTAGCTCCATTGATGTCTCGTGCGCCGCTACTAAAGCCCCAAAATCTAACCCGGAGCTCACTAATTCGTCGTATCTTCCTGATTGCACAATCATCCCATCTCGCATAACCTGTGAAATGAAACCATTCATTAGCATAATCCTAAAATCTTAAACTCAACAAGTTTCAATCTTTTGTTCCATCGAACCATACCAAGATGCAATCAACGTTGTGAAGGAAGTCTACTTGATGAGTTACAAGCAAGACAGTCTTTCCTTTTAATGCACCTCTTACACATTTCTGCAGAAACATCATCACAAGGAACAAGAATCAGCTTTCTTGCTTTTGATTTTACTGATTAATCAAACAGAGAGATTTTAGTACTTACCTTGAATATGTCTGAACCAGTATGAGCATCCACGGCGCTAAAGACATCATCGAGTAAATACACATCGGATTCCTGATAAACCGCCCGAGCAAGCTGTATCCTCTGCTTCTGACCTCCACTAAGGTTAATTCCTCGTTCCCCAATCTCAGTCTGATCTCCAAACTCCATCATCTGTAAATCTTTTTCTAAACAACAAACCTTGAGAACTTCTTTGTACTTGCTTGAATCCATAGGAAGACCAAACAAGATATTGTCCTGAACCGTTCCATTCTGAATCCACGACGTCTGCGCTACATAAGCCGTTGTCCCACAAACCCGAACCTTGCCTGAAATTTTGTGCATTTCGCCAAGAACCGAAGCTAACAACGAAGATTTCCCTGCTCCAACGGTCCCTACAATAGCAGCAAGCTCTCCTTTCTTAACCTCAAAGTTTATGTTTTCAATCGCAGGCTCGTCATCTTCATCATCCCAACTAAAGCTTCCATCTTTGATTTCGACAGCGACATTCCCATCACACCCTTCACTCCTCTCCACAGTCTCTCCCGATAGCTCTCTGCTCGTCATGTAAGCATCAAGTCTTCCAAGAGATATCATAGCCTGCGAAAGAGAGATCATAGACTGCGGAAACGTCCTGATCGGTTCTTGAAGTATCTTGAAAATCGTAGTGGTAGTAAAAACCGTCCCTGCGTCAAGCTTAACTCCCAAGAAAACCGCGGTAGTGAAAGTAAGCGCCGAGATCAACACCGGCGTGCTCCATAGCACAATGATGTTACCGGCGATCGAGTAAAGAAACTTCGATAACCAACCAAACTCCATCTCTCTAAACTTGAGAATCCTCTCATTAAAATGATCTTCCCAAGCTTGAAACTTTATCACTCTCATGTAATTAAGCATCTCATTCGTCGCTTTCATCCTCGAATCACGGTTCATCATCAAGCTAAACTGAAACCTATTGTTCCGTTTCGTTCCCAAGAGAACAAACACGAAAATTCCGGTTAAACCAATAACAGCAGTGACCACTGAAGGTCCAAGTGTACCATAGAGAAGCACAAGAGCTACAGTTACTTGCAAAGGCATAAGCCAAATAGCATGTAGTTGAAGCATCATATCGGAAAGTTGTTGTGCATCGACGGCCATGTAATTCACGATTTGCCCAACGCCGTGATTCTGACGAGCAGATCCGGTAAGCTTTAACCCTTTCTTGTATAGAGCAGTGATTAGACTCGATCTTATGAGCATACCTAGCTTCTGAGAATTGAAATTGAACTGATGCGTCGATAAAACTTCGACGAATTTAGCGATTAGGAGTATCAGAACGAGGTAATAACCTTCTGATGGTGACGATCCTTTACCGGAAGTGAAATCGACGAAGCTTTGGATTAGGACCGGACCGACGTAGATGACGCTGAGTCGGAGGATTGCTAGAATCGCCGTGAGGGCGATTTCTTTCCAGAAACATCGGAGGAGAGTTGTACGGACTGGGTTACTCGATTTCTCTTCCGGTTTGGGCCATTTCGATTCGAAGAGAATCGCGAGCTTCTCTGCTCTGTGTTCTGGAGATAGAGTCGGTACTTGGTCCAGATTCAATGGAGATTTGTATCCTTTGCTTAGTAACGGATTCATCCATATCCAGAAAGTTTTCGATAGAAACGATGCAGATGCGTATAGAGAGACGTTCTCTGATTTCTCTAATTTCGCCGGAATCGCGACGGTGCTGGTTGTTACTACAACTCCGGTGGTTCCTTTGACGGCGACGAAGAGGAGAACGGCGGTTAAAGGGAAAGAGACGAAGGAAACGACGTCGTCTGGTAATAAACTCGCGGCGGAGGAATCGTCGGAGATGAGATGGAGGATTCCGGAGACGGTGAAGAGAGTAGTGACGAAGAAACTGAGAACCCAGTAGATTCGTAACGTTAACGGATGATTCGAAGATGCGAATCTTTTTAGGTGAAGTACTAAAACGGAGATAACGGCGTTAGTAACGGCGTGGATTAACCAAAACAGAGCATTTACGAGCTTTAGTTTCGTCGGAGCTATGGTGAAAGTTAAAACGCAGAGGACGAGTGAGCAAAACGACAGGAGAATAGTGATAAAGATTGTCGTTTTGAACAATCCTGTAGTTCTGGTTTGTGTTGTTCTTCTTGCAAGCAGAGGTTTCGTGTGTTCAGCTTCACCGTTGGTTCTTGCCGGAGAAGAACAGAGTTTGTGGAGAGCGAAGAAGATGAGGATAAGGAGGAAGAGAAGATCGACGGTGGAGAAGAGAAGACGTTGTGGGCATGGAGATAGTAAAACGAATCTTAGCCATTGGATTGGAGTCGGAAGAGAAGACGACGGTTCTATAATCGCCGACGAAGAACATGAGAGATTAGAGACCCATGAAGAAGAAGAAGAAAGCCACCGCATTTTTTCTCGGCAAATGAAACTTTTCCCAAGAAAATTTGCTCAGATTTATGAACGGTTTGGTTTGTTGTTTACTCTAATTATGTAACGTTACTATCAATCAAGCAAGGCTGCAATATTTAATACTGATTTCATAGCCGACTAGAGAAAGAAGACAAACACCGGTACTAGTCAGCAGCTTAAACTGTATGTGGAGAAGACACGTGTGAAACGATGAGTTATAAAATGAGAGGATACAAATTAGTGTAATGTATTTTTTATAACCGAAGACAAAACAAAAAAACGAATGATTATGAGTTTGGCCTTAGGAAAGTGGGGGAGTAGAAAATGGATGTCACTTTCTAAGATTTTTTTTAGTGGACAAAGATCCCAAGCTTTTTTAGAATTTTAAGTAAACTATGTGAGTCATGTGACGTTAGTTTCATTTTTTGGATTTTTTTTTTGGTTATAATTATGAAAATAACGTCCAAATTTTTTGTTAAAGCCAACATAACAAAAAAAAAAAACTCTTTAACAAAAATACGTCCAAAATTTTATTTTTGAATAGATTTAAACCCAAATTCAGCATGACTTTTGATCATACATTCGAAGGTGAAGCTTGAACTCTAAATTGAATGACATAATTAGGTATTTGATATATCATTGTAATCGTATAAAAAGGTATGTCATGCGTGACCTAATCACGAGAGGTATGTCTGTCGTTGGGGCAAACGCCTTGTCTTGGATCCATGCTTATGTACACATGGAAACGCACATAGATTCTCTTATCCTTCTTTCCATTTTATTAGCTTCCTAATTTATTTATTTTCTGGGTGGAAGTAGAACAATGCTCTCTAGTGCTTGTTGTTTCATTTGTAGTTTGTACTCATAAATTGATTAATTATCTTAAGAAAACAAAGCTCGAACGAATAAATAATTTCATGGAGAAACACAACACGTCAATGTCATTGAGTCATCGAGACAAAAGGTATTCTATATATATCACTGAAATAATAAGCGTATATGTCTTGCATTATTGCTCCCATTTTGCTTCACAATAATTCTGAATTTTCACTTATAAATAGTACATAAAGCCCTTTTCCCAACATATATAAAGTTAACGTAGGACATTAATCATTTATCATCCTTGTTAATAATCACATATGCATTACTTGAAAAGCAGACATTTATTATAATGAAAACAAGACTAAGAGAACGAATAATTTTGCTGACTCAAAAGCTTGTCGTTTTAGACGTCTAACTAGTACATATACGTTGTAAATTTGTAATAATAATCGATAAGTTTCGTCGTAATTAACGACCATTTATCAAACGCTTAGCTATTTTTTATCAACATTATTAAAAACTACTTTTTTCCGTAAAATATCAACGCATTTCAGTAACCCGACATGGCATAGTGGTATCGTAGGACCATTTTTGACGTGACGGGTTCTCTTGTCTTCTCTCAGTTTTCACAAAAATCTTAAAGACTTGTGTTTTTTCTTTCAAAATAAGCATCTTTTTGTTTTACTCTTTCACAGTTCAAACAGAAAATATAGGGTTTGGGCTCAAAGCCCATTATGGAATAGCTATCAGTCATCAAGTACTGAACAAGTTGCATTGTACGTAACGCAAAGTATAAATTATATCGAAGTTTTTTTTTTGCCCCAAAAAAGAAAAAAAAAAAAAACTTCGATATAGTTAAGAGAAATTGATTCTCTTTATTTGATTTTCTTTGTTTTTGGTCTTATTTTTTCCTGCATGATGAATTAAGAGAAATTGATTCTCTTTATGATAATGTGTGTTTTCAGGCCTGGAGTGAACAACTGCAATGTTTCTCAAGACAATGGGAAGTCAGAAACGAAACATACAAGTCGAAAAACAAAAGAGCTTGCAACTGCCTTAAACAAAGTTTTGTAGGAATGATGCATACGCATAAACCCAAACAATCTATTTATAAATTCAGTTCAAGATTTGAAAATTACAAAGCGTAATATGAAAGTATACAGAGAGAAAAAAGGAGAGGAAGCTAAAGTCTTGGTGTTGAGTTAGACAACTAAACTCATAGTAGATAATGATATTTATAAAAAGGTTGCATTGTATGACAAATTAAAAACACCAGAGTCCTCAAGAGAGAGAGAGAGACTTCTAATGCAAAGTAGTAGAAGGATGAATATCCCTCCAGCGATAACCTAAAATAAACAAGGGGTTTTGATTAATGACAAGTTTTACTTTGTAATCAAGAGTTTACGTACCAGGTGGGCCTTCCCAGCCAACAGGGACATTAGCGTCATAAGCAGTATAAACTGGCTTTGGATTTGGTTCTAAAGTCGTAACAGCTACATTCCATCCTCCCATGTCAGTTTCATCAAGTCCGATAGCCTTGATACGTGCTTCTTCTCCCGCTAGATAAACACAACCGGACCTGTCAAAAACAAGTTTTTTAGTTTCCTGGGAGAAAAAAAAGAAGAAGCAAATTGGAGCAAGGAAGGAGCCACAAATCAACCTTTGGAGAAGACAGGGTTGACTAGGGTCGTCCTTGAGACTCAGATATAGGATCTCTCCACAGGGACTGAAAAGACTAAACAATGCACTCCTGATAACATCCGCAGGACGGGAAGTGTCATATCCCGTAACGACAACAGCTCGTGGACTGCAATAAAAAAAAAAGTGCATATCATAAGCAAACCTAAAGATAACAAATCAATCTCCGGAGGAAACAAGAGCAACGGACGCTTGTGCTTGTGCTTGTGCGTCTGCGAGCAACAGCCACCTGATCAGGGCTAAACTCACAGGATTGTTTCGGTAAAGCCTTAACAACTACATTCCATCCTCCCAGCCTAGTTCCAACAAGTGGAAACCCCACGTTAAGTCCCATAGGTAGAAACCGTGCGTTGCGTCCACTAAGTGGAAACCCCACGTTACTTCCATTAAGTGCCAGGCCTTCTCTTACGCACCTTCGTCCAAGAAATAAATGAAACCACATCTATAAAAAAATGGAAAACTTGTTAGCAAGTGCTTTTAAACTAGTTGAGAAAATTTCACAGCAAAAAAAACCACAAACCTCTCGACAAACACCGCTTGCAGGGTCGCTGGGAATGACAACATTGAAGATGTCTCCACATGAACGGAAATGCAATGAATATATCGCACTGATATCAGTTACATGAAGGGATCTGTCGTGTCCCTCAACCGAAACCTTAAAGCAACTGAAATAATTTGCAAGGAGATCAACACAAGAACACATCTTATTACGTATACACAAAATCTCTCCCAAAAAAAACACATCAACTTACAGGCTTAACTTTTCCTCATATATGGCCTTATGAGCAGTCATACGATCCGCAAAAGCTTGGAAATACGTCGGCCCCTAAAGTACCATCAAAGATCTAATCAGAAATTCTACTAGGAAAACAGCGATAATTCACGGCGACTAAGTAATTAAGGGGAAAGCCATAGAGAGAAGAAGAGATTACGTTCATGTCGATGCCGGAATTGTTGCTAGAAAACTCATCCATGGTGAAGTCGACAAGAGGCAATAACCTAGTTATATTATTCCGATTTAGGGATTTGGGAAAAAAAGAGGAAAACGTAAGGTAAAAGTAATCTTCTCGTCTCTTTATACACAGAATTTTGGCATTGAATTAAGTTCGGGCCTGGTCAAGTCTTTTTTTGTCATAATCTTGAAACATAAGGACTGGGCTCAAAGCCCATTAGGGAATAGATACGATCAATCATCAAGTCGTGAACATTTGCATTGTTGTACTGTACCTAACGCAAAACGCAAAACGCAAAGTAGAACAGGGGTTTATTGGTTCTTGTATTTTAACAGATTTGAAAATCTAGACAAAATCAAGTGTCATTGGTTCTATGATTTTAAAATCTATGTTCAAATTTAGTGTTATTGGTTCTATGATTAATAAATACTAATTCAAATCACGTGTTATTCAATAGTAAAAATTTGTATAAGGATTTGATTTGATATTGGATTTAAGTGGATTTAGAAGGGCTTTATGTTAAAATTACAAAGGATCAAATATTGAGGTTTACCTTCGTATTTGGGATGGATTTGTTCGTGGACTCTCCATTATTATATCATCATCTTCACGCCATATATATCAAAGACATTCACAAATTCAATATTCCACCCAATACATATCTTTTGTAATGTTAATTTTCCATTTTTCCAAATTTTCCGTTTTATACAAATTCCATTTGCTATAATATTTTCTATTTTGTATTTATTAGGCAGGTTGTTAGGATATATATGAACAGATATGCAAAGATTTGTATCTACCTAGAATAGGTAAATACGTGTAACTATAAATACATTGTCAAAGGAATAATACAACTTTCTACGGGTTATATGGTATCAGAGCCATCTATGAATCGCAATTTGTGTTTTGCCTGAAGAGAGTTTTGGAGTTCGATCGCCCACTCGGAGTAGTTGTTTTCCTTCAACATCACGGAAGAGATGAGAGCTCCGGGATTGTCCGAAGCAGTAAATTTGTAGTGAAGAGGGATTGCATCGGCAAAAACCATCTGGTTTGTCATTGATATTGTAACGGCGGCGGCCGCTTAGATACAGCGGCGGCAGCGGTTTATTTGTGTAGGTCAAAGATCTTGCTCTGATACCATAACACAAAAATCTAAAGAAACAAAAGTATCAATGGAAGAATCACAAAAGAAATCAGAGAAAGAAAGAGGTTCATATAAACCATGGAGTCCCGAAAAAACAAGGACTTTGATAGATTAATATAAGATAAATGATCAATATTCGTTGAAAGAGCGTTACACAAGTGACATTTTTTTTTCCACATATATTTACATACATGAACATGATATATGGGTTTTGGTTATATTGATTATTGAATTAGGTTTTGATTCCGTATCCGAATGGGAAGAGAGGGTCGTAGTTCTTGTCGCCAACGTTCATCGGAAGCTGAGCCACATTCTTCATCCACGTGCGAGGTAACGTGCCGGTGAAAGGATGATCACCAAACAAGACATCAGCGACTCCTTGTCCTTCGGTTCCTGGAAGCCAAGCGACCGCAAGAGCGTCGATTTTTTCAAGGTACGGCTCGATCACGAGAGGACGTCCTGTGACTAGGACCACTAGACACTTCATCCCACTACCACACGTGTGGTTGATCGTGGCTGGACCTGGCTCGGCTATGCTTAGTGTGCTGCTGTCCCCTCGTGTCTCTGCGTAAGGAACTTCACCTACGACCACAACTGTGTATGCTGCGTCGCGATGAAGCTTCGACGTTTCTTGGTTTGGTTCCTCCACGTAGACAACTTCAGTGGTCGCATCCACTGCTTTCTGGATGGCTTCCAAGATTGTAGTTCCTATAGATGTTTTAAAACAACATTTTTAGAATGAATATGTCTATATAGAAAAAACAAATCTACAAAACCAAGGTATTATAATGCATATGTGAATTGTAAATATTCTCTAGACATTTATATTACCTCTTGTTTTACCGGTGGGGAGTCCCAAGGCTTTGTTACGACCGATATCTTCTCCGGTTCCGTTGAATCCTTGCCAAGTGAGACTGAAGCCACCGCATTGCCAGCCCATGTCGTTAGCGTGTCGGCCCACAACAAGGATCTTTTTCGCCTTCTTCGGGAGCGGAACAACCTTATCGGCGTTTGTCTTCCCGTTCTTTAGAAGCACCATTGATTTCCTCACTGCCTCTTTAGCTACTTCTCGATGCGCCTACAAGGTTGTGTTAAGAATCTCACATCAGTTAGGTATAATAAGACTAACTAATGCATGCTTTGTATAATTTTATGCCATCTTCATGATGGTTTTTGTGTTAATTAATTTATATTTTTGGGGTTTATTTACAAAATAGTGACATGGTCGAAAAGTCCAATTGAATTTACCTCAGATCCAAACTCGGGGTCAAGAGTTTCCTCTGCTAATGGCTTCTCAAAGAGACCGATAGAGAATTTGACTCTCAAGACCCTTCGAACAGCATCGTCTATACGGCTCATAGGGATGTATCCACCGTTCACTAGATTAGTCAATTTCTCCAAGAATTCTTTATACTCAAATGGAATCATAACCTACATTTTTAAATCCATCAATTCAAGAATCTAAACATATATAAAAAAAATCTCAAGAACCCGTTTCTTGATTCTTGAAAGGTAAAAAAAAATGATGAAAACCAACCATGTCAATTCCGGCATTAATGGAAGCTTCGATAGAGTAAGTGTAATTTGCCTTGGGTGGAGTTGTGATCCTATCGATCCCTTCCCAATCAGAGATAACAATGCCTTGGAATTTGAGTGTGTTCTTAAGGTAATCAGTGATCATTGCTTTGTTTGTGTGCATCTTAACACCGTTAAGACTAGAATAAGAAGCCATGATTGATGCGATCCCTTTCTTGACCGCAATCTCAAACGGAGGCATATGGATACCAAAGAGAGTAGCATCATCAGCCACAGTGTTGTTCTCATTGATTCCACCTACCGTTCCTCCATCCCCAACAAAATGTTTGGCGCAACCAGCCACATTAGTCCTGTCCACGTAGACACGAAATTTCCACATTAGTTATTATACTGATCAAGATCGTTAAAGATTTAGATTCAAAACTAAGCATTATTAATATCTTGGTTACTTGACATCAGCGATGTAAGGAGCATTCCCTTGTAATCCATCAATGATACTTTCGGTCATCATATTCACAACCTTAGGATCTTCACTATAGCTCTCGTAACACCTTCCCCATCTAGGATCTCTGCAAACCTATTTCATCCAATTTATTGACCCGAGTTAGAAAATATATTTTCGCCTATAACTACAATTTTTTTTTCTTTGTAAGCTTGATTAATTACCGCAACACAAGGCGCAAAAGCTTGCGCGATTCCTGTTGCCTTTACTTCAAGCGCGGTTATTGCTCCAATCTTTTTGATAAGTTGAGGATCCCTAAACCAGCACACATCGACAACCACCAAACATATTAGTACGTATCCGATTGGTTTTGAAATAGAAGCCTATAGAAAACCAATATAGAAGTTATGTTTCATCTAAGTATATATTACCTAGTGGCACCAAGACCGACGTTATGTGGGAAAATGGTGGCATTGATAAAAGTGTTGTGGCCATGAACGGCATCAATAGAGTAAAGCATAGGGATTCCAAGCCTCGTTGAAAGACTCAATTTTTGCATAGAGTTCGACGTGAGAATTCGCTTTAACGGACTAGCACCGGTATCATAAGGATTGCTCAAAACACTTCCTATACTCATGCACCAAATTCAATTACAATAAATTCATCAAAACGTTATTCGAAAAAATTTCGATATATAACAAACAATGTCGTTGTTTGTACATACCGATCATGTACTTTGTGAAGATTTCTGGACCCGTGGGGAAGAATGAGAAGTTGAATCGATCAACTTGACACATTTGACCAAGTTTCTCCGGTAATGTCATTCGTATTAACAAATCTTCCACTCTCTCTTCCACCGGCGCTTTTGGATCTTTGTATTTTATGTATCCTCCGGTGGCTTCGGCAGCGCCTCCATAACGGCCGGCGAACAATACCACAATCGCTGCCGAGAGGAAAAAGCTCCTGACGCCGTATATTGTCGCCGCCATTAATGGAGACCCTCCTTAATTTTCAGAATATTTTTGTTTAGAAAATATTTTGATAAATGAATGTAAACAAGGGCAGAGATTTTATAGTATTTTTTAATTTAAAAAAGCCGTTATTTAATCCCAAACGGTAAAATATTTAGCGACTATCATTTGTTGGCAACTTGGCACTCTAAATTTACAACAAATAAAACGAACAAAATATATATTTTAATCCGAACAGTTGTGTGTGACCTTCTTAATGCTGTGTTAATCACTCCATCAACGACTTACCGTTTTCCGTTACGAAAACAAAATAGCCGTAATTTAGGCCGTAATATTTTTTTGGGCTTAATGGGCTTTTAGATTATTCGGGCCCAAATTATTTTCAGACACACAAAAAAAAAAACGAATCTTCTTAACACTCTTTACCACTACTACTGATACGCGTCCAGACAGGCAGACATGTTCTGTCTGACATTTTGTAAATTTCAAATATTACTTTATCAATTAAATATTATTTTTGCTTCTTTAATCCAAATTTAAATCTTCATTTAATGATTTTTCTTTTTTTAAGCTTTTTTTAATCTCTTCGTTGATCCTTCCTTTTACGAGGTAGAAATTCCAAAAACGCGTATAATAATCTTTTTGTCGTGATTACAAATTACAAACACCAGAATCAAAATTTCCTTCAGATTTTCTTCTTTAATTTCCCTTGATTCTCTCTAGATTTCGTTTTTGTGTCTGAATCCAGACCAGATCTGTGTGTGGATCGAACCAGAAGAAGGAAGAAAAAAAGAAGAAGATGATAGAGAAATGCATAGGAACGCAACGTTTTCGGAGATTACAGAGAGTCATGCGTCAAGGAAAGGTGACGTTTCTCTGTCTTCTTCTCACCGTTATCGTCCTACGTGGCACAATCGGAGCTGGTAAGTTCGGTACACCGGAGAAAGATATCGAAGAGATCCGTGAGCATTTCTTCTACACGCGTAAACGAGCAGAGCCTCACCGTGTCCTCGTCGAGGTTTCAACGAAAACGACGTCGTCTGAAGAAGGCAACAACAAGAACTACGAGACCTTCGATATCAACAAGTTATTCGTTGATGAAGGAGACGAAGAGAAATCTGAAGACAGGAAGACAAAACCTTATTCTCTTGGTCCTAAGATCTCTGATTGGGATAAACAGAGGATTGATTGGCTCAAACAAAACCCTAATTTCCCTAATTTCGTGTCTCCAAACAAGCCTAAGGTGCTTCTTGTTACAGGTTCAGCTCCTAAGCCGTGTGAGAATCCTGTCGGAGATCATTACCTCTTGAAATCGATTAAGAACAAGATCGATTACTGTCGGATTCACGGAATCGAGATCTTTTACAACATGGCGTTGCTTGATGCTGAAATGGCTGGATTTTGGGCTAAGCTTCCTTTGATTAGGAAATTACTTTTGTCTCATCCTGAGATTGAGTTTCTATGGTGGATGGATAGTGATGCTATGTTTACAGACATGGTTTTCGAGCTTCCATGGGAGAGGTACAAAGATTACAATCTAGTGATGCATGGTTGGAACGAGATGGTTTATGACCAGAAGAATTGGATTGGTCTGAACACAGGAAGTTTCTTGCTTAGGAACTCACAGTGGTCGCTTGATCTTCTTGACGCTTGGGCTCCAATGGGTCCTAAAGGAAAGATCCGAGAAGAAGCGGGTAAAGTTTTGACCCGGGAACTTAAAGACCGACCCGCTTTCGAAGCTGATGATCAATCAGCGATGGTTTATCTTTTAGCGACAGAGAGAGAGAAATGGGGAAGTAAAGTTTATTTAGAGAGTGGTTATTACTTGCATGGTTATTGGGGGATTTTGGTAGACCGGTACGAGGAAATGATCGAGAATCATAAACCGGGTTACGGAGACCATAGGTGGCCACTCGTTACGCATTTCGTCGGGTGTAAACCGTGCGGTAAATTCGGAGATTATCCGGTCGAACGGTGTTTACGGCAGATGGATAGAGCGTTCAATTTTGGAGACAATCAGGTTCTTAACATGTATGGGTTCGAGCATAAGTCGTTAGGGAGCCGGCGCGTGAAACCTACGCGTAACCAGACCGATAGGCCGCTGGATGCGAAAGACGAGTTTGGGCTGCTTCATCCGTCGTTTAGAACGGCCAAGGTCACGACGAGGACGTGAGGAATATTTTGTTTTTTTTTGGCTTTAGGGATACATACATTATGTTTTATTCGTTTAATTACTATGTTTTTGACCTCCCATTGATGGTGGAGTCGTGTATGGAGTATTTAATGATTTGTCCTTATAAAATTTATTGTAGAAAACGTAATTTCATAATCAGTTTGGAAATGAATTTTATTGCATCACACGTGAGTCGTAATTATTTGTTTATTACATATGGTCCTTGTTACTTTAAGAGTTTTAAACTGATGTCAAGAAGTTTAAGTTATTACCTTTGTTCCCGTGACTTTTGGGTTATACTTTTGTGTGTCGGATACTTTTAAAATTGTACACATTTACCCGTAACTTTAGAATATTTGTCGTATACCCCGTTCGTGACCCAAGAAAGAAGAAGTGATGTACCCATAACTCTTTAGTTTTTACCTGGTATGTTCGTATAAATTTTGTTTATACATTTGTAGCCTAACTTTTTGATATTACATTGTGCTGTAATGGAATATTGTTCTGCCTTAAGGAGCAACATTTTGTTCTTTTCCTTTTTTTCTTAGTTCCTTGATTAGATTCAATCATTTTGACTTTTTAGCTCCCATTGATTTTGGAGTGTACGAAGTAATCAATTATAAATGTAAAGGCTAATATTCATGCTAATTTCCCCTTTTTTTTTGCATATAAACGTTTAAATTCCGTTTTGGTAAATTGTTATTGCGGTTTTAGTTTTTTTCTTTTTTTACTTTGAAGCTCGTTTATAAGGTGGAGATTACATCACGTGTAGTCGTGTAGAACTCCACCTCTACCTCCTTTGTGGAATGCACGACGATAATTTGTTATTATTATTGTAAATCAAACATGAGTCATGCATATATGACAATAGTTTATTCTTATCTGGTTTGAAAAAATATTTGTCGGTTAGATTTTTTGAGATTTTTTTAAAATAAACGAAAATTGAGAGAGAAGTATTTTTCTTTGGCATACGTTGCTACATCCTAAATAATCGTCAGTGAAAATGATTGATTATATAAACGTGTTACGGTGTATATCTTACTGGAAATCATTACCTTCTCTTACAGTCCCATTCATTTAGCTGATCCCACCAAACAATTCAGCTATAATCTACACATATAACGTGTTTTTTTTTTTTAATCAAACATATATATAGTAATAAAATACAGGACTAATCACCAATATCAAATTTAATGAGAATAATCACAACATTTTATTTGCTAGTCTATCAGTAAAATATATCAATTGTCATCTGAACATGCAGCGCAATGACCATAACAGCCCTCCTCAAGAAACATTCTTGCGATCCTCCCGTTGGCACCACAGGGCCAAAACCCACCGGGGCGGTGCTCGTCTCCGGTGCCGTACATAACCCTGAGGATCTCTTGCGGTGTCCGGTCATAAGAAAGAGAGTATGGATCAGCGGAGAGGATGTTGCTTGTGGTGCGATTCTCCGCTCCTAGCCACAGTGGTACGCACAAGCCTTCGTCTTTGATCCCGCACATACCAAGCTCGTTACGGAGGTTAGATATTTCGTTGGTCAGGTCAGCCACCGTGACTCCGCCGTATTCCTCCACCGTCTCGTTTTGTCTCTCGTACAAGAGCGTCCTTATCACTCCATCTTGACCCGACTCCACCCCCAAAAGACCCGCCACAAGCTGATTCATTATTCATTAATGTTTTGAAAATATTATAAGACTTATAGTCTATATATCTTACTCATTACTAGATATTTGTGCGATTCAATAATCGCTATGACAGTTTAATTTATGCATGTGGTGGTCTCAAATACATATATTCAATATTAACGTGAATATAGATTTTACGGGGGGGAAATCTCTGTTAGTTTTTTTTCTTCTTTTTTTTTGGGTCACATCTATGTTAGTTTTGTAAAATATCTTTGATATTTTAAAATTTTATGGTTTGAAGTTCAAACTACAAATATTAATGTAAATTAATACTTTATTTATTTTTTAGACGATACATAGAAATCAGTGTTCTAAAATACGCTATACGCTAGTCGGGCGGCCGAGTACCGTATAGCGCCTGGACGTATATACGGACGTTTACGCGGGGTATATACAGTACATATAATAATAAAAATATAACATATATATATATATATACAAATTATATTAAATAAAATACACATTTATAAGTACTGTAATTTATGACTTCTTAAATTAGTTACATGAAACAAATGAAAATCGTAATGAGTTCTTAAGCCTCCAACAAGAACGAGAAACATTAAAACGAAAGTCTAATTCAAATGACAAATAATAATATGAAAAGAAAAGAAAACTCTAATCTTCGTATTCTTCTTCGCCATCTACTTTTAGAACGATAAAGTTTTTGTCAATTTTTTTTTAAAATAAAAAAAAAACCTCACAACATTTATACGGCAGCCGTATATACGCCGTATATTCACCATTTATATAGCCGTATACTTCAAACCGTATTTTACTAACGTATTATATAAAAACGGTACGGCTCATACGCCGTATATACGGCCAATACGGCCGTATTTTTGAACACTGATAGAAATACATGAGTTTATAATATGTTTATTGTTTTGCACATTTATCGGTTATGTAAATTCCGTAATATAACGTCAAATGATTACCCGTTTGATATTGAAGTAGACAAGGTAAGGGATGGTTCCGACATAGCCTGTGAGACCAACATAGGGGATATAGTATGAAGCTAAAAGATAGCTGAGTGAGTTTGCGTAAGGATCGAACCGCGGTTTCGATCTGCGTCCAACCGCTCTGTCCATAAACATTGCGAAGTTCTCTCTCGTCAGATTCAACAGCGGACGCGGAATCCCTCCCGTCATATCCGCAATCGCCCTTCAATGTCAACTCATTTATTTTTAACTTTCAACTAGTTTATCAAATTAGAGAAATTTTGAATAGAAAGATTGATTATTTAGTCATTTACCTAAGATGGCCGATTTCTTGATAACCAAACTCCTCGATGATTCGATTCGTTAGAGGATCAAGATTGGCTTTCTTGGCCCCAATCGGGGGTGGTCCGCCTTTAGCAAGCGTTGCGTTAAACGCATCGAGCCCTTTTCCGGTAGACGCTTTCAAGAAGAATTCGGCTTCCATGAATTCCAAGTTCATTGCGAATTGAACTCGATCAATATCGGTCACTGATGATATATTCCCGGAGCAACTAAGATAGCCGGATTTAACCGGAGTTGCATCTATTGCAATAAGGAAGACGAGAGTGAGACAAAGTTTAAACATAATTTTTCCCCTTTGTTTCTTTGATAAATCAATGTATTCAAAGCATGTAAACAAGAACTTAGCTTTATACAGGGTTGTAATTTTACTTTCTTAAAATATTTTACAAATTAGGTGAATTAATATGTGGTTGGAACTGATTTCTTTCGGACCCTACGTGAAAACTAAGTTAGTAGCTTATTTTGGTATAAATGGAATATTGACAAGTTTTTCTAATCCGGTAGCTACCATAAATTTATTCACGTAATTACGTAAAGTAATTAACATGATTTACCTGATTCAGTGAACACGTTAATATATTCCTTTGGTTGACCCAAGCAGCAAAAATCCTCTATATATTCCCTTATTCGCGATTTATTTGGTGAGATGAGTTTATGATTTGAGGTTTCTTAGGAAAATACTTTGTGTTGAAGAAAGTAACTTTTATTTTTCATATTCCACCTACAAGTAGCTTGAAAATAACTTCGGATTTGAAGCTTATATTATATGTTTCGTACTCCATTATAAAGTTTTGGTTAATGAAGTTACAACCACAGCTCAAGAAAGTAAAATGAAAGAGTGTGGTCATTTACTCATTTGTAACAACCAATCTACATATGTATCTAACTAACTCCAAGCAAAATTATATATAGTTTTATCTACAAACTAAAAACTGGTTTACGTAAGCTAGCATTTTAGAGGGATTTTTCTCTGCTTTTTAATTTGGATTTTTGTATTTTATTTAGCATTTCTTTTGAACGCAAAATAAACACAGTATGTGAATGTTATATTTAAATTTACATTTGAGATCAAATAGCAGAAGCGCATCTGGTGTAGTGGTATCATAGTACCCTCCCACAGTACTGACCAGGGTTCGATGCGCAATATTTTCTGTACTTATTGATTTTTTTCACATTAATTTTTAAAATACAAAGGAGAAATAAATTCTGATTTTCTTGGCCATTTTATTATGCAAATATTTACCTTACTAGAAGGAGAAATTGAATCTGACAATTCTTGGATATTTATTAGTTAGGTATTGTCTTTGTTGCAAAATGGTCCATTGTGTACTGTAAAGATGTTTTGATCGTACATCTAAATTCAAAAGGTAACCATATCAAACAATAAAGAAGCTCCACTCACTCTTCTTTTTCGATTTAGTACATAAAAATATCAAGAAAAAAAAAGGATTTTGTTCACATTTACCATTTTAATTGTTACCCAACATACAATGAACTTAGCATGAACCGAAAGGGGAAAGAAAATCTTTTATCCACCAATTTTATATTTTTTTTCCAAATTTATTTTGTTGCAGAGTTGTTTGCCAATTTAAAAATGGAATACTAATTAAGTTTACAATTAGGGAGGTTGGAAAATGCATGGTAGTCACATCACAAGGATTAATTACACTTTTATAACGGGAATATAAAATCTTTTTAGTCTTCTATACATATAATTGTCGCTTTTTAAGAGTGGAAGAAGGAATAGAAAAGGTCGGTCACTCTCTACTTTATTTTATAACCATCTAAGAGAAAACGACTAAAACCCTTTATTTATTTATTCTCTATCGAACTCAAATGAAAGGATGATCAAAAACAAGAAAATGCAAACTCTGTCTTTGTTTGTCAATTTCTTGATCATCGTTTTGGCAATAAGATTCAGTGATGCATTCACCAGAAACGATTTTCCAGATGATTTTCTCTTTGGAGCTGCCTCTTCTGCTTATCAGGTTGAGTTTTGCTTATTTTATTTTTTCCATCTTAAATATGGAGTTTTTATTTGTTTTATGATTGTGGGAATTTGGAGAAATAGTGGGAAGGAGCTGTTGATGAAGATGGAAGAACTCCTAGTGTTTGGGATACTTTCTCTCACTCTTGTAAGTTTCTTTTAAAATATTTTATATATAGACTAGGAATTCATTATCTATTCATATGTTATTTTCATATCATAGGTTACTACTGTGTGCTTCCATTTTAAATGACGAATTCTGAGTCATTATTATTCAAGGGTTTATCAGAGAAATCATCCTTTGATTAGATTTATAGAATTTGATTAAAAAACTTGCAGATAGTGTTGGTGATGGAGATATAGCTTGTGATGGGTATCATAAATACAAGGTCTCTATCTCTCTCTCTTCTTTGGTTTGCTCTGTTTTTTACTTGTCGAACAAGTTTTTAGATTCAATTTATTTTGACTTGTACAGGAAGATGTTAAGCTGATGGCAGAAATGGGCTTAGAAGCATTCAGATTCTCTATCTCATGGACAAGACTAATACCTAGTAAACCTTGTTCTGGTTTCTTTAACTTGCAAGTAATTATTTTGTTTCTTAACTCTTAAAACCATATTTTTTTTTGGTTTGTGTGTTTGGTTTCTTCAGATGGAAGAGGACCCATTAATCCAAAAGGTTTATGGTTTTACAAGAATTTCATTAAAGAACTACGAAACCATGGTGAGATTTTGTATGTCTTTGTACTTAAAAAACTGAAATGAGAGCCAATTCATTGCATCTGATAGAAATTTTGGTAAAAATATTAACATGAATTGAACCACACGTTACACTTTACCATTATGATCTTCCTCAGAATCTTGAAGATGAGTACAGAGGATGGATCAACCGAAAAGTCATGTAAATGATCACAAAAGATTATGATCTAACAAAGTCTTATATTATGTACCTTTTTAAGATGAATTGAGAAAAAGTTTTGTTGTTTTTGCAGAGAAGACTTCACTGCTTTTGCAGATATATGTTTCAGAGAGTTTGGGGATGATGTGAAGTTATGGACTACAATCAACGAAGCTACGATATTCGCCATTGCTTCTTATAGCGATGGATTTGCGCCGCCTGGACATTGTACTTCTTCCAAATTCATCAGTTGTTCTACCGGAAACTCTTCTACTGAACCATATCTTGCTGGTCATAACATGCTGCTAGCTCATGCCTCTGTTTCAAAATTGTATAAACTCAAATACAAGGTATATATATAAATCTATTTTTCACTCTCAAAAACCCTATAATTTAAGCCCTTATGAAAACAATTAATATGATGTTGCAGAGTAAGCAGAGAGGATCCATAGGCCTTAGCATATACGCATTCGGGTTATCTCCTTATACCAACTCGAAGGACGATGAAATCGCAACTCAAAGAGCTAAAGATTTTCTCTTTGGCTGGTGAGGAAACAAGTTTTTCTTTTTTTGTTTTGTTGTTTCAATAACTTTGAATACAAAATCTGATGACTTTGAACTGATGATCCAGGATGTTGAAGCCTTTGGTATTTGGAGACTATCCTGATGTAATGAAAAGAATCTTGGGACCGAGGTTACCGGTTTTCACAGAGGAAGAATCAAAGCAAATTAAAGGATCATCAGACTTTGTAGGAATTATCCATTACATGACTGTCTATGTCACAAACCTTACACCCAAACCTTCTCTTCTTTCTACAAGACATGACTTCTATACCGACATGGACGTAGAGATGATCTGTAAGCTTACTTTCATTTCATCAACAATGAATCGAAAAATTCTTCTTCTCGGCACTTTTAGCTTATAATTCTTCTTCTTTGGATAGACATTGGGAATTTTTCACTACTCGAGGTAAGAAACTATTGATTTGATCTTCTTGAATATAGAAATTTTCCTCATTCGATTCGATTGCTTTCTTCTTGAAGTGGGAAGCGATTCCATGGGGACTTGAAGGTGTCTTGGAGTATATAAAGCAGAGCTATAACAATCCTCCAATCTACATTCTTGAAAACGGTCCAATTCATTTCTCTTTTGTCAAATCTTCTAACTATGTTTTGTGTTCTTGAAAGCAAACTTTCTTGTTCTTAACATTCTTCAAAAAACAGGTAAAGAGATGAAACACGGTTCGATGCAAGAAGACACATCAAGAGTTGAATACATGCAAGGTTACATTGGTGCTGTGCTCAATGCCATCAAGTAAGATTTTCTCCTTCCTACTATTTTAATCTTCATAGTAGGATTGATCCGGTTTAGTTGACTCTCTGTTTGTGACAAATGTCAGGAATGGATCTGATACGAGAGGGTACTTTGTATGGTCGATGATTGATTTATATGAGTTATTGAGTGGATACATGTCCAGCTATGGAATGTACTATGTGAATTTTAGTGATCCTGGTCTTAAAAGATCTCCAAAGCTCTCTGCTTCTTGGTACTCTGGTTTTCTCAATGGTACAATTGATGTTACTTCTCAAGATATTACTCAGTTTCAGAGCAACTTCTCTGGTTCTTCTTCATTGTAACTTAGTCATATTAAATAATCTTGATTTTGGCAATGGAAGTTCATATTTTCTATGAGAGAACTCAGTGAATTGGCAAATGATTTTATCAGATTTGCATTTGAGATCCCATTAAATGTAGCTTGTAAGACCAACTAGGATTGCATAGATTCTGAATTAGACCAACAAAACTAAAAAAAACAAAAACTCGAGTCTCCGAAGCAA
Source organism: Arabis hirsuta (assembly GCA_964056655.1). Taxonomy (NCBI): domain Eukaryota; kingdom Viridiplantae; phylum Streptophyta; class Magnoliopsida; order Brassicales; family Brassicaceae; genus Arabis; species Arabis hirsuta. The sequence continues at coordinate 351,041 of OZ053308.1, read as the reverse complement.
ACATACAAGATTCTCCAAACAAATAATAATATTGCGATTGTTGTTGTCAAAAGCGCATCTGGTGTAGTGGTATCATAGTACCCTCCCACGGTACTGACCAGGGTTCGATTCCCTGGATGCGCAATTTTTTTTTTTTTTACTATAAACATCTAAGGATTTTAGAAGTTTAGGGGGAGGTATTGGACGAGTTAGTTGTGGATGATTCATCTTCTTGGTCTGACAAATAGAGAGAGCAAAAATTCCAATTAAGACTTCAAATTATAAGCAAAACTCATAAACGTTTTTTTTTATTTAAAGAGTAATGAGACCGAAAGTCGAAGTGGACTACTCTTCGATCTCGTGATTGCTTGGGTCTTGTAACATCCTGATTCTAACTGCGATTGGAGTTGAACCAATTTATCCTCCAAGGAACAGCGCCAAGACTTCCAACGGGGCAAATTGACTCTAACAATGCCGTTCCTAGAAAATTGATTTGACACCATTTTAACTTTTTCATCAAATATATTGGTAAAATATGTAAATGCAAACATCTGTTTTGTGTTTACATTTTACAAACGAATAAAATACTAAAAGTTCAAGGTAACAGAATTAGTAAACCAATCAAAACATAAACAAACAACAAAACAACATATCATATTAAGAAAAAGAAAAAAGAAGAAGACAAAAGACATAGAGAGAATCTTTCTTTGGATCAATTTGTGGCCGGAGCAACGGTAAAGTCAGGACGAGAACAGAGATCTTCCCAACACGCCTTGACTTTAGGACGGTCGTTAACCAAACCGGCATGACTCGTCTTCATGAAGTAGTTAGTGTAAGGAACATGGTGAAGATCAGCGAGTGTGTAAGAATCTCCGGCTAAGTATTTTGTCTATCTTCGTACACATGGCGCACTTTCTCTAGCTTCTTCAGATTCTTCTCCACGATGGCTGCATCAGGAGATTTTTATTGTATAAAATGGTAGTTTAGCATACTTATTGGTTGTGTTTTTTTTTTTTTGGTAGTACATCAGGAGTTATCCTCCCGGTAGATTTATTTTTAAACGAAAGAAATTACATAACAACGTTTCTAGGAATCGAATGCCCTGACGCATCCTCCTTTAAATACAAGTCACACTCTAACGGTACAGACAATAACAGATAAAAACCAGACGGTAAAAATAAAGCATAGTTAGCTAATCCATCCGCTAGACGATTAGTCTCCTTATACACATGTGTTACTCGGACATTCCAGTCTTTCGATAGAAAGCCATGGCACAAACATACCAGGAAAGAAAACGGATGTGAATTACCAATCCCCGAAGTCAGATATTGGTTGTGTTTTAGTAACCATTTTTGTGTTTTTTTAATATTCTTTTTTGAAAAATTTATTTGACTCCTATATATAGAGAAAATCTTGACTCCGCCGTCAAGATGTTTTCATCGTATATTTAAAACCACCTCCATCCATAATTCTTAAAAAAGTTTCTAAAAATATATCAAAAAAATAAATAAAAATATAATATTGTATGGATTTCTTAAAATTAAAAAACTCATCATCCAAAATTTTTTAAACAAAAACCTTTAGAGCAGCTCTAATCCTTAGATACCCATAGAGTTTCTTATATATATTATTATAGTAAATTTAATGTAATTTAATGATTTGTTTAAATTTTAAATGTATAAAAACAAATTGAGTCAATCACATGTGTACATTTGTCAAATGAGTTTCTAAAAAAATAAGAATTTTTCCAAAAAAAACCCATCTCATTTTCTCTCATAACTTTTGATTACTTTTTAATTTTAAATTAGTAACAAACTCTTTTAGAAATCTTTTCTTTATATTTTTTAGAATTCTATAATTATTTATTAATATTTTTTATAGTAAAATATTATACCTATAACTCAAAAAGTGACCATATCAAACAATAAAACTCCGCCCAATCTTTTTTTTTTCGATTTAGTACATAAAAGTATCTGAAAAAATAAAAGACTCGGTCACATGAGTCACATCACATTCAATTGTCGTTTTTTACAAGTGGATGAATGAAGAGAAATGATCGGTCACGCTCAACTTTTTCTATAACCTTCTAAGACAAAACGACTAAAACCCTTCGATTATTTATTCTCTATCGAACTCAAACGAAAAGGAGGATCAAACACAAGAAAAATGCAAACTCTTTCTTTGTTTTTCAATTTATTGGTCATATTTTTGGTAACAAGATTTAGTGATGCCTTCACTAGAAAAGATTTTCCCGATGATTTTCTCTTTGGAGCTGCCACTTCTGCTTATCAGGTTCGAGTTTTGCTTATTTTATTTTGTCCGTCTTAAAAAATCGATTTTTCTTATTTGTTTTATGATTGAGTGAAATAGTGGGAAGGAGCTGTTGATGAAGATGGAAGAACTCCTAGTGTTTGGGATACTTTCTCTCACTCTTGTAAGTTTCTTTCAAAATATTATATATATAGACTAGGAATTCATGATATATTCATATGTTATTTTCATATCATAGGTTACTATTGTGTGCTTCCATTTTAAATGACGAATTTTGAGTCATTATTATTCAAGGGTTTATCAGAGAAATCATCCTTTGATTAGATTTATATTCATATGTTATTTAGATACTTTCTCTCACTCTTGTAAGTTTCTTTTTAATTTTTTTATTTAAACTAGGAAATAAGGAATCCATAACATATATGTTATGTTCATATAATTGGCATTTTAAATAACGAATTTTTGAGTCATTATTAAGGGTTTATCCGAGAAATCGTGTCATTAGATTCATAGATCTTTGAATGAAAAACTTGTAGATAGCAGAAGTAATGGAGATATAGCTTGTGATGGGTATCACAAATACAAGGTCTCTCTCTTCTTTGCTTTGTTGTTTACTTGTCGAAAAAGTTATAGTAAGTCTCAAATTCGAGGTTATTGTGACTTGTACAGGAAGATGTTAAGCTGATGGCAGAAATGGGCTTAGAAGCATTCAGATTCTCTATCTCATGGACAAGACTAATACCTAGTAAACCTTGTTCTGGTTTCTTTAAGTGCAATTAACTATTTTGTTTCTCAACTCTTAAACCTATTTTGTTTTGGTTTTGTCCCTCTGGTTCTTCAGATGGAAGAGGACCCATTAACGCAAAAGGTTTATGGTTTTACAAGAACTTAGTCAAAGAACTACGAAACCATGGTGATATTTTGGCCTTTAATTATACTTATCACCATGAAAGCTCTATTCATAGCTTCTATAATATTCTATGGCAAAACTATTAACAGGAATTGAACCACACGTTACACTTTACCACTATGACCTTCCCCAGACTCTTGAAGATGAGTACGGAGGATGGATCAACCGGAAAATCATATAAATGATCACAAAAGATTATGATATAACAAAAAGTCTTATTATATATATTTTTTTAAGATGAATTGAGAAAAAGATTTGTTGTTTTTGCAGAGAAGACTTCACTGCTTTTGCAGATGTATGTTTCAAAGAGTTTGGGGATGATGTAAAGTTATGGACTACTATCAATGAAGCTACGATATTCGCCATTGGTTCTTATAGCGATGGATTTATGCCGCCTGGACATTGTACTTCTTCCAAATTCATCAGTTGTTCTACCGGAAACTCTTCTACTGAACCATATCTTGTTGGTCATAACATGCTGCTAGCTCATGCCTCTGTTTCAAAATTGTATAAACTCAAATACAAGGTATATATATAAATCTATTTTTCACTCTCAAAAACCCTATAATTTAAGCCCTTATGAAAACAATTAATATGATGTTGCAGAGTAAGCAGAGAGGATCCATAGGCCTTAGCATATACGCATTCGGGTTATCTCCTTATACCAACTCGAAGGACGATGAAATCGCAACTCAAAGAGCTAAAGATTTCCTCTTTGGCTGGTGAGGAAACAAGTTTTCTTCCTTTGTTTTAGTAACTTTGATGCCATTGAATTGATAACTCCAGGATGTTGAAGCCTTTGGTATTTGGAGACTATCCTGATGTAATGAAAAGAATCTTGGGACCGAGGTTACCGGTTTTCTCAGAGGAAGAGTCAGAGCAAGTTAAAGGATCATCAGACTTTATAGGAATTAACCACTACTTGACAAATTATGTGACAAACAGTACACCCAAACCTTCTCTTCTTTCCACCAAACAAGACTTCTATACCGACATGGGCGTAGAGATGATCAGTAAGATTACTTCCACTTCATCAACAATGAGTCGAAAAATGCTTATAAACTCTTTTAGCTGATAATTCTTCTTCTTTTGGACAGACACTGGGAATTTTTCACTCTTTGAGGTAAAAAAAAACTATTGATTTAATCTTCTTGAATATAGAAAATTTTTCTCATTTGATTCCTTTCTTCTTGAAGTGGGAAGCGATTCCATGGGGTCTTGAAATTGTCTTGGAGTATCTAAAGCAGAGCTATAACAATCCTCCAATCTACATTCTTGAAAATGGTCCACTACATTTTCTTTTGTTTCTTTGAAAGCAAACTTTCTTGTTTTTGCCATTCTTCAAAATTGATATTAGAACAAACAGGTAAACCGATGAAACACGATTCGTTGCTAGAAGACACATCAAGAATTGAATACATGCAAGGTTACATTGGTGCTATGCTCAACGCCATCAAGTATGATTCTCCATCTTAATCTTCGTATCCGGTTTAGTTGAGTCTTTTTTGTTTCTTATAATTCTTTTGGCTGATCAGGAATGGATCGGATACGAGAGGTTACTTTGTATGGTCCATGATTGATGTATACGAGTTATTGAGTGGATACATGTACCCTTTTGGAATGCACTATGTGAATTTCAGTGATCCTAATCTCAAGAGGTCTCCAAAGCTCTCTGCTTCTTGGTACTCTGGTTTTCTCAATGGTACAATTGATGTTACTTCTCAAGATATTACTCAGTTGCAGAGCAACTTCTCTGGTTCTTCTTCTATGTAATTTAGTTATATATTTAAAAGGATTCTGGTTTGGTTTTTGGCAAATGGTTTAATCAGATTTGCATTTGAGAAACCAATCAAAACTTAAACAAAAAAAACAACATATCATATGAAGAAATGAAAGACAAAAGACATAGATAGAATCTTAATCTTTGGATCAGTTCGTGGCCGGTTCAACGGTTAAGCCAGGAGAGACTTTAACGAAAGTCGGACGAGAACAGAGATCGTCCCACCAAGCCTTGACTTTAGGACGGTCATTAACCAAACCAGCATGGCTCGTCTTCATGAAGTAGTAAATGTAAGGAACATGGTGGAGATCAGCGAGTGTGTAAGAATCTCCGGCTAAGTATTTTGTCTTCTTAAGTCTCTCTTCGTATACATCGAGCACTTTCTCTAGCTTCTTTAGATTCTCCTCCACGATGGTTACATCAGGAGATCCCTCGCCTTGAAGTGGCACGACGATGAGCTGGTGGATAACGGCTGAGATCGCAGGGTTGAAATGGTGGGCTTCAACTTCCGACCATAACTTCACAATGGCTGCTTCTTTTGAGTCTTTGTGTCTTGTCAAATCTGTTCCTTTGTCTTTATGTTTCTCTGCTATATATGCCGTGATTGCCCTCGACTCTGTTTTCAATATATCACTATTATTGTTAAATCAAATCATTATGGTACGTAAGTAAATAAGTTTATTGTATTGAATATTGATACGAACCAAAAAGGGTAAGGTCTTGGTCTTGTAGAACTGGAACTTGGCCAAATGGCTGCATCGAAGGAGAATACATATGATAAGTTATATTGACATAGAAATGTGCACATGTTGGTAATCATGTGTTGAGAGGTAAGTGTGTACGTACGTTCATGGAGAGATAAGAAGGGAGCTTGTGGTGGCGAGCAAAGAGATCGACGGGGACAAGCTCGAACTCGGTGTTCTTCTCGTGAAGGCATAGAAGAACACGTGCCACGCACGCTGACATCGCATCGCCATATACCTTCATCACCATTTCTATATATCACACACGGACCGAGTTGCACTGGACTTCGTAACTCGGAAGAGAGAGTGAGCCTGAGACAGAACTATGGTCTAGTTTTTTGCTTCTATATATAACCTATGTATGCTTTGTGTTTTGTATAACCTAGACAGTATGTATGGGGTCTCGTTTCTCGGACTTTTAATAATCAATATTTGAAATGGCGAATCTTACATTAGGTTACGTGCGTACTCGAATCTTTCCAATTTTCTAGACTTTTTATGTTATTTTATGGTCTCTGAAATTGATGGTTTTAAGATGGGATTCCTTTTCCTCGTGACTCGAAACTCGGTTTACGGAATTTAGCTGCCATGGTTACTTATGAGGGTCCGTGAGCATACACGTGGCGTTCTTTGACCGGAACAACGTTGACTGACAATCAAAACACAAATTGTTCTAACACAAATGGTTAGTCTTAGAGAGATGTTGGAGAAGACAAGATTGATGAGCCTTGAATCAGTTTTTTGGTTAGCGATCAAAGGTTTTACAAATCATATGGCCCATCCATTATTTACATATACACAACTATACAATACACCATTGTTGCACCAAATCTCACTACATACTTTAGTAGCAGAGAGAGAGAGAGGTAATAGAAGCGTCTAGAAAACGGAAGGCGGTTTCAGACAATTGTGATACTCGAGCTGAGACATTTCTCCACCGTTGATCGGATCAAACTGGCATCTGTAGAAGCTGTTTAAAAACATCAAAGAAACATAAACCAAATCCGATCAAATCAGATATGCGGTATACACACCAAAATCATAAGAATTCACTTGCCAAATTCAAGTTTGCGATTAGAGTTTGTCAATGGAATTCAAAGCTTACCTCCCATCCATGCCAAGAATAACAACCGTGTTCTTCTCATGACCAAAGGCGACTATGTATTGAGTTCCTTCCACCAAACGAAACTGAGCCACCGACCACTCTGAGCTGAAATACTTCGGCAACACTCCTAATAAAAGAGCAAAAGAGTTATTGGTTAATGATGCCAATGTGTGAAAGTAACTGATTTTCGGGTTACTGAACCAATAGGCAGCTACGTGATGAAAGAAACTGATTTTGGGTTTAGAGTATTTATACCTTTGAATAATGACAGAGACGAAGATGGGGATGAGGGAGCGCGAGTAGATTCAGATGCAATTCGGGGTGTTTCTTTCACTTGAGACCCGGAGTTGACTTTGAGACCAAAGACATGGACAGTTCCTTTGTCACTTGAGACAGCTAGCCACTGAGCATTTGATGAGAAGGCCAGACTATATATCTCCGCTCTATCTGCACCCCTCCTAACCTGTACAGTCATGTCAAGTTGGCATTATTGTACCATCATAAGGATCAAAACTACATTCGAGATTCCCTAAGAATTGTAAAATTTCAGAGGCTTATACATGATGCGCAAATCCAACATCTTAATACAGATGATAAGATAAATACTGGAAATTTCTCCTATGGAGCAACCGATGCAAATGAGCTTAATTAAGACTTAAGAGATTCCAGTGAAATAGGACCCTGCAACTTAAAGAACAAGCACAGCTGCAAGATTAATTACCACATGTTTCATGATAACAATTACTCTTGATGATGGATTTATCAATGACCCTAAAAGTTTAACTTTAACATGTTCAGACTATCACCAAACAAAAGATGCATCCTTTTCAATCAACATGTCTCACCCTCAGCACTCTATCAATATACCATATAACAGTTGAAATTTGAGGTGCAAACTCGAAAGAAGTCCAAAGAGAAGAACACACTAAATTGAAGATAACTTGAAAGCATAGATAAGTTCCAAACTATCGCCCTCTATCATATACAACCATTCAACAAATGGATATATCGATGAACTTCTCTGCATATGAAATGAGTTCATCAGAATTCAGTCCTACTCTACATTGCATAGTTCATCCTCAAAATCAGAAACTACCAGTCAGTGACTAAACAACCAAAATTTGCAAGGATTCATACATTGAACAATAGAACTATTCCATATTCAGAAAGGCTTTCGAATGGCGTAAACGCTTTATATCCGTACCTCTTGCCGCAAGGTGCCATCAACAGTATTGAACACCCGAACCAGAGTACCCTTAGAGCTAGCCGTGGCCAACAAATGACCATCCTGCGTGAGAGCAAAGCAAGCTATCCTCGAATCATGAGCCATGATGAATTTGGTCCGTTTAGAAGCATAGTGCTCAATCCGAACTTGCCCTTTCTGCAAACCTGGGCACACCAATACCATAGAACCAGCACCTTGAGAAACAGCACACAAGCCTTTAGGATTCGCAATGGTCTCAATCTGATGCATCAGCTTAAGGTCTGCGAAATTGTAAACAAAAATCTTCTGCTCCAGAACCACAATAATCCGATCCCTCCTAAGCCTAACCGATCGAACATCAGACCTAAAAGAGAGTTCTCCGATACATCGGCTCTGATGATCGTCCCAAATCATGACCTTATTTGGTGGATATTGAGGATCAGGTCCACCACCAACAAGTGCTAATATATTGCATCTGAATAACATCTCCACGACGGCAACACCACCGCCACGATCGAAATCACGGCGGAAAATCTCGCGAAACGGATCGCAATTAAGGATCCGGAATCCACGATCGGTTCCTACGGCGAAGCAAGAGTGGTCTTGGTTAAAGGAGAGATAGAGCAAAGACGGAAGAGGCGTCACCGGTGAATTCGGCGTAGATGGAGAAATTGGGGTTTGAATGTTGACGTCGCGGTTGGAATCAGGAATCCGATCGGGATTCCGATTAGGCTCGTCGGAGTTGAGACTCATGGAGGAGAAGGATTCGAGAGACTCAGTGTCGTTTCCGCGATCGATGTTCGAAGGAAAAGAAGAGTCGGAAGATGTAGAGTCTGGATTAGGGTTGGGATTTGGCCAGGAAGAAGAAGGGGAGGAAGAGACGGTGGCCATGGAAGAAGGAATCTGAGGGATTGTTGAGAGAAGAGGAAGAAGAAGAAGCGTGAAGAGAGAAGAAGGTGACGACTTCGTGCTTTGCTTGTTGCCGTCATTTCTTTCAGGCGGCTACTCGACTTTTTATTAACCCAAAAAATTTGGGATAAAATCAAATATTACGGAGAATTATGGCTTGCAAAACTTTTTTTTTTTCTTTCTGTTAACAGCTAAATCTTTTTGTCTTGCTTCAATTTAGATTAGTTTATTCATTTTTTATTAATTCTGAAATTTGAAATGTAAAGTTTTTAACTTCTTACGATTCATATTAAACTCCTCGTATAATTTTTATTTTATATTTAAAAACACTTTCTTTTACATAAATCTCGTAAACCATGTATGTTTTTATAATTAACGTTCTGTAAACTATTTTTTAACATTTTTTATATCAATTTAGCCAATATTTTCAAGCTTTTTCATAAGTAAAAAAATAACAATAACGCACCAATTTAAGATCATTTCGAGAAAAAAAAAAACACAACAATTTATGGTTCTGTTGAAGACCACAACAATTTATGATTCTGTTGAAAAAACACAACAATCTATGATTATTAAACCAAAAAATACTTATCAAATTAAAGAAAAACAAATTAGGGTGCGTAACGACTTCTTGAGCCAAACATAAACATAATTTATTTTGTCAACACAAACATATTATTATCGGGACAAAATCAACAATTAAAATGTCTACAAATCTTCTCACCGGCGACTTTATCTCCGAGACGTTGACCATTACTTAAAATCTGTAAGGACTCGTCGGTGGATATAAACCCGGTTGTGTCTGCGGCGGAGCCACCGTAGGATAGCCTTCAGGCGGACATGATAAGCCAGGAAATATATGTGGATACATTGCCGGTTGATTTTCCGGTATGTAACTTGTCGGATAGCCATGAGGCGGATACAAGCCGGGAAAGTAATTCGGCGGCTGAATCTCCGGCTGAGCCAATGGGGGATAAACCGGTGGCTGATAAGAAGGAACGTAGCCGTGACTAAACGATCCGACACTTGGAAGCAACTGACTCAACACTGGTCCGTTCGAAACAGGCCAGTATGGCGCTGTCGGGTGGACCGGGGCTGTCGGGTGGATCGGGGCTGTCGGGCGGACCGGTTCGTGAGCAATATACCGTGGGCGGCTTACCACCACCGGACCGGTGAATGCATAAGTGAAACTGATATCACCTCTTGGTTTACCATTAGGCTTCTTGATTATATACGTGACGTATCTTTGACCGGCCTTTTCGTTTCCGAGATGATCTAAAAGCTCTTTCACCGGAACATGAACCTCACCTATGTCTTTATCTTCTCCTCCACCGCGTTGCTCGCATTTGATCTTGAAAGTGATCACAAGGCGGTTAGCCTCAGCTAAGGTTTGGTCGATGGTGAATTTCATGACCTCATTGATCCATCTAGGGCTTGTCCCTCCGTCTCTCGCAACTTGTGTCCGTTGCTCGCGGTGGTCGGAGAATTTAGGATCGCCGGATAATTTCACGGCCACGAAAACATCCATTTTGGAGACTTTCTCAAGCCCTTTTGCTGATGTCACCGATATTTCTAGAGATCTCGTCCCCATTTTTGAAATTGCCAAAGATAAAAATGCAAAAGCTGATTCTCTCTAGGCACATTACATATAGAAGTTGCAGAGAAGACTTAAGAGAAAGTCAATCACAACTTGTTTATACAAGAACTTTTCATTATTCCATCCACTATTCAGTTTTAAATTTTGTATCAAATTAAGAGTTTAATAATACCTGTAAGAGTAATAATTATCATGAAAGAAGGAGTCTGTGTTTGATGAACATCCAAAGGCATATTACAACTCAGTCAAAGGTTGAAAAAAAAACAGAGCAATCATAACAAGAGCAAACTGAAAACGATAAAATGAAGTTTGGCACAACATACAGAACCTTTTTATTCTTCTTCTCTGGAAATCAGATTGTTGCGAAAGATGCGAATTTGGAGTAGGACGATGATTCTCGATTTAGTGATGAGTATGAGTCCCATCTCCGGCTTCTTCGCCTTTCCTTGAAGCTGCTCTTAGTTTACGTTGTTCCTCTTTGTATATCCTGTTTCTTCTTTGGAACTACAACAAATACACAAATCACCACTCCCTTATCAGTCCAATAACTGATACATTCCCCATAAGCAAAGAAGAAAGAATCTATATCGAAGACAAATTGTTTCATTCTCGAAAAGTTTCTCTTCAATACATTCAGTTTCAACACAGAGAGAACATGAGCTTCCATTCGATTTAAAGAAACAAATGGCGAGAACCACATAACAAGTACAAGAGATGAAGGGTAAGCCTCACCTTCCAAGGTCAGAGTTGAAACCACTTAACTTAATAGCTGAGGAATTCTGAGAGAAACATAATCTATACACATGATCTAGTGAATGGTATGAAATATCAACATTATAGATAGCAATTCATGAAACCATGAAACTTGTTGGTTTCCAGCAAAAAGCTTATGTTTTTTTTTATTACAGGAACATCTAATTAGACACAAACATGAAACAAAGAGACAAGTTTCAGATTTGGTTGAATTGAGCTAGGATCATGGAATTACTCCAACTCCGTGATCCAGAAACCATCATCTAATCTAGGGTCCGTAGAAACCGATAACAGGGAAAATCATCAAATCAAATCAGTGAAATTGATCAAGCAATCAAAAGCTTGAATTGATGATGATGACTACAACACCGAGATCGGATTGAAAGAAAGCTAACCTCTTTGGAATGGTGAAGACACTCGAGGTAGTCTTCACGAAGAAGTGTACAATCTTTGGGTTCTCTGCAATGAGACATACATTCACTGAAATCCATCCAGAAATCGTAACATCTCCCTTTGTTTCCCGTTATTCCCCAACCCGACGCCATTTCTCTCTCTCAAAATCCAAATCGAACAAAAAGTTGAATCCGACCAAACTGGAGAAAATTCGTCTGAAGACTTTTCTTCCCCTGATTGCAAAAGGATCCGAAACAATCCGGGTTTTATCCAATTACAACCAGAAATATCCTTTATCTTGGGCTTTAACAGTTGATAGGCCCATTCAATTTGAAAAACTTCTAAGTCAATCAGAAGGTTACAGCAAATCAGTCATTTGACCAGACGACAGTCACTTCGATTTTCTTAATTTCCAATATCATTCAAAACCAAATTAATCATTACTTAAACAGACAAAATAATTCTAAAAGATCTCGATTTAGCATTTTACAACCGTGAATCTCTAGTTGAGTCTTGCTTGCATACTTGGTTTTGACCTTAGATTTATTATCTTGAAAGCTAATCAACAATCGAAATCAACTAGAGCTAGCTACACAGCACAACCAGCAAAACATTGATTTGTTATATCCATCTAAACTCAAAGCTAGCTTTTTAGGGCTTCACGAGACGATAAGCAATGAATCTATCATCTCTAAAGAGCATCTCCGCGTCTTGAGGAAGAGTCATCTCGGGTTTCCATGGACAACAAACTACATGTTGGCCACTTAGTATACTAAGGTGGCCAGTTCCCATTATGAGCTTTTTCTCACTCCCTTCGACGCATGATGATGTTTCATTACCTTCGTTTGTGGGATTCTGAGGCATGGGCAAAGAAGCAGCAGCAATGTTCATCATATCCATGGTATTAGTAGCTGCTGCATTTGGCGTAGTAACGTTTGAAGGATTCTCAGACACCTGGAAAGCAGTAGCAATGTTCATCTCCTTTGCATTATCGGGTGGTGCATGAGCAACGTTTATCTCCGTTGCATTATTGGCTGGTGCAATACGAACATCTTCGAGATCTGCAGAAATTGAAGATTGTAGATAATGAGTTTTGAATGAGCAACTATTTTGAACATTTAGAAGAAAACTGATATTGCAACCGATCTCATCACTCGGGAAATATGATCCCCTTAATTTAAAACACAAGGACAGAGTGTTGACTCTAGGTTTCAGAGAAACTAACCATCTTCATACACTTCAATCCACTTCGATGGAACATCAGGGGTCGCCATCTTCGAAGGTTGGGAAGGGATCTCTTGTAGATTGCTCTTCACATTTAAACTTGTAGCTTCTCGTCTCTCACAATGCAAAGAAGTTGATGAGGTTTGGTCATGGTGCCCTGCACATTATAGTTTGACTATTAATCTTCGAAAATATGCAACGAGTAAAGAGAGTAAAATCAAACGGTATAGAAAAAAAAAGATGTTAGATTCACGGTTTGTTTGTTCTGAAAATGCTAAAAAAAAAAACCCATCAACTAACTTTGACATAGCCATGTTAATGAAAGTAAGTGAAAACTGATCCAGAAACATAAAATGACTAACTGATCATATGCAATTACATGAAGAAATTTGTGGAAGCCAAAATAATATGTGGTCAAACTGTCTACAGCTAAATGGAACTCAAAAACATTTCAAAAAACAGTGCTAACCATAACAAATAAACAATCCACTATCATTTTTTACCCCATATCACAAACCATCAGCATTTAACATAACTAGATTTGATAATTTTTTCAAGGAGTAAATAAAATTGGAAATCACAAGGATAATAAAGGTTACCATATTTGATACTCATAAAAGCTACTTTAGCAGCACTCATTTCAGCCAGCTTTTTGGTTTTTGCCTCTTCTCCTCTGAAAACCTTCTCGGCAAACTCAACAGTTGAAACAAAGGTACGCGCATGTGATGGACCAGAAGTAGCAGTTGCATAAACTGGTAAAAGAGAACTTTCTTTCTGAGCAATTTCTTGTAACAGGTTCTTGTAAGCAACGTCAATTCCCTGGATAACAAAAATGACACAAAGACATAAAAGAAAATTCAAACAACATGAAAAAGAACATAACTACGGTCCAAAATGAATAAGAACTAGCCTCTGGACTCAGCGGTGCCAACGAAGCCATTGCTATTTTTGCAGCGCCATGTTCAGCCGCTTTGAGCGTGGGGAAGAATTCTTGGCTCTGGAAAGTCTGTCCACAAGCAGTAACCTTACATCTAAAGCGAGGAGCATGTGCAGGCCCTTCTCGCTCAGAGGCATACACCGGCAGTTCCATATTTTGTTTAAGAGCATATGCTTGCAGTTGACTCTTGTATAGATGATCCATCTCTATCTAAATTAGGGAAAGAAACAAACTTTAAGATCAATGTTGTTATCTTCTACTTCAATCAAATCCCATAACACCACGAGAATCACAAAGATATTTAAAAAAAAAAGACAAAACTAAAAACAAATCTAGAAAAGAGATCACTAAACGATAAAGGCTCCTTCTGATTACAAACAACTTATGCCCAAATTCCCAAAACGCAAATCTAATTTCTGTAGAATTAATTTCAGTATATCGCAGAACCAATGTATTCTCAAAAAAGAATTTGACAGATTCTCATAAGAATTACAGTTTTTACACTAAACAACTTCCAATTCGAACTAGGTTGAAATTGGGAAAGAGCTAATCTCACATTCAAATCACAAATCAAAACAAATTTCTGCGTTGGATCGAATTGTGTTCTCACAATTTCAAATCGAAACAAGTTTCATAATTCAAATCAAATTACAGAGAAAGTGAGGGATTGAAATATAGGGTGATTAACAACAGCAAAAACCCAACTGTATAAACCAAAATCGATGCTTACACTTTCAGTAACTTGTAGCTTCCACTTGCAGGTAGTAGCAGAAAACGAAGATGAAGAAATTTGAAGATGAAGATGAATCAATTTGAGGTAGAAATTTGAGAGCCCCAACTTGAGAAAGAGAAATCGACAATTTGGTGGCATTATGCCATCTTTGTTTCGATTCTTTTTATTGGTTTTGGTTTGATTCGGTTTACACATTTAATTTTGGTTTGATTTGGTTTTCATATTTGCCAATTTTAAGTTAGATTTTTTTTTTAAAAGAAGAAATTAATGGATTGAAATGGAATATCTATCAACCCATTTTAATTCAACCAAATCTATTAAATCCATCAAACCATTTGACTCTAATCCATTAAGATCAAAATATTTAATTCACTGGAGTTAGTTGAGTTTCTTGTTAGTTGTTAATACTAATAGTATTGCAAAAATTAACTTCACCGCAAAATGTTTGACCTCTCGATTTGAAAAATAACTTTAATTTAAATTTTAACAATAAATTCTCAAACCTTCGAAGCCAAATCATAAGTTTTCAGAAACCATTCTAATTCTAATTTGACTATATTAGCTTTGCGAGTTCAATTTTTTTTGGGGTTATTTAGTTCAAATAATTCAGTTAATTGAGTAGTTGATTTTAAAAAAATACATCGAAAATGATTTAGTATTGTTGATTACATGTTCTCACTATTGCACAATTTTTGCATTCGGGTATTCATAGATTTTAATTCAGTTGTTGAAGCTTGCATTAATTCATTAGGTAGGAATTGTTTGCGAAAATACTTAGGGAAATATGTAATTATCTCAAGATCAAGCCTAGCATAGCTATGATCCTTCTTCCTACCTACGATTGGGATGATGCATTTTTGTTGATTGCAAATCATACATGAAAGTGTGTCATACTCTTAGAAATTGTGTGGAAGAATGCCATTATATCTCATGAACATGTAAGTTTCATCACCTTATCAAAGTTTGTGAAGATTGTATGAAGATTCTTCGCTGCACCATATTGAATTGTTCACATTCACTTTGCAATCACTGCACTCGTTCTATAGCAGACGATGTTGCTTCGCGCTTGCCGTTACCTTGTCCGATATTTGGTTGCCAAAAGTTTATTAACTTCTCAAATCTTCCTGATGTTTCGCAGCACATCTATTTTACTTCGATCTTAGCTCATCTACAATACAAGACCAAGAGAAGTAAGAGAAATTGTTTCGTCTTATGTGGGAACACAAGAAGAAGGTTTTATTTGTAGCTGCAACAGGTGGTTTGATCGTCTTTGTATTTGCAAAAGCTAAGAGGTGGGAAGAAAATAATCCGGGAAAGGTTAGAATCCTACGATCGAGCATTGAAGTTTACAAAAACTTCAATTCATGCAAGGAATACCTTAAGGTATTGTCATGGTTCTTTGAAGCATTTCAGAACAAACTATGAAACAACTTCTATCTTTTCATATATGATAAATTGTTTGATGATTCGCAGGGCGTATGGGACAATGGAGCTGCAAACTTTAATTCATACAAGGATGTTCTTAATGTATTGTAATGGTTCTTTGAAGCATTTCAGAACAAACTATGAAACAACTTCTTTCTTTTCATATATAATAAACTGCTTGATGATTCGCAGGGCGTATGGGACAATGGAGCTGCAAATGTGAAGAATTACCTTGAAATGTGAAGAAATCACCTTGAAAGATGCAGCTTCCCTTCCACAAAATCCATCAACCCATTTCAGTTCAACCGAATTTATTTGATCTATTAAACCATTTGACTCATTAAAATCAAAATATTCAATCTACTAGAGTTATTTGAGTTTCTTATTAAAATCTCATTAACTCCATAAAGCGCCGTTTGCTGGCGAGTCAAAATGATTATCCAACAACAATATAAAATCATTTGATGGAGAACTTGATCAAGAACACAAATTTCTTCAGATCTGTCATCGTAATTTCTATTCCACGATTATGGATACCTAGCAAACCTATTCCACGATTATGGATACCTAGCAAACCTATCACTCATTCTGAAAAAAAATTGAAAAAATTGACAAATTAAATAAAACAATTATCTAATTTCAATAAGCTTTCTAATCAATGAGCAAAGAATGTAAGAATATGGAACACAATCCGACGAGTGAATAGAAGATAGAGACTCAATCTACTAGAGTTAGTTGAGTTTCTTGTTAGTTGTTAATCGTAATGCAAAAATTTAATTCATAGAAAAATGTTTGACCTCTCGATTTAAATAAGAACTTTAACTTAAATTTTAACAATATGTTTTCAAACCTTGGAAACCGATAAAAAATTATCAAAAACCATTTTCATTCCAGTTTGATTATATTAGCTCTGCGAGTTCAAATTTTTTAAGTTTTCCGGTTCAAATAATTCGGTTAATTGAGTAGTTGATTTTGAAAAAAAAATGAAAAATGCTTTAGTACTGTTAACAAGTTCTCACTATTGCACAATTTTCGCTCTTGGACATTCATAGATTTTGTTTAAGCATGGATCCATTAAGAAATTGTTTGTGAAAATACTTATGGAAACATGCAATTCTCTCAAGTATTTTTCAAAATCAAAGCCAAACAAAGCACACGTGGCAACAACGAATAATATCTTCTTCTTATAATCTAAGTGAAATTGTGACATAGTTATGGTCTCGGAAATTGTGTGGTAAGAGACGTCCATGTATATTTCTATGGGATCACAAGAAGAAGTTATTATTTGTTGTTGTCACATGTGCTTTGCTTGGCGGTATTGGCGGTATTGTTAACTCTTGGTTTGTTTGGCTTAGGCTACTACAAAGCCAAAGTCTGGGTAAAGGACAATCCGTTTAAAGTGGCCATGGCTTGGTATAGCATAATTGGTTACAAGAAATTACTTTCCTTCAAGAAAGTTGTTACGGTATTGCTTTGCTTCATGTCATTTTGTGTTTCTGGATTATGTCAGAGATGTTGTATGATTTGCAGGGTAGCAGGACCTGACCTCATTGTTTTATGATTTGCAGGATATGTGGACCTAACCTCATCACCATCTTTGCTTTGAGAGGGACAAGAAGCTTCAAAGTTAAATGTGACTTCGATTTGAGTTTGCTTTTGTCCTCTGTTTACACACATACTCCTTTTATGGCTATAATTACTCTTGTGGGTACATGAGACATGTTTTGTATTGTTTTGTAGAGCCAAACTCTTTTCATGTGTTTTAACTCGTAGTAAAATCAGAGGGATCATATTTTCTGAACCTGTTATTTTTCTTCTCCTTAATTGGTTTTCTATGTTGACACTGGTTCCGTGGTAATCATATTAAGACAAAAGTTAAAATGTTTTGTTTAGCTTAAACCTAGTCAAGGGTTAAAAGCTTCTCAAGCTTTTGCCGCCAAAGGAAACCTTTGAAAACGACATCAAAATCTAGGATTCTCGAATAGTCACAAAACTATGAATGTAATATGTTGTAACAATGCAAAATTGTTTCTCAGGATAAAAAAACTAAGCTTGAATATTAAATCAATAGCAAACCAAACATAATTAATGGGCTGATAAAGTGAAGCATTCGAAGGCCCACTAAAGTTCAAACCTTGGAGGCTTGTCAGAAACCATTTTTATCCCAATTTGGTAAAGGAAAGAGACGGCGACCGGAGGAGGAGAAATGGTGACCGGAGAAGCGTTGATCGCATACAGAGCTTTGCTCAGAGCTACGAAGAAATCATTCGCTGGAGATTCCGAGATGCTTAAGGCTTCTGCGTCCGAGATCCGTAAGAAATTCGAAGAGAATCGTCACGTGATTTCCGATTCCGACATCACTCGTCTACTCGAAGAGGCGCGTGAAGCGACACAGTTCATTTCCACCATGATCGTTCAGGCCAAACTCAACGAGCGAGGCGGATACGGTACTTTGACTAATTACACTTTTTGTCTACTTTCTTCTAGATTTCTATCTTCGTACACCATCTGTTTGTTGAAATGCGTGAGTGAGAACTTAATTCTTTTTTGGAAAATTGGTTTTGTTGTGTTGTAGAGGTGAAAGCAAGTCAGGAACACGCAGGAGCTACTTTGGAGCTTCCATCAGAGGAGATGCTTCGGAAAAAATCTGTATGAGTAAGTCTCAATGACTGATCTCATTGAAAACCCTCTGAAATCGGATTAGTTTGTTTTGTTGAATCGGGAAAAGTCGCAATTTTTCTACATTTCCGTGTTGGTCTCTCTTTACATCCAATTCAACTCAGATTTCATCAATAATGAGCTTATTACATACATTTTTGGGGAAAAAATCATCCATTTCGGATATCATCTATCAACTACATCTTTTGATTTAGAGACCCATTTCTTGTATCATGGTTAATATCTATGTAACTGTTTGGTGCTTGCTAGTTTGGATCAGCTTAGGGTTCGTCTCACTAGTGTTTCTCAAAGTATTACAGCATTTCACTTACATCCATGCCTCGTATTGACTCTGTTATTTGTTATTTGACGCCTTGTCTTTGGCTTAGAGACTCATTTCTTGTATAATGGTTAATATCTATGTCACTGTTTCGTGCTAGTTTGGACTAGAATTCTCTCAGCTTAGGGACATGGTTTGTCTTTCTAGTGTTACGTGTCGCCGAGTCTGCGCTTGTGCGATTTCACATAGTCTGATAGGAAGTTTGAAAAAGAGTTGATGCCACAAGAGTGCAGCTATGATCTTTACTCTAGTTTTCAAACCAAAGAAATAGTAGAACCCGTTTTTTCGATATGGGGTCACATAAGTATGGTTCATTTTTCAAAGAAAGTAACCACACAATCATCTCTCTTCATACCCCCATTCATGAGTGTTCATGTCTCAGAAGTCCTTTATGGTCTATTACATGGTTTAGGTTCATAGTTGTAGGTTTTACTCTTATTTGTGTCTCAATCATCTTTCTTTTGTGGTGTGCATTCCTTAGATTCTTGTGTTGAGGAGCATTGTCTTTTGTTTTCATAGGAATCATGTGAATCGCCATAACCATACTTATTTCTCTCGATTCATGTGGTTTTATTCAATTTTTTTAAAACTGTATTCATAAATGCTCACGCATTACCTGATTAATTATTGTATATAAAAAACTCACACACGTCCTAAAGGAAGTAGCTATGTCGTGAACAAAAAGAGAGGATTCGACGAGATATGGTCATGGGCCTCATGACCATGACCAAGCAAATAATACAGCTTTCTTTTTCTTTAATCTTTTTACGACGTAAAGATACCACAATCTCATTCCATACACAATTAATTAACTGATCTTGATCATTGTATTAAGACATGAGGAAAATCATGCTTTCAAGTTTCAATCTTGGTTAAGTCCGCATGGTGTAGTGAGAATTAGATCAATGATTACCAAAATGAATAAATAAAATAGATCGGTCTCAAGTTTTTAGTAGGTTGGAGTTGTTGTTGAAAAATGGTCAAAATTACTAATGTTTATTCAAAATAGTAAATCAAATTAATTACGCCAATAATTAACTAAACCCATGAATTAGTATCTTCGAAGCAACAAATTTTTAAACATCGAACCTAACTTTAAAACGTTGTGATCATAACTCCGACACTTACGAGTGGACCGCCATGCTTTTTAACTTCAAAATTTTTTAACCTAACATTTATTATACGTGTCTATATATACAATCTCTTCACTCACTCTCTTTTCTCGTCGACACATTTTTCTTACAAACCCATAAAAAAGTAAAACCTAATGACTACTTCTATCTCATTTGCACTTCTCTTATTTCTCCTTTCACTCAATCCAACTCCATTATTTGCTTCTAACCGCAACAACTACGTTCAAAACGCGTGTAGCGTTACCCACTACCAAGATCTTTGCCTTAAAACGCTTTCGCCGTTTTCATCAGTCGCCAAGAACAGTCCAAGCAAATGGGCACGTGCAGGCGTTTCCGTTGCCATATCGGACAACAAAGACGTCCTTAGATACCTTCTCATAACGCGGCGTTCAGCGTTAGGGAAACGCGACCGTGTCGCTTTGTCGGATTGTCGAGAATTGCTTCAAGACTCTCTTGACAATCTCCACAAGTCCTTAGCCGTACTCCGGACACTCAGAGCCAGCGAGTTTCAGCAGCAAATGAGCGATCTCGCCACGTGGCTTAGCTCTGCCCTAACGGATAAGGACACGTGTCTTGATGGGTTTGAAAAGACGTCGACGACGAAGTCATCAACGGTGAGGATGATCCGGGAGAGAGTCACGAGGTCTATGTATTTGTCAAGCAATTCACTCGCACTCCTTAACAAGCTAATGGCTAATGGTTTGTAATCTCACCAATGATATAATTTTACAAAGCTTTAATTTCAATGTGTATGTATGATCTTTATTAATAAGGTGGTTTATGGTTTATTGAGACACATCAATATATAAGGGTTTCTTCTTGCCAAAAATTAGCATTTTTTCAAAGTTTATTTTGCGTCTATACTTTAATTAGAGAAGTAAGAATTTTGTATTGTACTCGACAGTTTTACTCTATTAGCATGCAAAACTATTCTATTTATCATTAACAAAAAATCATTCATCGTAAATCAATATATAAAAGTTAATACACGTTCACCAATTCCTGAAATAATCAGTTAGTTTGCAGAAAAATGTTTGTGTTTTAGTACTTTTGTTCTTTAAAAGGTGCTCGGTTTGCCATATAAATTTTAATTTTATTTAAAATGTAACTATCTTATAAAAATATAAGTATTTACGGTTTATTGACCGAATTTAAAGGGCCTAATGTTAATTATTGGGCTTGTTTTTCTTTGATCGGCCCAAGCCGAAGCCACCTAACGAGTAACAAACATGCCATAAAGTCAAACGTGAGAAGAAGTCGGTGTCAACCTTGTGGAATCTGAAATTATGAATACTCAAAAAGTTTAGATGCTTTTATTTTGTGATTGTTGTCCCTTTCATATATGGTTCCGAATAAGTTAAATTACTGACCTTTTCTAATCTCTTAACCGAAATTTAAACGATGCATTAACTAAATTATCTTTTTTTGCCAAAGAGTCCGATGATACACAAAATATCTAGAAAAATTCAGCCACTAAAAAAATGACTTCAGAAATGTACTGGCCTTGATTTTGAAAACAATTACCCACCAGTCCACCACCTAACTTAATTTCGTTTTTAATATAAATCGTCTAAACTGGACCAGCTTATAGAGAATCTTGTTGTTAGC
The DNA here is from genome assembly GCA_964056655.1 of Arabis hirsuta. NCBI lineage: Eukaryota > Viridiplantae > Streptophyta > Magnoliopsida > Brassicales > Brassicaceae > Arabis > Arabis hirsuta. Next base: position 329,339 of record OZ053308.1, on the reverse strand, counting down.
TAGTCTTAATTCTATTGATCATAAAAATTCAATTATTATTCATAAGAAAACAAATAAATTGATAAATTAAAAGCAATTATGTTATAGCCATCACGAATCCAAAAACAAAAAAAGGTAGGCAAGAACAGTGAATGAGGGATGTGTGGTGAGATAGTTAACCGCCACGTTAGAATCACTTCCAAGTTTGTATAGTCAACGTAAACGCGCAATGTCCCTTTTTAAAATTTGTACTCACTTCCAAATCCAAATTTTTATGAGAAATTTTTGTTTTAGAGTTTAAAAGGATTGATCAAAATTTATATACTTCACACCAAAGCATAAGATCTAAGCCCATCAAACATTATTGATTATGATTCAGTAATTTTATAATATACAATTTTTTCTATATGTTTTCATTAGAAACCCAAAGTGGTTCGTTTGATCAAATATTTGATAGAGCTTTTATGAACCAATTCAAATAATCAAAACACCCAAGGAAATATCTCGAAGTAGACAACTAATGTTCATTGACTTGTTATAATCATTTAAATGTTTCAATTTTAGGGTCAATATATGCTTTTAGAATTAGCAAATCATAGTTTAAATGTTTACTTTGAATTTTGAAATGCTCAACATATATCTTTAGATTTAAACAATCATTTTATTTTCACTACTATTCGCTCGGCAATAATCAGTAATCAGAACTATTACCGAACTAACGTTCATTCTTATGAAGCCATCTTTTTGTTAAGACATTTTGTTACATACCAACACTTTTTAAAACGACATAAACAGTCCTATCCGACACAAAGATCTACTAAAACTAGTCTTAAATTTAATAAATTGGTCGCTTTGGAGATTTTAAGTAAAAAATATGACCAAATATTAAAACCACAATAATTCACATTTTAAACTCTCATGGACACCTTTTGTACGATGCATATATCACGTTTCGGTCAAAAACGTTATGAATGTGATTTTGTAAGAACTGTTAATTAGTTTGTTAGAAGTAGAACATGCTTTTGTTTTAAATATTCTTACTTAATTTATATATTACGTTATGATGTTTGTAAATAATTTAATGGGGACAGAATTAGAAAATTAAAACAAGAAAACGAACGTCGAAATCACTCAAAGCTCACACCAAATTTGGCTTTGAGTGCTAAGTTAGGGTTTGGCATTGACTTTGTTTACGTGACATTAGCATTACCTAACGAACCTATCAAATCATAACATTACATTTATTCACAATATGACCTTTTAAATAAAATTAAAATCATATTATTATTATAAGTGTTTTCTTGTTGTTGCAAATAATGGACCAAATAACAATTTGAATGCCCGATTTCAAAGGAAAGTACATATAAGAATAAATAAATGGCCATAAATATAAAATTAGCAAAATCGTTTACTAAAAGAGAAGGGTATTCTCGTAATAAAAGTGAATAATTAGCCTTGACCTGTAACGCCTTCTTCTCTACTTAAATACACACAGAAACCCGATTCGCTTTTCACTCTCGTTCAAGGTCGACTCAGTTTCCGGCGAGTTCGACTCGGAGATTTTCTTTTTCCGTAGAAAATAAAAAGTTCCCGGAAAATTCTTCTCACGATTTGTCTCTCTCTATCGATTCTAGATCTAGAACTTTTGTCGATTAAGGTGAGAGATGGCGAACGAGCTGATCAACCGGCGACACGAATCGGACCAACCGACCACCGATTCTTCATACTACCCAAAACCGATCAAACCATGGTTCTTCGTGACTCGTCCGATGCGTTACATGCTTCGAGAACAACGACTTCTCTTCGTCCTCGTCGGCATTGCAATCGCGACTTTGGTATTCACAATCTTCCCTCGATCAACCCAATCGATCTCTTACTCCGATCCGTTCTCCGGCTACGGAATCAAACCCGACGAATCCTACCTCCCAGCGAGGAAACCTAATCTGGAGTACTTGACCCGGATCGGAGCAACGGGTGGTAAAATCCCACTCGGATTGAAACGTAAAGGGTTAAGAGTGGTTGTAACCGGTGGTGCTGGTTTCGTTGGTTCGCATCTTGTGGATCAGTTAATGGAAAGAGGAGATACTGTGATTGTTGTTGATAATTTCTTTACAGGTCGTAAAGAGAATGTGATGCATCATTTCGGTAACCCTAATTTCGAAATGATTCGTCATGATGTTGTTGAACCGATTTTACTTGAAGTTGATCAGATCTATCATTTGGCTTGTCCTGCTTCTCCTGTTCATTACAAATTCAATCCCGTCAAAACTATCATATCCTTTTACTGAACTCTCTCTCATTTCAATTTCAATTTCGATTTCGATTTCTATTCTTGTTTGTTTGTTTCTTTGACTTTGATTATACAAGACCAATGTGGTTGGAACATTGAATATGCTTGGTTTGGCTAAGCGAGTTGGTGCTAGATTTCTTCTGACGAGTACTAGTGAAGTCTATGGTGATCCTCTTCAACATCCTCAGGTGGAGACTTACTGGGGAAACGTTAATCCCATTGGTAATGCTCAATCCTCAATTAATAATCAAGTTTTCAGATTTTTTTAATTCTTCGTTGGTTATGTGTTCTTGGAATCGGAATCTGTGGCTCACGTGAGACGACGACGTTTTGGAGCATTTATTGTGCTTTTTTTGAATTTTATTTCATTCTGTGTCGGAAAATGCGCACGTTAAGAGAGAGAGTTGAAAAACAGGTGTTTTATGGTGCGCCACATGTGTTTTTTTTTCTTTTGTTTCAGATCTGGTCACCAATTTTCTGTACGGTCAAACCATTGAACCGTAAAAAACGGGTCTTTGTGATCGTGCGGCTCTGATTACGTGTCTTTACCTTAGACGCAGCCTCCACATGAACTCTTAGCATTCAAAAACTTGCTTGAAAAGATTTGCTTTTTTTAGTGACACCGTAATTTTACCGACACGTGACTCTACTGATTGGGGTTTCTTGGTGGTCACTAGCTTTAATTTTTTGGCTTCTTTGATATGTTGTTGACTTAATCATGGTTCTTGTGACTGGTCAAAACAGGTGTTCGTAGTTGCTACGATGAAGGGAAACGTACGGCAGAGACTCTGACCATGGACTATCACAGAGGTGCCAATGTTGAGGTTAGTTAGTTTCTCATTTGTCCTCAATTTCAAAGCCAAGTTATATGTTTGTTTAGTAATCGATGAGAAAGAAGGAGATAGAGAGCGTTTCAATGACTAATTTTGTGTCACACAGGTCAGGATTGCTAGGATCTTCAACACATACGGTCCAAGAATGTGTATAGATGATGGGCGTGTGGTCAGCAACTTTGTTGCACAGGTTGGTTTAATAATTTATTGGCACAAACAATAAAGGATTAAAGAAACGTTTTGTGGAAAATTAGAGTAATGATGGTCTGAATTTTTAAATAATTTTGAACAGGCACTAAGGAAAGAACCATTGACAGTTTATGGTGATGGGAAGCAGACAAGGAGTTTCCAGTATGTTTCTGATCTGGTAAGGCCTTTGCTTTCCCCCATTATAGTAATACAAATTGCCTACACAAAAATTATTTTTTATGTCAAATCATATTCAAGCTTTTGAAAGTATTAGACCTTTAAGTTCTTTTTGTATTTAGTGGAACTGCTTTCTAGTGTGAGATTCACAAAAGAAATGGTTTTACTTTTGTATCACATTATTTTTAACATTTTGGAGTGTAGAAAGATTTTTGTAGAGAGAGCTAAAAACAGGGGAAGTAAATTTGTGTCAAGTAAAGTCACATGTTATTGTTAGTGTGTTGTGGGATCTATAAACATAGGCTTTAAGACTTGAGACCCAAATCTCTGAGAGACATCAGAAACGGTCCCCACTTTAGCAATCTTATGAAGATGGGTATCAATATCATGTGATATAGGAACGAATGGGGTCTGAAATTTATTGCCCATTTGTCTTGGTTATATTTTAGCTTAATTTTGTAGTATCAGTCTGATTTTGTGTTTGTGTGATGCAAAAAAGGTCGAAGGTTTGATGAGATTGATGGAAGGAGAACACGTCGGGCCATTTAACCTCGGTAACCCTGGTGAATTCACCATGCTCGAACTCGCTAAGGTCTCTTTATATATATACACCCTCTTCGATTTTTCTACATTGATCACTGGATTCTGATGTCGTCGATGTGGTTGGTTTTTTTTGGCAGGTGGTGCAAGAGACGATTGATCCAAACGCAAACATAGAGTTTAGGCCAAACACAGAAGACGACCCACACAAGAGAAAGCCTGACATTACAAAGGCCAAAGAGCTATTAGGATGGGAACCAAAGGTCTCTCTTCGTCAGGGACTCCCTCTCATGGTCAAAGATTTCCGTCAACGTGTCTTTGGTGACCAGCAGGAAGGATCATCCATGGCTGCAACCACCACCAAAACAACCTCAGCTTGAGCAAATGGAGATACAAAGTAGCGGCCATTACAGTTGGTTAATGGCTGAAAACAAAAAATAGAAGACTTCGCAGCTACAACATGTAGAGAGGACTGCTTCCTTTCTTACAATTTATTTTGTTTTTGATTTCTATTTTGATGTAAACGTAGAGAAAGAGTTTGGTGTTTTTACTATTCATGGACCTCACTACAGTTTGGAAAAAGAACCTGTCTTTTGCAATTACAAAGTTTAGTGGCATTACTCAACGCTGCGTTTCAGTCATAAGGCATAACACAATTAAAAAGAGTAAGTACTAGAAATAAGACTCTCATATTCAAAGATGTTTCTCCATCGAAGCAACCATTAGGATTTGACAAGAGCTAGCGAGAATTCTCATATGAAGAGCAACCACAAGCAGACATCGCAATTTCTCTCTCTCACTTGGGATTCCTGAGGACGATAATCACAGAGTCTCCACGAAGAAACATCTTGCTGATGAAACGATCTCTGTTGACGGGAAGGGCTTTCTTCTTTCCTTTTCCGGTTTTCGGGACCTAAAAAAACCAGAGAACCCATTTAAGAAATTGATGTTTACTACACATTGAGTATATAACCACAGAGAGAAGATGGACACATAAAGTTTTACCTCAGTCCACATTTCTCTGACATTTTCCAGAACCATGTTGCAATGCCTGTCAAATGCTCTTACTCGCCCAAGGAGTTTCCTGTTGTTGCGGCAATTGATCAGCACCTGCGTGTTATTCTTAACACTCATCATCAGAACCGAGAGTGGACCGGTGTTGAATTCCTCCTCTTCCGTTTTTCCCTGCTAATGAAGCATTAAAGCATAAGAATCCACATTCCAGAAAACTAAAAGAGAATCAAACAAGAATGCAAACCAATTCAAGATTCCCATCTTAAGAACATGAAATTAGTGATCAGAAACCAACAACATTCACATTGCCAAAACTCTTAGACTACCACATGTGAGATATAACACAAAGAGGACAATTCTGGGGACAGTTTGTTTCTCTGGTTACTAGTATAACCACTACTATTCACCAACAAAGTATGCAATTGTATTCCAAAACTGAGAACCCGTAAGATTAAAATCTGGTTGAGTAGCTCAAAGCCTACAAAGCGAGACTAAAGCTACTATAGAATCACACACTAAGAAATTAGGGTTCATGTTTATGTCAAACAAAGAGTTTCTAATAGATCGATGAAATCCGTAGCGAGAGACAGAGAGATTTACTTACGTTGGTATCTTCTTCCATTGGCCTACTGCAAAACCATACAAAATCGAGAGGAAAAAACAGTGTTAGAGAAAACAATCTTGAATATTAAGTATATAAATTAGCAGACGAAGCTTAAGAACCCTAGAGGATTACCTCATGTTGACTAGAATCAAACTCTGCTCGAACAAATTCTCCGCAAAAGTGGAAACCTGCGAAGGATTAACGTGCGAAAACGAGGAATTAAGAAGCTGTAACAGATTTCAATGGAAGGAAGGAAAAAAAAAAGCAGATCGAAGAAATTAGGGTTTTACCAGCTAAAGCCCGAAGATCTCACAGGAAGAAGAAGAAGAAAGAATGAGGAAGGGATTCGACTATGGCGGTTAAAGAAGGCTATATTAAGTAAGGCCCATAAAATAATTCCGCATTAAGAGTATAATACTAATGGCCCATTTAACATAGCCCACTACTTAGCCCAATTAATATTGTTTGTCCCAGCCCAATATAGTTTATTATTCAATTAACGTTTAATCTTAAGAATATAGTCATAATGTTTTTCGACGCAACGAATTCAATTTTGTGTGTTATGAAACAGATCCTAAGAACATAGAACAAAAGACCCCCAATCAACAAATAAACATCTATATAAAACTTAAATTCCTAAGGAAATAAAAACAAAAACTTTAAGTTAATGCATTGCATGGTTATGGTTTTATTATGAGAAATCGAAAATGAATTACAAAATAAACAGATTACAGATTCTTCTCTGTTTTAATTTTATTACATTACATAGAAGATCGATGTACTAAACGGCGTCCACCACCGTTTAATCCACAAAGGAGACTAGCTTGTGACCGTTTAGGTTTCTGTTGACCGTCACTAACACCGTCAACGACCTTTTGAACATTAGCCGTTAAACCCCGGGCCGGAGTAACCGTGAGAGAAGCAGAGTCTCCGGTACGGTCGTCAAGCCAAGTGATGATGTCAGCAAAGACAAGGTCAACGTTAGCGTCAGGCTCACCAGAAGTCAAACCATGCCACATGCCTGGATAGAGCTTGATGGTTTTGTCACGTGTGCTTGCTTTCTCGAACAGGGCTTTGCTTATCTCTGGATCAGTCACTGTGTCTGCTTCACCGTGGAGGACAAAGAACGGTAATGTGATCTCGTGGAGTGTTTCTTCGAGGTTCATGCTCGTTCGAAGCATTTCAAGTGCGGTTTTTAGTCTTGGCTTGTCTTGATATATCAGCTTGTTGTTCCTTATCTACATTGTTGTAAGAACTAATGTTTTAGGAAGACAATGTTTTCATTTCTGGTCTTAAAATGGTTTGTTTTGGTTCGATTTTTACCTCTTCGCGCTTGACCGGATCTTTGAAAGCTGCGTCGATAACATCTTTTGTGGGAACAATCTTCCATTTTGGTATGATCTCTTCGACTCTGGTTAGTAGATTTATGACTACTGGATGTGGTTTCACTTTCTCTGATATCTGATCAAAGATTAAATCACACACACAAAACTAATTACTCGATCCGATTTGGGAATTTGATTATATGAAAGTAATGATTGATTGATGATATAGAAGAAGAAACGTGACCTTACACATTGGAGCGACGAGAATGGCACCGTTCCAGAAAGAAGTATCTTTCTTGTGAAGCAACAAAGAGACTGCGCCTCCCATGGATTCTCCATACAAGAATCTTGCTTTCTCTTTGTATTCTTCTCGCGCTGAGAAACGCAAAAATCAAGTGCTAATGAATTAGTACAAGAGATGTGAAAGAACTGAGTATTTTTTTTTCCGGGTAATGTTAGGTACCAGAGATGGATGTGTAATAGTCGTAGCAATCGTTTACTAAATTACTGAACTTCTTGATGTAACAACGAGCACCTTTGGACCGACCATGCCCTTCGTAGTCCATCCCAAATACTGCATATCCTGCTGATGCCATTCGTATACCGCATTCTATATTTTGAAACAAATGGAGTATTATTGACCGTATATGAATATAATGGTGAATACAAAATTTAAGTCATGTCTAACAACTTTCTTCTTTGCTTCTTGTTCTCTCAATAAATAATACTAAGTTCAAAGTAAATTGTATAATAAGCAATGATGAATAATAGGTGTCTCTATCCCAAACAGTAGCAATTATTATTATACATTTTTTTTATAAATCGAATTAATTTGTCAGAAAATAGTTAAAGCTAGATTAGTTGTGAAAGATCACAATCAATAACAAGGCTCACGAGTTTCTCGTTGTGTAAAACAATAACAATCAATCCGTGGGGACTCTATACTATTCCCTCGATTTCTTGTCAACAGCTAATTACTTTTATAGTTAGGTGCACGATCATGTTGATAATTATTGGAGATATAATTAAGACACCAATATACCTCCACAACTAACATCTAACATAATCCGTTACTAATTACTGATTAGTATGAAGTTAGTCACCATTTCTTCGGATTATTTACCATGGATTGATAAACTCGGCCACAATTTAAGCAAAAAATACGAATATTTGTAAGACTAGGATAGTGTAACGTTTAATAAGGATAATGTAACGTTTCCCGAAAAATAAGGGAGAAAATGACAAAGAGATATGAGTCCAAAAATGGAGAATGGAGATAAGAACAAGTAAAATGAAAAGCTATGAAGCAGACAAAAGTGTAATGTTCAGATATGGGCATAGTTCTGCAACTTAACAAAAAGTTTTTGTTAAAAAATGAAAATTATTTTATCTGCTGCCTAAAAAATTCTGATCGTTATCTTGTTATTTCTTTTCTTTCAGATATTGTAATCATCCACTTGATACGATATATATTCCCCTTCTTTTTTTTTTTGCATCTAAGCATTTTCTATTTAATTATATTATCTACCATGAAATGATTTCTAAAATAAAAACAAAAAACAAATAGTAGAAGATCCTCGATTAGATGCGTATCTGACATGAACATAAATAATGGATCACCACAAATATCTCAATCGAATAATTCGAAATTCTGATGCATGTAACTATAACAAACACAGAAACATATGAAACAAACCAATCGTACTACAGATCATACGAATGAGCATTTTAGATATATCTCTATTTAATGCTTTAGTAGAAGAATATAGACGAACATGTATATACTATTTTTTATTTGGTTTAAATTAAACGAATTAAGAATGAAAGAGAGAGAGAGAGATGTGCATTTAAAAGAGGGAAAGATAATTAAATACTACCTCTCATGAAGCCACTGCACTCCATTGCATAGCCTGTAAACATTGTTGACATTGACCAATTCATCTTCTTTAATTATTTTATCAGAGATTTTGATGTATCAATTAAAACTGAAATCGCTAGAAATTAGGGAAGTTTTTCTTTAAAAAAAAAGAAAAAAAAAGGAAGATTCTGTTAACAAGAAAATAAATAAAAACTGTTGTTACCATGACAGAGGAAGACTAGAGCTCGGGGAGAAGAAGAAGATGGAATCCATCTACAAGCAAACAACTCAACGCCTCTTGAGTTTCTTATGTATTCCTGTTAAGTAAAAAATGAACACGATGAATCTATCAGTGGCGATTTCGTTTGTTGTTTTCTGAAACAGAGACTCTTAAAACAGAGGGAGATTGAGATCGAGAGAGAGAGACAGAGACAGAAACCTCCTCGTATTCGAACTTGAACTTCATGATGCTCGTGTCGATGTTTGAATATTCTCCGATTAGAAACAGAGAGAGAGAGAGGGATACGGAAGATTTTGGTTATCTAATTTGTAGAGCGAGAGACTCTTTTTATTCTTCTTATTTACTTTCTTTTAATTTTTGTACATCGAATAATAAAGCCCAAATTAGAAAACAACTTTCTAAAGACGACGTCATGATGGGCGTGTGAAACAGAAAGCCCATTCACCACTACCAAACTACCATAACATCATCACAAATAAATTACATAATAAAGTTATGGACGGTGAAAATGACACATTATTTAATGGCGCAAAAATTATCACATGAAAATTATAAAATCCCAAGAGCATAGCGAAATGGATAACAAAAACTGCATAAAATTCTCAAGTGTTGAACATCCATACGAGCATAAATTTTCAAAATAAAAATAGGGATTCATGTAATGATCGCTAAACAAAACCATGGATCTTTCTTCTTAAGTCATTCTCTGGGCAGCTTCCTTAGCAAGAACTCTCTCCTTAGCTTTGGTCTTGGCTTGAGACTTTGATCCCATTATGCCTCCTCCCCACTTCTTCCTGTACTCATCGTACTTGTCGTTGAAGTTGGCCTAAGAAACAAGTTTACAACATACGGTTAAGTCTCGTCTCTACTAGAATAGCATTTCCATTGTCATGAGTTGATTGAGCTTATTATATTACCTTGATGGCTTCAAGGATTTTGCTGAACTCCATCTTGTCCTCGCTCTTCACAGTGGTCAAACACAAACAAGCAGCAGTCTTCTGGTGAACGAGCTGCAAGTAGAAACAAACCAGGGTTAGCCTTAAGCAGAGTAACTTTAATGGGGTTTAAAATCCATGGGAGTGGGGAGTTGTATTACCGCTCCAAGACGAGATTTTCCCTTCACAATGCAGTAAGGGACTTCCATTTTCCTGCAGAGTGCAGGTAGCCAGACCACCAACTCGATAGGGTCGACATCGTGTGCAATCACCACAAGCTGTGCCTTGTTCTGCTCAATGAGGTAAGTCACGTGGTTAAGTCCATACTTCACGTTAATAGGCTTCTTCGATTCAGAAGGCTTTCCCTCAGCCTCGGCTTGAGCCTTCTTCAAAAGACGGTCTTTCTTTGTGGCTTTGTCTTCTGGCCTGTATTTCAAGAGAATCTTGAAGAGGTTGGTAGCTGCAAAATTAATAATACACGATACATTAAACCAACTGATCATTCAAACTCAAAGGTAACAAACATCTCCATTTCTGATAACAAACAGAGTGAGTAAACTCGAATAAGCAAGAGAAACTTGAAGAGGTTGGTTGCTACCAACTACAAATACATGATAATACATTAAACAACTAATCATTCAAACCAAAAGGGAACAAACGTATAGGCTACCGTAACAAAGTGAGTCACTCGAATCAGCAAGATGGGATTGAGAGAGGCTTACCGAGGTTCTTGTCAAGAGTCTTGGTGAACTGGTTAAGAGCTGGTGGAACCTTCAACCTCTGCTTAAGGATACGCTTCTGTCTTTGAAGACGGATTGATTTTGGCCATTTGATGTAACGAGTAAGATCCTTCTTAGGAGGCAAAGCACCACCGATACCGAATTGCTTTGGCCTTCTCTCAAACAAAGGATTCGTAACTCTCTCCTATAAAAAAAAAACCCCACAAATCTAATCAGAATCAAGCGGAAATTTGATAAGATTCAACAATGCTAGTGCTTAAGGAAAAGTTAAGAGCATACCGTCTTCTTCTTGGTAGCCACTTTCACTCCCTTTTTGGGTGCCTAAGAATCGAACATAAAGTGATAAGCATCAGAAACAAAACTCAACACGAAGAAGACACACTAACTAAGACACAAAGGCTAATTCATGCTAGTTTCGAGAGGATTAAACGATTAAATCCAGGTTGAGAGAGAGAGAACCAAAGACGATTTTAGATTCCCCACATAATATGCAGAACAAAAATTCGAGAATTGAACCAAGGAAACGAAGAACTAATGGATCCAATACAAACGAAACAGATAGAGGTTTCAAAGGAAAATCTGCGTAGAGAGTCGCAAATGAACATACCATCGTTGTCGATTTCTGGAGGTAGAGACGGCGGAGAGGAAGAGCGGCAAAAGAAGTGAAATTAGGGTTTAGTGTATCACTATTTATAAAGAGTAAAACACAAGAGCGAGTGATATTACATTTTTGGACACGTATGATGTTTTTCTTTTTTTTCCTCATCTCAAAGGTAAATGTAAATTATTTTCTGGACATGAGACCAAGAAAATTAAGCATATATAAATTTATTTTATGATTTTTTTTTAATTCATTTTTGTTTACAAAACACATATAAATTGTATAATAAGAAAATTGGTACATATGAATATGAGTGAACACAACTATATTACTGTATTTTTGAAATTAACTAACTTTTCAGTTTAAATTGGCTCTTCCAATTTAAATAGGTTAGGAACATCAAATACATTACAATCGTTATTAAAATCAGTATAGACTTGGGGGGGGGGGGGGAATGTATACACTATTAAGTCCACTATTAAATCAAATGCGGTTTTGGGTTCTTTTGTGTTTAATTGGAGTACATGAATACAAAGACAAGACCAAAATTGTGGTCTATGTCTATAGAAAATCGACCAGAGTCCAGTTAAAGCCGGTATGATCTTACACAGTCCAATTCAAAGACACAATGTCTTGATGAATGGACTTGTCTGAAACCTACAAGCAACAAAACCAACTGTTAGGAATAAACATATAAGATAGTTTTTTTTTAATGTCAGATGAATGTGGATGCGTCAGAAGCAATCCAGGCGCCACACTCATGTTAAGAAATGTGTTAAGAGCAAAACTGATACAAGAAGTGTTTTTTTAAAATCACCTTACTCTTGTTTCAGATCTGTCCTGGTTGAATTGGCCAAAACACTACAAGCAGACACGAGACCAGCCGTGGCAACAATGTAGGTCCAGTTTCTTGTCCGAATAGCAACCGCTGCTCCAGCCACAGCTCCTCCGACTAAAGCATTAACCTGAATGGTCCATCCAAGAAAGTGACTAATCAAGATTTGCTACTTAATGAGATGATAAACACTCTCATGATTCATTATTCAAAGCCAAGCATATACAACAAAAAAAGATATCTTTGCATCTAACCCAATCATTCTTGCCTCGATATCGCTGAACGGCACAATGGGTCATAGTGAAAACACCACTCACAAGACCTGAAAGCAAACAAACAATGGCTTATTGACGCGTATACGAAATCCAAAAACGAGAAGCATTTACTAGTCCAAGAAGTTAGAACTCAGTTATATCTAGACCACCAATTGCGTTATACTAAAAAACCGAGAAACAATAAAAGCAACTAATCCAAAAACTTATAACTAAGACATTTGCATTATATCACATTGAAACCAAAACAGCGCTACCAACGGATTCCATAGTCTTCTACTCAAATTCCATAGTCACTGAGGATGAATCTCCAATGTGAAACAAGAAGAAGCAAATTACCGCATTGGAATCCAAATTTACCAACGGATTTAGCCTACAAAAGTGAGAATCCAATTAAGATTGAGACAATTGCTAAATCCTCAAATCGAAGCAACATGAAAAACAAGCAAGGGAGAGAAATTCGTTACCACAAACGAAGCCTGAGATACACCGCTTAAACCTGGCGGCGAAATCAATCAGCAAACTAAACTCACAAACAAGTAAAATCCCAAATCGAAATTGATGAAGAGCTATTCATCAATACCTATTCTACGAGCGTCACGAGGTCCGGCACAAAACCCATATAATCCACCGGCCTGGAAAAAAAACATTTAAACAAAAACCTTAAATATGATTCTGGAATTGAGTAGAGAAGATTTCTCTCTCTCTCTTGTTCTTACCGTCGCGACGCGGATAACTGACTCGACGGTGAGTGAAGAGCACGGCACGGCGGAGATCAACTCTTCCTCCATATCTCCGATTCTCCTCCTCTCTGCAAAAAAGTTGAAGGAAACGAAACGAAACCCTTTTGTTGAAACCGGAAATTGATAAACCAATATTGAACCAAGACCGGGAGAGAACTAAATGCCGGTTTAATTCGATTTTGTAAGGAACCGTATTGATATTGAAATTCGAATTGCAAGTAAAAGTCCCACATCACATCTGGAAGAAATGACAGATGGTTGTTAACATTTTTATACACGAAGGATTCGCATATATGCGGGTTTGTGATTTAATTTTTAATAAATTTATCAAAAATAAAATATTTAATTATAATGAACAAAATTAGATGGTGAACAAAATTAAATTACCCATTAACATAAATAAAATCAAAGTAAAAATGTTACTGCAAAGCCATTGATCGAGAAACATATAATTTATTTATTAATTTCTATGTTTTTGTTTTTTGATTTATAATTAAAATTTATCATATCTTTTGAAATTATTAGTTTTTCTTAATTTTATTTGAATTTGGTAATTTTTTTATTTTTAATTTTATTTTAGTATTTAAATATCTATGATGGATTATTTCTCATAAATATATTACTATTTTAGTAATTATTATACGTTAAAAAAACTAAGCAAAAAGTTGAAAAATAAATTACTATACCTCATATTAATGTTGTCAACAACAAACAAAAAAATCGAATTAGAATGAATCATATTAACTCAAAAAACTAATATATATATTATCGTATTCTATTTCACATATAAAAAAAATATAATAATCGAAATTTTCTAATGAAAAGCCAAAATAAATAAGTTTTATAGAAAATATTATTGAAGTTTTAAATTGCGTAGAATGGAAAGAGCATAAATGTATTTAAATAAATATGAAAATTTGGATATTTAAACTTAAATCTATTAAACTAAAAAAAATTACATGTATATTATAATATCCTAATAGGAAAAGATATTTGATTTATTATTTTATCTATTTCTATTTCAAATTAAAATATCTAATTGATAAATCTAAATAAATACGTTTTTATTTTAAAATGTTGTTTGACATGTAACAAAATCTAATTAGACTTTTTTTAACACGTATCAAAATCTAATCGATTAGCTGATACATGTGTTAATTACCCTGTTTAATGCATCAAACTCGTTTTTGAGATATGTACCTAAGGTTCCATTTTAAATGGGCTGATATTGGTAAGAGAATGGGCCGGTTTACTTAACAGCTAAAACAGCCATGGTTTGGGATGTGAAAACAGCCAAATTTTTTTTGTCCAAATCAAAAATGAATTTGGATGTTTTCAATATCCCAGAACAGAACATGTTTGTTTTTGCCGTTATGTAATCAGGTCTCAAACCGCATAGTTTGGTCTCATTTAGGTTATTTTGTGCCATCCAATGTCATGTGTTTGTTGTTTTAAAGACTTGGAATTATTTTTCTTTGGTTTAGTCTTTGTCCATTAATGTCTCTCAGCTTCTCAATATGCATTGTACTTTATTAAATCAGATATTGACAAATCATTTGATTTTTTTTTTTTAAACTAATTTCTGGAGATTTTCCATTAAATCTAAAGAACCAAAAAAAACCAGTAGTTGTGTTTTTAGTGAAACCAGTCCCCAATTATACGACAGTGTTTTAAAACTGAAACATTGATAGACAAGCATTTCCCTCGGGTTACTCGGGGTGGTTTTCATGGTCGCAGGTAAGTTTCACCATTTCTTCTTCTGAGTTCTGATTCATGAAATCAATGCCTGCTTTTCTTGAAACTGTTTTGCAATTAGAGAATGTAGTATTTGAAGTGTTTCTCGCAAAACCCTTTGAAACTGGTTCGCCATTGAGAACATAGTCTTTGTCTGAATTACTTACACGAGCTCATCATATCTCCATCCAGGTCTTAACTCTTGATTTGTCTCCATGGATTCAACAAGGATGAATATTTGTTCCATCAGCAGTCTACCGGAGTTGTGAGTGCTGATCTGTAACACAGAAACATGGAAGATTGTTGTTCCAAAGATGTAATCAACAATTTAGCAGACGATCTTCTTTGTCAAATCTTCTTTGACTTCAGTTCTGTCGAAAAGGTGGAGGTATCTGTTGGCTTTTGTACCAAATCTCGACTTAGATGATGAGTGTGACTTGTATTATAAAATTGGTCTAGAGGAGTGGCATGAGATGCGTACAAGTTTTAGCTATTTTGTGGATAGAGTAATTGCTTTGCAAGGGTAAACAAATTCTCTCTGAGGAGTAAAATTCGTGGTTTTTCTTCCGAAGCTCAAGACTTTGTATAAGCTCAAGCATGGCACGGTGGAGATCTACTCTTCCTCCATCTCCGATTCTCTTCCTCTCTGCCAAAAAGGTAAATCGAGAAACCGATATTGAAAATGCCGGTTCAATTCGATTTTGTAAAGAACCGTATTGATATTGATATTCGAAGGTTAATTTTTTACAATATATGCAACTACATTTTGACCCCGCTCGCGGGATTAAATCATTTATTAGATTGAGTAATCGATTTTAATATTTATTTATTTATTTAAACATATAGCAAGGTATATAATTTATAATATCTACTAAGCATATGTTAATGCAATTAATTTAAATAGTTTTATGTGTAAAATTAATCAAAATATATGCAAATGTTTAAGTGTAAAATTGATTTTTATTATTCGTGTAAATTATAGAAAATACGATAAATGTGATAAAGTTTAGATTTATATGAATTTATTGGATATAACAAATAAAAAATAATATATGTTTTCTAATAATGAAATGTATAGATTTTTGTAAGTGTGAATAAATATGTAGACAACATCATAATAAAGTTATTTGTATAGTGTAATAATCTAAATACATATATACACAATAAATAATATTGTTATAAATATTATAATGAAAATTTGTTAATGCATAAAAACAAAAAAATAGATGATATAGTAAATCTAAAATATTATATTTAATTGGATTTATATTTTTAAAATATGTATTAATGAGATATGTTAAATAATTAAAGAGAATATGTAGAGATTTCTACCAATGCATATAGTTTTTAAAAAATGGTTGTTTTTGCAATTATGTAAATCAGGTTCAACATTAATAACCAAAAAATAAACTTGATTTTACATGTATGGATTTCAAACTAAATCACCGTTTAAAACCAAAAATAACGTAATTAATGTTGCTGGTTGCGGTTTAAAACCAACCAATAATAATAATAATCAATTTTTTCAAAATGGGAGTAACGAGTAATGCAATATCTTATACAAATCCGATTTTTCATATTCGCAATCTAAAGCTTGAGTCTTTCGTGTGGAACATCATCATTCGTGCCAATGCAGCTCGACAACATTCTCCGATCTCAGTCTACCTCCGTATGCGTCACCATCGCGTCAGACCCGATTTTCATACTTTTCCGTTTCTTCTCCCTTCTTTTGACAATCCGGTTCATCTTCCTCTTGGACAACGAACTCATGCTCAGATTCTTCTTTTTGGACTTGACAAAGACCCTTTTGTCCGGACTTCTCTTGTCAATATGTATTCTTCTTGCGGCGACTTGGGCTCAGCTCTGCGAGTTTTCGATGAGTCTGTCTCCAAGGATTTACCGGCGTGGAACTCGGTGGTCAATGCTTACTCGAAAGCTGGGTTGGTCGATGTTGCGCGGAAGCTGTTCGACGAAATGCCTGAGAGAAACGTCATTTCGTGGAGCTGCTTGTTAAACGGGTACGTTATGTCTGGGAGAAACAGAGAAGCGCTTGATTTGTTTCGAGAGATGCAATCACCTAAACCAAACGAAGCTTTAGTCAGACCGAACGAGTTTACAATGTCGACTGTGCTCTCTGCTTGTGGGAGATTAGGTGCGCTTGAGCAAGGGAAATGGGTTCACGCTTACATCGATAAATACAAAGTTGAGATTGACATTGTCTTAGGTACAGCTCTCATTGATATGTACGCGAAATGTGGGAGTCTTGAGAGAGCGAAATGTATTTTCGATGGCTTGGGAGCGAAGAAAGACGTTAAAGCTTATAGTGCTATGATATGCTGCTTAGCAATGTACGGTCTCACTGAAGAATGCTTTAAATTGTTCACCGAGATGACGACGAGGAGTAACATAAACCCAAATTCAGTAACATTTGTCGGTGTTCTTGGTGCTTGTGTACATCGAGGTCTGATAAACGAAGGGGAATCATACTTTGCAATGATGATTGAGAAATTCGGTATCAAGCCGTCTATCCAGCATTATGGATGTATGGTTGATCTCTACGGAAGAGCTGGTTTAATCGAAGAAGCAGAGAGGTTTATTGCGTCTATGCCTATGGAGCCTGATGTGCTCATTTGGGGGTCTCTCTTAAGCGGATCGAGAATGCTTGGGGATATCAAGACTTGTGAATCTGCTCTTACGCGACTCATCGAACTAGAACCCATGAATAGCGGAGCTTATGTGCTTCTGTCCAACGTCTATGCCAAAACAGGGAGGTGGATAGAAGTTAAGCGTATCAGACACGAAATGGAGGCAATAGCAATACTATTTCCCTCTTTAACCTCTTTGCTCAAACTGTGAACATAGTTTCTGAAGTGATTACTGATTATTTCTACAGGTAAAAGGTATTAAGAAAGTTCCGGGATGCAGCTATGTTGAAGTAGACGGAGTGATTCACGAGTTCGTTGTAGGAGACGAGTCTCAAGAAGATAGCGAAAGGATTTACGCTACGCTCGATGAGATAATGCAGCGGCTGAGAGAAGCCGGATATGTTTCAGACACTAAGGAGGTTTTACTTGATCTCGACGAGGAAGGTAAAGAGATGGCTCTGTCTTACCACAGTGAGAAACTGGCGATCGCGTTCTGTTTGATGAAGACGAGGCCTGGAACTCCGGTGAGGATCATCAAGAACCTAAGAATATGTGGAGATTGTCATCTTGTGATGAAGATGATCTCGAAGATATTTGGTAGAGAGATTGTTGTGAGAGATTGTAATAGATTTCACCATTTTAGAGACGGGTCTTGCTCTTGCAGAGATTATTGGTAAACACGGAATTTTGTAGGTTTCGAAATCAATGAAGGAAAAAAGCAAATATCTAAATTCTCACTTAACTTATATGTCGTTTGTATTAAAATAAGTTCCATCATTTTTTATGAACAATGTACAGTTTATACATTAAGGCCATTCAAATCAGAAAAGGCAATACATACACTCATGAGTTGAGAATTTTTCAGCCAAAAAGAAACATATTGGTTTTAGCTAAAGGACAAGAGAACACAAAGCCTGTTTCAAAACTTTGCCGGAAAACTGCACCTGAAAATCAGATCGGGAAGTTACCTGTGATCCCGAGAAAGCTCTTCCGGCAGAGCAAGACGGCAAAACTCTATTTGTAAGTTATACTTTCTTATCTACAAAAAAAGACAACACTGCCAAGAGAAAGAGCAACAAAGGAACATCAGAATTGTGTTTTGAGTAAAGATAAGATAAACTAAAAAAATGGAAATGAATAGATGGAAACTCTTTCTTACCTCCTAAAACTGAAAAAGTCTATCACCACTACAGGAAAAGCTACTATTACTCCAAACTCTTGTGATCCTTATTATTTCCTTTCTTTCTAATACCCTAAATGGCTTATTTAGAATGACAATAGTTTACAATCTGCAGAAAATCATTCGAATTAGGTTAGCCCAGAGCTCGTAAAACCAAAAACTATATAGTAATTGATGTATCAATGGGGAAGGATATGCTGACCTGATACCGGGAGAACGACCTGATACTGTCTCGGGATCGAGAGATGGAAAATCCAGTACCAGAAGTTACACCTTGTTTGCTCTGTATAATCCATACATGTTTCTTGGATAATTAGTTGGGAAAGAAGCTTGTTATTATTGTTGCCTTTGTGAATTGTTCCTCCTCGGTAGAATAAGAGAAGCCTCTGAAGAAATCAAATGTCAAGTTGCTCGATCTACCAGAAACCTCTTCAACGCAGACTCTGTCAACGAAACTCTTCTTGGATTTGTACAGATGATTACGGGATCCAAAACAAACGACGTTTTGTGAATGGAGGTGGACGCAGAGCCGCAAGGCAAATGTGGATTCTTTTCACCATCAGACCTTTGCCTCTTCTTCTCAGTTTTCGCAAATAAGTTGCTTCATTTTAGTTGTCACCGGTTATTGGCCTTCATCGCAAGCTTCACTAACCGTATCAATCCCTCCATGTCTTGGAAGTTATAATCAAGGGCGCTTTTAATGGATAGAATACCCTCTCCTTGTTGTTGAGCCTCCTCCATGTTGTCAATAGAAGCTGACAGTGCAACCCGTGATTTCCTCGAGGCATCCATTGCCAGATTTACGTCCTGAGCCTACAAACAGTAGAGAGTAGCTGAGATTAATCACACTGGCCTAGGTCTAAGACTATCCACATTGCACATCCCTTCATCTTCCATTTAATTAATAAATTGTATATCTATATGTATAGCTGGTGCCAAAGTGATCTTGCAAGAGGCATTAATACACTTACAAATTGAAGCAGACGTAAAATATTAGAGCGGTTTTGTGCAGAAATGACGTGGTTCCCAGCAACTAAAGGAGAATTGATGCCTCTTGATGTGCCAATTCTGTCTGCTGCTGCTGGATGATTCACATTATCAACATCCGAGGCAGAAGAAGAAGGAGACTCACCTAAAAGGCAGTGACAAGAAGATTACAACGTGAAAGAATTTCAAACATGGCCAGGAATTTGGCTCTGTCCAACTAGCTTACCTGGAGGAACCATTTGCAAAGAAGTCTGTAATTCATTTCGATATCTATTAGCACTGGTGTAGGAGGAATTAACCACTCTCATGTATGCGACCTCCATGCATTTGTAAGCCAGAGCAGCAGCTCCCATATCTTTACACTTCTCATACTCATGGGCACAAAATCTATCACGAAAAAAACGTTTTACAATGCTTACAAATACGATAGAAGGAATGAACGACATTTTCCTTTTTCCTCACAATTCTAAATTACCCGCAAAGATGTGCTGTGCTACTATAAATCTTCATAGATTGGACCATCGTCTCTCCTTGTCTAGCACCCTCGTTGCTGCTCATCTCCAAGAGAAAAGCACCATGAAGAAACTTGAGGCAAGCCTGGAAGTAAAGCTCAATGAACTCAAGGTTTGATACGGAATTCTGCAGCAACAACAACAAAAGCAAGACCATGAGAAGAAGAGCATACCAAAGGAAAGAGAGACTACACTGCAACTGAAAAATTACGAGAAAAACCTTTAGGCGGTCAGCCGTATGTTTCAAGTCTTTAGCTTCTTTTAAAGTAGTATGGGCGGCCTGCGCAGATGTTAGTTCCTTTCGCAAGGGACTTGGAGATGGCTCGTTTTTCCTTCTTATTTGCGCTGCTGCCTTTGCCACATCATCAGCTTGAACACTGTTATTCCCAGCTGATGTGCCGCATTTATCGACTTTCTTACGAGCAGAAAGCATAGAGGAATCCCCTTGGACACCTCTAGATGGTGGTCGTGATGGAGAAGCTAAATCTGCTCTATTACTCCTTTCTGATATTCTTTCGACGTCATTAGGTTTTGGAATGTTTGGTCTCACGACCATATCCACTCTACTGTCCGGACTACCGTCATATATCTTCTTTTCAACATGTCTCGGACCATCCCGTGAATCAGATCTAATGCTTTGACTCTTGTCTTTGGGCCGGGAAGACGAACCTTTCCCTGACTTCTTTGCCAAGGAATCATTGCAACGTCGATGATCACTAGACTGTTTTCCTTCACCATGACTATGATCCAGTAAATCATTGTGGCCAACATTCTCAAAATTGGCATTGAGAGAAGGTTCAGCACGCTCTTTGGCTTTCAAAGATCCTTTATTATCCCAAACATCAAGCACAGAAGACTCATGAGATCCACGTTTTTCCTTCATCCGCGTTTGCGATCTATCACTTCCACCATCATCTTCACCTTCACCATCTGAAAATTTTCTCAAACTACCTGCTCCAAAGACGTTAGCATCATAAGATTCATCTTTCTTCTTTCTCGCAGATACACTTTTCTCCAGGTTGGAAATCCTCCTAGGTGAGGAAGAAACCGACTCAACAGGCGAACATTTGGCTTCGTGAGAGCTGTTTCTTGGTTTATGAGAATCGGAAATCTTAGAAGAACTTGAGGTGGCCGCGATTGAGTTCTGACCATGTCCATACTCTCTTTTCGAATGACTTCTATGTTTCTTTTCTGACTTCCCATTGCCTTGAGAAAAACTAGGCTCCTTTTCTTCGTTCGAAACTCGAGCTTTCTTTCGTTCATGATTTTCGTTCTCACTGTACACCCGAGAACCATGGGTTTCTCTCAGTTTCCTCTTTTTAATCCCCCCTGCGCTATTGCTATTTCCCGTGTCTGAAGCTCCTCCTTCCTCTTTTGGTATTTTTGAGGGGACCCGAGGCTTGGGCTTTATATCTGCTGACGCTACAGGGGCACCACTACTCGAGGTAGGACGCCCATTTCCATGTTCAGATTCATCAGGAAACAGAAAACTTTCAATCTTCATTTTCTTGGCCAGCATAGAACTCTCTAGATCTGCATTCCTTTTGTTATTCCCCTTCAAGATCTTTGACTCATCCGAGTGGTGATCCACTGCTTTTCCTTTCTCTTTCTGTTTATGTTGTTGCCTTTCTTCCTCAGCCAAGTCATTAAGTCCATGTGAATTGTGAATGGTTCCATTTCTTATTGATGTTTGGATGGTCTTCCTGTTAGTTTCTGCAGTTCGAGAAACATCTTTATCCATCCCATTATCTATCTTTTTAAAATTCTTTTTCTTCTTTTTTGTGCTGTCCTCTCCCTCGTTAAACTGAGCCTTAGGGCCACTGGGATTACTCTGCATTGGAGCTTGGCTATCAGGAACAGGAACAGGGATTTGATACATCGCATACAGAGCTTTCGTTGTTTCATCTTCAGGAACATTGCAATAGTTCACTCCAGGCCTGAAACACATATTATCACAAAGAGAATCAATTTCTTAATTCGTCATGCCGGAAAAAAAATAAGACCAAAAACAAAGAAAAATAAACACATTTTGCCAACCACCTCATATCACGCCGACAAAATCATAGGATCAATAACAGAAAATTAAGAAAAGAACTCACAGCCAATTAAGCATTGTGCACATCCATTTCTCAGGAAGGTCTTTTGGGATGACGCCAAAAGGAAGAAGCCGCCACTTTTGACACTTGTCACAACAAACCCAATGTTCTTGTATGATCACCGGATTCGCTTTCGGAAGAGAAGTATCAGAAACATGTTTGCTCAATAAGGGTCCAGGACCAACATTCTGAGATTCTGCCAGCGGGAAGCTTGACTTTTCAGGCATATCTTCTAAGGGCGGAAGTCCTTTATCTGACATCCTCAAATCTTTTACTTCCAAAGAACAATTCTGTTCATCTTCTTCTTCAGAATCCCCTATGTCTCCAAAAAAGTCTTTGTAAGTGTCCTCAGCTTTTTTGCTATCATTTTGTGGTTTCAAGGCTACCGTTTCCTTCTTCTCAGCTTGACCATTCACCTTAGTATCAAAAATAATAGAGCTGTGCTGTTCCTTTGACTTCGATGAAGGCTGTGGCTCGTGTTCTATCTGATCATACTTATGCTTTCTCAAAGAATGTTCTGGCTCCGCCTTATGACCACTTTTCAGTTTCAACACACTCGATTCCTTTTTGACTGAATCAGAAGCTTTGCTTCCTTTGTATTTGCCAACTTTCCTTGAGTATCCTGAAGAGTCATCATCACCATATCTAGTCTTTTTGTCTTCCCGAACACTTCCAGCCGAACTAGTCTTTGGATTCTCATGATGCGTCCCAATATCTTTATGACGAGATAGACCCCACGTTTTTCTCTCGACATCACCCACCATTTCGCCCCTAACAGCGCCATTGTAGTTTTCCTTGGATGCGTCAAATAATTTACTGCTGGATGTTTCTTTCTCCGCAACAGTAGGATATGATGTATTTGTTTCCATAGGCTCCTTGACAGTGGCATCAGTTCCATCTAACAGGCCCTTCTTTCTGCGGACATTTGTCTCTGCAGAAAAGCTATTCCTCTCCACCACCTTTCTTTTCTTCTCCACTGATGATTTCTCTCCAACCTTCTGAGGTTCCAAACCGTTTGCCATAGCAGAAGAACTCTCAGTGAAAATCCTGGACGGAGATGCATACTTATATCCCTTTTCGGATTTTTCCCTTTCAATGAACCGAATTAGATCATCAGAGAGAGGGGATAGCAACTGACAATGATCCACAGGAAAGGAAGTCATTACCTGCATGTAAGAATATATCAACAAGATAAGCATCTTAAAACAAAGGAGACTGTTTCAGTATAACAAAACAAAGGAAACTCTTACGTTAAGGATAGTGGTGGGAGACTCCAACGGAGAATAACCTTGAAGTTCTCCATTCATCCCTTCACTACCTGAAATACTATTGTTATCTAATGACAAAGAAGGCGACACATCGAGTCCGAGGCCGCTGTATATCGCAGCAGCATTGTTTTCTGTAGATACACTATCTGATCCCATCTTTATCCGAAGCTTCAAAGAGTTCTGTTTACTGAAGACACCAGGTTTCTTAGTAGCAGATTCCTGTCTGGAACTGGAATTGGGTTTCTTGGATTTCATTGATTTTTTGGGGATCCCAGAGGAAGCAAGCCCAGATTTTCCCTTTTTAGGAACACTAGACGAAGCTGCATTACCACTCTGGGACTGAGAGAAGAGAAAAGGGTAAGAGATTAAGCATTATAGCATTTACAAAGAGCAAACCGCAGACAGAAAGAAACATATTACCTCCCCTAATAAGATGTTCGGTGATCTAGTCCCTGCAGAACTCTGAGGTTTTGCTGGTGTCTTTGGATAAGACCAAACGGGAGAACGTTGATAAGTTGGTAAAAAAGAGCCATAGCCACCAAATTTCGCCCCTGTAATCAAATTCAAAAGGACTAGTTTCACACTTTGTGTACCAACGAAGTAGAACAGTTGCTGCCACACATCAACATACCAAGATTCTCAGCTGAAAAGTCTCCCTCAAAGTCTTTCTGGAAGTGTCCAAGAATGTTTTGAAGCTTCTCATCCTTCCAAGTAAACAACAGCAAATAAAGGTCAAAAACCGCAACACAGATTACTTCCCAAAATATCAAATCGTAGACACTTAGGTGCGGATGCTTTTACGAAACTCCTGTCTCGATACTACTGAAGCTAATCAGAAAAGCATTTTAAAACTTCTTAGAAAACTTATCCAGTAAAACTGTAACCGATGGTTGAAACTTGTCCATGCATGCTCTGTGAAAATCCGATTGAATAAAATCTAAACACGCGGCACTGGCAAACTAAAGATTTCACTTAAAACTAAAAACATCCAAATGGAATGTAGATAATAAGCCTTCAAACAGATTTAACAATCTGCGCGCAATTAAAACATGTTTGAATTCAGATGAATCATAATGAAATTACCAAACATTACCATCCATAACATTTTAAAAACACATACCATATACACATCCTTATAAGCTCTACAAGTAAATGGTATCCTTACCAAACTGATGCAATCTAATTTCAAAGAGACAAGGTAAGACAACACTGCAACATTCAACACTGAAACAAATCATAATCAAGTTCTAAATAAGACACAAATGAAATAGATTACTCCTAAACAAGCTGAGAAAAAAGGTCTCACGATGTAAGTGAGATCGTTATCTGGGTCTATGCTTCCACCATAATCGTTAGTAATATTGTAAGAACAAGCCTCTCCTTCTTCAAGCTCAGACTCCTCCATTTCTATTCTCTCTATCTTCACCACCAAACCCTAGCCCCTTTTATAACATTGCAAACCCCCAAAATCAGCCCCAAATTCGTCACCGTAACACAAAAAATCTTCAATACCGATCAACGAAAGAGTAAAACCCCAAAAAAATCCACCTAAAGATTAGCCCTAGCTTGATCAAATCAGAAATCTGATCAGGAACACAAGAGACAAAACTACAAACCCAGAAACTGGGAATTTCTTCCAATTTCAGCAAAATCGACGAATTCACAATCCGATCGAGCGAAAAGCGAAATTGAGATTTTCGATTTCCCCAGATTGATCAAATGTGTTTCGATCTCTTTCGCTAGGTAAATCGATTAAGCCCCCCCCAAAAAAAAAAAAAAACCAAGAATCTCCCGGGTTTTGGTACAGAGAGCAGCCGCGGTTTTTTTCTTCTCTACGTGTAATAAGAAACATAAAAGTAAAAATATACAGACGATTAAAAAAAAATTAAAAGATAAATAACGCGCCTGATGTATTTTCTTTTTATTTTGACACTAGATGATGGACCGCATATATATAATA
Source organism: Arabis hirsuta (assembly GCA_964056655.1). Lineage (NCBI taxonomy): Eukaryota > Viridiplantae > Streptophyta > Magnoliopsida > Brassicales > Brassicaceae > Arabis > Arabis hirsuta. The sequence continues at coordinate 303,781 of OZ053308.1, read as the reverse complement.
TTAAAATTACTGTAAAACCATTGATCAAAAAACATATAATTTATTTATTATTTTTTATGTTTTTGTTTTTTGATTTATAATTAAAATTTATCATATTTTTTGAAATTATTAGTTTTTCTTAATCCTATTTAAATTTAATAATTTTTTATTTTTAATTTTATTTTACTATTTAAATATCTATATTTGAAAATATTGATGGATTATTTCTCATAAATATATTTGAACTATATCTACTCTTGAATATTTTGTAGCTTGCAAAAATCAAAGACGAAAAGACAAAAGACAAAAGACAAAACTAGATCACTCCATTTAAATAATAAAATAAAATTGAAATTGTTATTAGAAAATTATTTATATATAAATCTATCAAATATTTATCTATTGTATTCTTATAGTTTATTTTTTATATTGTTTGATTTTCAACTAAATTTATCATATATATTCAAATACAGTAAAACCTCTATAAATTAATACTCTTTAAATTAATAATCTCTATAAAGTAATAAAATTCTCCGGTCCCAAGTCGGGCCAATGTAAAAAATTTACAAATTTCGATAAAATGATAAGATAATAATTTTTTTGAAACTCCAATGTAAAATATGGTCCCAATAATAGTATAAATTAATAATCATATATAATTAGATACATATAACTATGATAATGTACTAAAACATGGTTTTAATGATTTTGTTTTGATTTAAAGTTGAAATATTGTTAGAGTTTATCTTCAACTTTACTTACTGAATTAACAATTTTTAGGATTGTTTGTAGGTATATCTCCAAAATTTATGAAAAATTATAAATAAAGTAATTGATTCTTTGCACATAATTCTTTCTAAATGTATCCATCATCAACATTAAAGATAATATCCATGATTTTTATAAATTTTATACATAAAAACATGTATCATTTTAATTGAATAGTCTATTATGATATTAACATTCATTCTATTGCGATAATCAAATATTTTAATCATAATATCAAGTTAATACATGTCATTTTGCAAATAAATTTAACTAAATTTCTTAATATAACATCATTCGGAGAATTTTTTTGAAAGAATTACTTCCTAAAAATGGATTATGTCTATAAATTAATATTTATTAATTTATCGATTAATTAATATCTCTTTAAATTAATAGATTTTCAAAGTCCCAACATTATTAATTTATAGAGATTTTACTATAGTTAAATATTTCTAATCTTATTTAAAGTAGAATTATATTTTACTATTTACCAAATCAAGATATTATTATTTTTAAATAGATTTTTGAAATGTGGCTAAATCTAATTAAAAAATGGGCAATTGCAAAAATACCATTTTTGGTGTGTACATTTGCAAGAATGCCACTTAGGGGTATTTATTTGAAAAATGTCACTAGTTATGGATTTTTAATGCATAAATCTTAAAATTATAAATTCTAAAAAATGTTTTGATCCCTAAAATCCCTTAAACCCTCAAAACTAAATCATAATACAACATAGTTAACTCAAACATAAATGATATAATGAATTTTTTTTTGAAAAAGTGGCATTTTTGCAAAGATTTTGAAAATGTGGCATTTTTAAAAATATTTCTTAAAAAAGATATTTTATACTTGTATAAATCTAACCGATTGACTCAAACACGCATCGATAAGATTAAGTACCTTGTATAAAAATCTGAATTTTACTTTTACCATTTTAGTAATTATTAAACGTTAAGAAAACCAAGCAAAAAGTTGAAAAATAAATTACTACACCTCATATTAATGTTGTCAAAACAAACAAAAAATCGAATTAGAATGAATCATATTAAGCTCAGAAAACTAATATATATTAGGGAAAATTACAAAAATTCCACTTTTTGTGTGCACATTTGTAATAATGCCACTTAGGGGTGTTCATTTGCAAAAATGTCACTAATTATAGATTTATAAAGCTTCTATCTTAAAATTCTAAACCCTAAAAAATATTTTGATCCCTAAACCCTCCTAAACCCTCAAAACTAAACCCTAAGAGAACATAGTTAACTCAAACATAAATAATATAAAGAAAAAATAATTTTCAAAAAGTGGCATTTTTGCAAAGATTTCAAAAGTGTGACATTTTTGTAAAGTGACATTTGAAAAGTGGTATTTTTTGAAATTTCTCTATATTCTATATATTATCGTATTCTATTTCACATATAAAAAATTATAATAATCGATATTCCTAATGAAAAGCCAAAACAAATAAATTTTATGGAAAATATTATTGAAGTTTTAAATTGCGTAGAATAGAGAGAGCATAAATTAAAAATATCTAATTGATAAATACAAATAAATAAGTTTTTATAATAAGATGTTGTTTGACATGAGGAAAAATCTAATTGGACTTTTTTAACACGTGTCAAAAATCTAATCGATTAGGTGACACATGTCACTATCTTGTTAATTACACTGTTTGGCGCATTAAGCTTTATATAATAAGATGTTTGTTTACTATGCATTTGCATTAACTCAATTATACTGTATTTGAAGCACTAAGTAAACTCAATTTGTTATATTTTCTTGGGAATATTGTCTCAATTGCTATTTTCTAATTTTTTTTATAAAAAAATACCATTCTTTTCATATCTTTCTATAATTACCACAAATTGAATTGACTCCCAAGTGAAAAGATAATTTTGCTTTTGGTGTATGACATTGGTGTATGACATTGGTGTATCTTTTTGTCTTCCACCACCACCACAACTCGTCCACCGTTAACCGTCGACTACCATCTTGTTTACAGTCTCCGGATATATCCACGCCGTCTCTGTTTACCATCGGCCACCGTCTTTGTCACTATTTTTGTTTTCGTCTACCATTTACAGTTTTCGTCCACAATCATCATTTACAGCTTCTGTTTTCATCCAATGTCGACCAACGTTTTTGTCCACCGCCGACCACAGTCTCCGTTTCTATTTTCGTACACCGTCAACCACCGTTTCTGTTACTGTCTATGTTTTCGTCTACCGGACACAGTTCTCGTTTTTGTCCATAGTCACAGTCGCCGTCTCTATTTTTGTCCGTCGTTCTTAGATTTTGTCCACTGTCGACCATTGTCTCCCTTTTCTTCCGCCATCACCGTCGCTTTTTATCAAAAGTCACCACCATCCACCATTTTTAGAAAAGAAAAAATAACAAGAAAGAAAGAAAGATGAAGAAATATCTATTTTTCGAAAAAGAGAAAGAGAAAGAGTAGAAGCAAATGTGTGGAAGAGAAAAATGGGTAAAAATATCATTTTGCTCTACACTAGATGACAAAATATGGCAATTGGTAAAAGAATTTTGCCACAATGACATATTTTAAAAGAATTTTGAAAATAATGGCATATTAGATAATATTCACTATTTTTTTTTTTGCTAAATAACTCAACTTTTTTTGGGATAAAAACATAAAATTTGGTTTGGTTTGGATTGAACCGATGAAACCCATCGCGTCCTTAATTCGTCGGCGTATCCATCGCTGTTCACATGTGACAAATGAGTGATTTTTTCGATTGGCGTGATCCCAAACTCCTTGATATGGTTTTGCATTAAGAACCGCTCCAAATCTGTTGGATTATTGCGTTGGCACGCGAACAAACAATTTTGCATAAGAAAGAACTCCAAATAGCTTCTACTCTGGCATATTCCATTGAAGATGCATTTGAAACCATTGGAGATTACTTCTCAAAGATTTTTCATGAACTTTGATATATATTTACATGTCACATACCAATTCGTTTTATTTTCATTACTTCTCAGACTTTCTTACACGTTTTCCCGTTTTCAATTAAATCGTTATAAAAGTGTGAACATTTGCTAACCAACTCATATAAACATATTGTTTTCATTCACCAATTTATACGATTGTGACTTAGGGATGTTTTGTTGCCGATTTAGATGTTTAAAAAAAAATAACTTACCGATTTAGATGTTGAATGATAGTAATTTACTAGCTTCCTGATGAAAAAGTAAAACGGAATGATTATGAAACACGTATAGGCACCGAGTCCTATATATGTACCAGTACCACGTACAATTGTCATTATGTGACCAAATTTCACATAGTAAATGTTTCCACGTTTTCATTGATTTTGACATCTTAATTCTATTTAATATGCATTCATGTGCTCTTCGAAAGAGGAAACTAGGGATCATCTCCTACTTATATTATATTAGTATTAATATTTTATTAGTTTTTGAGAATTTTGAGAACTCCTCAATGTGCATGGTCTGGTCATTTGAATCTTTCAAAAACAATTACACAAAGAGAGAGCCAGAGAGAGTTTTACTAGGACGAAGTCGTCACCTTCTTCTCTCTTCACGCTTTTTCTTCTTCTTCTTCTTTCAATAATCTTTCAGATAAACAATCCTTCAGATCAACAATCCTTCTTCGAAAACTTTCTGGATATGCCAAAGAGAAATGGCAAATACTGAGTGCACATAAGCTGTTCGGTAAAATGCCAAAGAAAAAGAAAGGTTAAAAGAAGAATGGTTGTTCTTGAGATCACTGAATTGCTAGATTGTGCTTTGTCAGTCAATGCAGCAACTCGTATTAAAGCAGAGTGTGAGCTAAGAGATCATTATGTAAAGGAGCCTTCAAGGTTTTTGTTGTCGTTGTGCGCTGAGTTCGCCAACAATTGGAAGCCTAATGCAACTCGGAAGCTCGCTGGGATTTTGCTAAAGAATCATGTAGATGCTGAGTATGCTACAAGAAAAAGTTATCTTATGAATCAGTGGTTGACGCGAATTGATGGCGATGTTAAAAATTAAGAGATCGCAGTAGTATTTAGGGATCGAATCCACAGGGAACCGTAATCACACAAAAGACTTTGAATTCAAATTAAGCTAAGAAACAATGTAAGATGTAAATTAAATGACAAAGCAAGCAAACAGATGATGATTAGTGTTCTTTAAAATCAATTGGACAAAAGGTTAGGCTATGGGTAATTTTCAGGTATGAATCGAAATTGAAGAATGAAAGACTGTCACGATGTTTATTTAATGCGGTTCTAGAAATCAAAACACAAGTGTAAAACCAATCAACTTTCGTTGCAAAGATTATCTATGATTAAATTCCAAATTTCTTTGCAAATTCAATGAATAAAGACAAGCATTCATGTTCAGGTTCGATTGTTAACAAAATCACTAAGCCAAATTTCTTTGCAAATAGTTATTTTGTTCATCTAAGATTAGGTTCAGGTTGTTAACAATACTTTTGCATCTATTAATTCAACTTAGGGTTTCTAATTTCAGGTGATCAATACTAAAATCAGAGTTAAAGCAATCAAGATAAAGAACAAGTAGATTAATCCCAACAGTAACTCAATTCTAACAATTAATTTGTCATTAACCCTTGAATCCCCAAAACTTAACTAGCAAATTACTCAGACATAGATGAACAAAACATTATGAGATGAATAAATTGGATAAAAGAGACAGAGAAAAAGATACAAAGGGTTCGAAATCTCTGAAGAACAAGGTGCAGATTTTTCTTCCAAAAAGCTCTCAAATCAATCAATCTCTTTGTCTCAATAGAAAATAAGATACTCTCCTCAAAAGTTAGGAGAAAACTATAAATAATATACAAAAGTCGGTTTGGGACACTTTTGTTAACTCTTGAAATTTCTGGTGCAAAAAAGAAATCTTCAAACTTGATAAAATCGTGATTTCTCCTCGTCAAGCATGTGTGTCAATCGACACACAGAGCCTGTGTTGATCGACGCAGGATGGAAATATCGACTCCAACTTCATGATTTCGGCTACTCTTTTCACAATGCTCCAAAATGCTCCAAAGTCTCCATTTATGCTTCAAACGTCCATGAACCTATAAAGATTTGAAAAGATTCGAAAAATACCAAAAACACTATAAAAATGACTTATATCATGGCCAAAAACCGCTAAAAACCATGATATATCAAGTTTGCACTAAAGGGTTTGTGAAGAAAGAAGATCTGAACTAAAGAGTGTGCATTGATAAGTTTGTTCTGAAATTTCTGCAAGTTTCAGGTTTCTTCTCTCCTGCAGCCATCCTCATGATACAAAAGATATGTTCTTCTCTTTGTTTTCTGTGAATTGTGACATGTACTACATTGTTAATCTGTTTTTTTTTCTATACATGTTGATACATTAGTTACAATGACCTCAGTTTTTGTTTCTTGTTCAGCTTTCAGTTTCGTAAGCTCGGTTTGGAATTCGTCAAACTAGGAATGCTCAACCATATTGTTCATAGAACATTCATATGCTTAGAGATTTTATAAATATCACGTCTGTTCAGAGATTTTATAAATATCACGTCTGTTCAGAGATTTTCATTTGGGTTATGGTTCGAAGATTTATCAAGAAGCAGCTACAGACTCGGACAGTTCTTCCATGAGTTCCTTTTGCTCCAAAGCAGCACAGGCCTGCAATAAGAATGGAATTAAAATTCACATAAACTGTTAAAACCGCAAAAAGGTTTAACGGTTTTGGGTTTTGGGTAGCGATTCTACCTGCACTGCATCCTCTAAGCCACCATCAAGAAATGATGTAAGCGAAAAGTTCATCTTTAGCCTATGATCAGTCACTCTACTATCCTGTAATTTTCAGACACCATAAGCACTACAGAAATCATCATGTTTGTAAAGCGAGGCTCCGAAATAATCCATGTTACCTTATAATTGTATGTTCTTATCTTTTCTGAACGAGCTCCAGTCCCAACCTGCTTCCGTAAGAATCAACATGAGTATGATAAGATGAATATTCATTCGATGATGAACTTGAATCAAAAACGGTTATGGGAATAGTAAAGCGACCTGAGATTTTCTCTGATTGCTTATCTTCTCTTGTTGTTCCCTTACTTTAATTTCATACCTAATATATCAATGTATCAATAAGAAAGACTGTAGTGGAAGAAGAGCAGAGAGTTTGTTCCTTGACTGTTTGTTTGCTTACAGTTTTGCTCGCAGAAGCTGGAAAGCACGAGCCTTGTTTCTAAGCTGAGTTCTTTCTTCTGTGCAGAAAATGCGTATACCTGATGGTTTGTGGAATAGATCTATAGCCGTCTCCACCTTGTTCACATTTTGCCCTGCATCGAGACTCTTTTCAGTATTCTTTAGAGGTGAAATGTGAGAGAAACAGAAAGTGAATTTCTTTAGCCTGACCTCCAGCGCCACCAGATCTAGCAGTTGTAACTTCAATGTCCTTGGGGTCAATCACAACTTCCACTTCATCAGCCTATTATAACAACAAAGAGATATCAAAGATGACATATTCAATTGGTTGCTAAGTTTTCAGAATATCGAAAAAAATGCAAGATGTGTAATCTACTCTAGTTTACCTCTGGCATGATGGCTACAGTTGCTGTAGAAGTGTGTACACGGCCCTGTGTTTCTGTTTGAGGAACACGTTGGACTCTATGAACACCAGACTCGTATTTGAGCTTGCTATACACACGATTTCCTTTTATCTCCATCACACATGTCTTGTAACCTCCATGTTCAGCCTTATAAAAATAGGAAGATTAGAAGCTATATAAGTGAGCACATGTCTCCAACTTCCTATACTCTACCGCAATCTTCTTTACACATTCCTTAAAATATCAGAAAACAGAGCATCTTACCTCTGAGCATGAAACCAGAGAAAACTTCCAAGAACTGCGCTCGCTGTACCTCTGATACATCCGAACCTGCAAGCGAAAGAATAATGCAGAGCAGATTGATTCGCTGTAAGATATGAAGCTTTCAAGTGCTCCATTTGCTTAGCCATGAAATACAGAATCAATCACATTTTACGGTTTTTCATAAATAGGATTGAAACAAAATGGTGAATCATCGTCAGTTTGCGTTTTAATTTACGTAATTCCAAGCAGTGGAGATCAGAAGACCTTAGAGTTAGATAGAGGAATAGAAGAAATAAAGGAAAGCATGTACCTACAAGGTCACCAGTCCAAATTGCAGCTTCATCTCCACCAGTTCCTGCTCTAACTGTAGAAAGAGCTAAAACTTTATACTCATCCAGAAGTAGATAAATTTGACAATGGAGGAAAGTCCGAGAAAAAAAAGCACAAATTCAGTGAACCGAATTGCTCGTCAACATGGAGTTAGTCAAGTTACCTTCGAGCAATATGTTTCTGGCATCAAGAGGATCAGTAGGAAGAAGTAACATCTGACACAAGTAAACACAAACGTTACAAAATAAGGATTCAGAGCAAGAGTAGAAAAGGGCATCTTCAAATATTTGAAATCAGCAACATTCTACGATCCGCTGCCAAATAACTCAACTATGGGACCAAGTCCAAGGATATTGCCTAGTTACATGCTGAAACAAATAAAAGGGTCTAAACCTTGAGTTGTTTTTCAAGCTCCTCAATTTCTTTAGTGAGCGAGTTCATTTCACTTCCAATCATTTCAGCCATATCTTCATCGTCTCCAGCCTCTTTCAACAAAACTGAACCGATAAACCAATCAAAATCAGCTTCCAAGGAACAAAGTTTGAAGCAAAACAAAAGAAAGGAGGGGATTTGAAGGGACCTTTGGTTTCTAGTAACTGCTTCTCACATTCCTTGAATCTCTGGAAAACTGATACAACCTAGAATAATCCAAAACTGAATTCAATTAAAAGAAAGCCTACTTAAAGTTTCAAACTTTGCACTCGTAGAGTAATTTCATTACCTCGTCAAGCTCAGACATGGACTGTGCCAGTTTTTGGTATTCAGAAGGATTTGAAACAACATCTGGATCAGCTAGTTTTACCTACAAACAAATTCCAAAACTCGTAACATGTTTCCACTTAGAACCAAACCCATTAACGCAAGACAAATGTAAGAAGAACATACAGATAATTCCTTCCATGTCTTCTCAACAGACTCCATTTTCGCAACGAGGTAAGGTTCCTAAAATTTCAAACACCAATTAACAAAAATATAAACCCAAATTTCGAATTAATCGAACATTGGGACTAGAATCACTTACGGCCATACACACGAGTCGTGGAGTCCTGCGTCTCGGCGAAGGCGGCCACAAGACTAGACATAATCAGCTCGGTGACTGCCTTGAACGTGAAGTTACCGGTAAAGAGTGAAGATTCACGAAGGCTCGAGCCATTGGACTCGTCGACATCGAGCCGTTCATTTGCTTTAAAGAGGTTAAAGACGAGTGGCGCGTGAGTTTGTCGGATAAGGAGGAAGAAGCTTTTGTATGATGGATGATGAGACGTGTTTGGCTATGAGAACAAGATTATCCTCGTCTTCAATTTATTCTTTTATTGGGCCGTAAGGGCCCATAGTATTAAAGTCAAACCTTCTGAATCATCTGGAAGGTTATCTATGATTAATTCTTTTTTTTTTTAATTAAATCTCAGTTCGGTGATTTCTTCATCTCCTTCCCGGCGACGATGTCTATTTACAGGATCGCTCGAGCCTTACCCTTCTCAGGGTTCTTCAGGTTTCATCCATTTTTCTCTATTTTCTTCGTTATCGATTCCGATACTGTTGAAATTCTATCTCTTTTCTTCAATTTCTATCAAATCTAGGGTTTTTTTTTCAGTTCGATTAGTATTTGAAGTCTGAGTAATGTTTGCAGTTCTCCCTTTGACATGAGATTAGACAATGCATAATGATTTCATTTTATGGGTTTATGTTGAACTACTAAAGATTTTATTTTTTACAGGCAGCTTGAGCAAGAAGCAGAAACAGTGATCAATGTTCTGCAACCTGGACCATTGGGAATCATAGAGCACAAGTTCACAGCTCAAGAGATTAGGGAGGCAAAAGCTACAGTGTGTAGAGCAGTAGAGAATTGGCGAAGACAGTCTCAGCTAGAGCATGGAAATGGCGTTTTGAAAGATTACATCTATAAGTGAAGAAGTGAGTCAAATCTGTACTTTTTCAGGTTTCTTTGTTTTGATGGCTGATGAATAAAGAAAGACCTTTCGTTTTTGTTGAACCAAATCCTTAAGAGCTTAATGGAAAAAAGCAAATGTTTCTCTTTTATTGTGTAGAAGCATTGCTGATATAACTTGCATAGATTTATATAACTGTGAATACAAGTTCTTGATCTTAGCACCCAGTGTTGTGTGACTATAGACTTGCACTGGGTTGAAAACATAACCGTGCGTGGTAGAAACGTGAAACACAACTATATATTCTTCTTCTCATCTTATTCTATCCTAGTTGCATTTTAGACTCTCTTGTTTCTTCTTAAACCCAAATGGCTCCGGCTCTTCTTAGCAATGCGGCTAGTTGGTTCTTGACTTGGAGAGTCATTATCTGGTTAGCACCGCCGATTAACTGTTGCCCTATGAATACTGCTGGTACACTAGGCTTACACCCCATCTGCACCAATGCCTTCTCGATCTCCTGACCGTTAGAGAATTGATCTAGCTCGTAGACTGTCATCTTCGCACCAAATCCTGAGATCAGTGTTTGAATTGAGTGGCTCATGCAGCAAGAGCTTTTGCTGAAAATCACCACTGGTTTGTCTTCAACTAAACTTCTTATGGTTTCCATTGGTGTATATAAAATGTAGGACTTAGTGTGTGTTGAGTGAATTTAAGGATCTATTTGTGTGTTTGTTTTGGTCTGATGAGATACAAAGTAAAGCTTATTTATAGAGTTTGGTATACAAAGTAAGATTGCGTAAAATCAGATCTTGCGTAAAATCAGATCTTTGTCACTACTTTACTTAGTGATGTACCCTTTGGCGTTCTCTAAAAGCTGCATCAACTTAGATTCTTTCGTGTTCAAATATCAGAACCAAGTTGCATATACAGTTCATGAGGATTTCTTTTTCTTTCCATTTAAGGAAATATTCTTTCCATATGGTTTAGTGGTGATCCACGGATCCAATGAGGTATGCAAGTATGCAGTAGTGTGATTATGTTAACTCTATGTTACTTTCTTTTTTTGCAATATCTTTTGCTTTTGATGCTTCCACTGAGGTAAAGATTGGATTATGGTTTATCCATTTAGATGCCTATCTTTTCAAGCCACAATAGATTCCCCACAAGTTTCAAGCTCAAAAGAAATGTAAAGCAAGCCAAAAAAAGATCGTCTTTGAGTCACTTTTCTGCTTGTGTGACCTGGAGTCTACAGAGCAAGTAAGTGATTAATGCTTTTACCATTTTTCAAGTTTGTATCAGAACTTTTGATTTATCTAACTGTATAAGTTAGTCTACTTTGTTGTTGCAATGAAAATGAGATAAGAATCCACTAACTTTCCGAATATACAAAAACTTGGCAAAAATTTAACAGGAAAAGCATTCTGACACACCAGATTTGGAAATCTACAGTAATGAGGAATCTTTGGCATGTTCGTGATAAGGCCATGTGTCCTTTTTTTCACCATTATTGAATTAGCAATCTATGGGTGATAAGCATAGATTCGGAAGGAACAACTTGTGTACGATATATTCTCTTACAGATCTCTAGAACTGTCTGTCAAATTTGGCTCGTAAAATTGTCCAAAGGTCATATATATGCGTCTTTGTGTCATTTTCTCCGTACGAACTGATACATTTGTGTTCTGTAATGAAAACGAGGAACTGTGGAATAAGATTATGCTTTCTTCGCATTGTACCAACGAAAATTTGAAGTTACATACTGGTTCTTTAAAATTCAAGAAACAACAAAGACAAAAGAATTTCAGTAAACCTTGAAACTTTTGATACAAAAGTAGTTTCTTTTAAAAGCCCAAGGGGAAGTTCATCAACCAGTGACGTTGTTGACGACCACGATGGAGTTATAATGCTCGCCGAGCCCAAAGGCATGTCGGTGGTACGATAACATGATGCTTGAGTCATTACCAGCTTTGTACTCTTTGCCCATTTCGACATCCGGAAACGATCCTGAAAACACCCTTACGTGTTTCCTCAAGCAATGTGTTAACGCTCCTAGCTCCAACTGACTGCCCCAAGCCGCTGTTGACTCGACATCTCTGCAGTATTTCTCAAACCGCTCTTCCGCAGATCCGCCATTGGAGTCACCCTTGGACTCAGGCTCAGTCTCTGACAAGAAAAACGGGAGAAAATCGGTTTTGTGCTCTCTCATGTATGAAGCAGCCATTTCTCTTAGCTTCTGGTATGTGTAAGGAGATGCACCCCCGGAGCGATTGGCAAGCTGGTTCTCAACAGCTCGGTAAAGGCAATGCCCATCTGGTTTGATCTCACTGATCGTTAATCCCAACGGCTTAAGCTTCTTCTCTAGCTTTTCGTTCTCAACCATACGATCACTTGTCACATTGCTTTGCTCCTCTTTGATTCTCTGCTCTCTATCTGCTTCTTCCTTAGCTCGTTTCTCACGCCTCTTCACGCTCTTGCTGGGCTTTGAGTGTTCTTGCTGAGCAGTGACTGAGACTCCGGCGATAGCTCTCACTAAAGTGTCGATATCTCCTTTTTTCTCATTAGTTTCGTCCTTGGCAATGCTGCTGCTGCTATAACCCTGTGAGGCGAGCTCTTTCAACTGTTTCTCCTTGAGCTTAGTGGAGAGTTTCGATACGTCTTCTTCGACTTGTTTCTTCTTTGCTTTTTGTTCAGCTTTACTTCCTTTTGCAGCTGCCTTCTTCATCTCCGTCTCCTTATTCTGTAGTTGTTTTATCTCTTGCCTACAACATTCGACACTTATGCTTAAGAGGAAGAAGCATTGTTCAAATTATCCAAAGGAACCAAAAATAGATTTTTTGTTACCTGTGCCGAGCAAGCATCTCATCAAGTGTTTCATGTTGCTCCTGAGAAGCATCCATGGAAGTTTCTTCCGATGTGTTATCTACAGATTTGTTACTCTCTGCCATTAAAGAAGCCTAAAAAGTACAACAAAAGAACAAGTTTTATCATTGTGTAAGTCAAAGAAAGCCTTCAAAAACTCAGAGAACAGAGAGTGAAGTGACAAACACACACACACACAAAAACACGTAATTTGGTTCAGATTTCAGAAAAATCCATGATAAAGTTTGCGAATTTTTAGACTTGACTAAATTCAAAGAGAAAACCAAAAAAATTCCACCAAATTCAGTGAGCTACCACTATAAGGAAATCCAGAGCCAAATCAATGATACAGCAGAGGAAACAAGTTTCTTTTTTTCAATGAAATAACCAAACTTTATAAGAGAAATCTAAAAAACATAAACTCCACTTAACGGGTTCGAACTAACAATCGATGAAGAAACACGAGACAAAGATCCAGAGTCCATACCTTTGATCGAAGGAGACGAGAGAATCCAGGATTTGTGATTTAGGGTTTACGGTAGAGACGACAATAGCAGGAAAAAAAAACGGAAAATGGGCTAAATGTCAAACAGATTGAACTTATTGGGCCAATAGGCCCATCAAAACGAGATTCATTGGCTTTCTTAATGCATTGGACATATTAATTTAGAAGGTTTGTAGATTTTCTTAAATCGGTTTTTTTTGGTCTTTCAATAAAATATTGTATTCACTTTTTTTGTCTTTGATCAAATATTCGTATTTTTTAACTTATCGAATCAGTGACGAGCCTACCTAAATCTTGACAAGTAGAGGTTATATATTATTCTGTCAACGCTTGGGTTATAATAAAAGAGAATGAGAATCCAAATCTATAAGATGAAATCTATGGACGGTCGAGATGGGACTAAACAAAAATTTATCACAAAATTATATGTAGTACTATGATTTTCATGAAGAGGTCTTGTACTCGCCACGTGGTTTCGATTTTCCGACAATGGGGAATTTTATCTTAGATACTATATCTATAAGTGAAGATATTTAAAAGAATAGAATAATCGAGTAAAAAGAGTAATAAAATCATACGTAATTTTGTTCATATGTTTTGCATTAAAATCGATTCTCGTATATGGCCAAGTGGAGACTCTCTTAAACTGTAGTTTTGATTACTAAGCATATTGGCCGTTAATTCATAGAAAGGGCAATTCTTATGTAATTAATAAAAGAGATAATTGTAAAAATATTATTATTGGAGTGTATATTTGTAAAAATATTATTTAAAAGTATTTATTTATAAAAATGTCATTAATTGTAAATTTTAAAGTCAAATCTTAAAATTATAAACCCTAAAAAATGTTTTAACCCCTAAAACTCATTAAACCCTCAAGACTAAATTCTAATACAACTTAGTTGACCCAATATAAATGATATAATAAAAAAAAAATTTTGAAAAAGTAATATTTTTGTAAATAGTTTGAAAATGTGGTATTTTTGAAAAGTGATATTTTTTAAAAAAATTGTTAATATTTTTTAAGCAAAGATGATTTGTAACAAAATTATACTTCTAAGTATTGTCTTTTTTTTAGCAAAAAAAAAGTATTGTCTTCCTTCTTTTTTTTTTAAAAACCTTTCTAAGTATTGTCTTGAATACAGTAGAAGTGATTTATAAGTCAAATTAATATGTTTGACGTGTTATAGCTTTTTTTTTTTTTCTGGTAGTATTTTCATTGAGGAGCTGGTTACATGTGTGATTAAAAGGAAAAAATACAAGAAAAAAAAAATATATATATATATATTTTATAATAGTGGCCAAGTACCTCTGAACCACAGAGCTAGGGAGTTATTTGTTTTTTTTTTTTTTGAAAAACAAGGGAGTTATTTGTTATAGAGGTCAAGATTTATTTGTTTATTTTTTTTTAGTTTGACGCGTTATAGTTTTGATATGATCATATGAATGAGTAGTTTGTAGCTCTTAATAAAAGAGTGTCGTTTGTAACCAGTTTGTTTTTCAAATAACAAAACATTAGCGTACATAATTAGTAAATGAAACAATTGGTAATACAATCGCATTGCATTGTATCTACTATCTAGTGGGCTCTCGAGTCTCGACTGTCTACAACCACCTCCAAAGGTTCTTTTCGCAAATGTCAACCCAATAAGTTCAATAAAATAATTGTTTTCTCGATTTTCATATTAGTAGAAAAAAGAAAGAAAATATATATATACATATAGTTTACACTAGGCGACACATGTATACAGTATCTTCATCTACACACACATACATTTATGGAATAATTTCTATACACATTGCTATAAATTCTTTATTCCTAATATACGCACCAATGTTTTTATTATTACATAATGAATTTGTGGAGTGGGGTCAGATACGGATAAACTTCTTATCTCAGATTCTTCCATGTCAAAGATGACGCAACAGTCACCACCAAATCTCAAATTAATTTGTCAAATTAAAAACTATCATGTTTTTAAAATAACGTAACCACTTTGAAACATAATGTATAAACCTTTTAAAACTTAATTTATTCATTAATCATACATTCACAATGCATATACATTTAATCAAATTTCATGCATGTATCTGGCAACTAATGATTATTGTAGATCGATATTGTCGTCCACGTTTAGTGCCAATACATACGAGATGATTTTGTCTACAACGGCTTTTATCTTTTTCAGGTAACTAGACTTTATAATATAAATACAATAATGTTAACTATATTATGTCATTGATGTATTTATTCCTTTTGTTCATGCCAAATTGCAGCAATTTTTTTGTTTTTTCCTTTTTTTTTCCGTCAATTGCAGCAAATTATAAACCTTCCACGTTTCCACTATAAATCAAGAAAGGAATATATGAATTCTAAAAATTAATGTGTTTTGGTATGTGATGCCATGCCAGCCAGTAGCCACATACCGAAAGTGATATAAGTACTAGTTTTAAATATAATGTCATACATATTGTAAGATATAACACAACCTTTCATCCCTCCAATTAAAAAAAATGAAAATTCAACAAATAGAAACAAGAGTCTCCATCACACACAAAAACAAAAAATCGTAATGGTAAGCATTTTTTTTCTTATCCAAAATTACATCACAAAGAACATAGCCTCTTTCTAGGAAATTTGTTTGTGGGTATTTCATTTACATTTTTTATATATATATTTGGTGTGGGGTATACCATTTATATATTTATCCATTATGTATTTTATATAAAATAAAATATCCAAAATCTTCCACAATAACCATTATAAATAACAGCTGATCAAAGCATACGTTCAATACACAACCTAAGCCTTTCTTATTCCAAAAAACAACACTTCGTTAAGTAACTTCTCTTGATCACCACAAATGGAGAGAATCATAGATTTGTCGTCAAAGAAAGCGGCAGTGATATTCACAAAGAGCTCATGCTGTATGTGTCATAGCATCAAGACGCTATTCTACGAGCTAGGCGCTAGTCCGGCGATCCACGAGCTCGATAAGGACCCCGAAGGCCGTGAAATGGAGCGAGTCCTACATACCCTCGGCTCATCAAACCCCGCGGTACCAGCTGTTTTTGTCGGAGGAAGGTACATCGGATCAGCCAAAGACATCATCTCGTTCCATGTCGATGGGTCGCTCAAGCAGATGCTTAAAGAAGCTAAGGCCATACACTACAAGAAAACAGGCAGTATTCCGACGGAATTAACGTCCGTCGGAAATTCCGTCGGAAATTTCCGACGGAATACCGACGGATTTCCGACCAAAATGATTCCGTCGTTATTCCGTCGGAAATCCGTCACTATATTCCGACGGATTTCCGACGGATATGAGCTGTCGTAATTTTCCGACGACTTTCCGACGGAATGACGACGGATTTCCGATTTTCCGATGTCGGCAAAAGTTTGATTGGTCATCGCATACCGACGGAACTAAAACCGTCGGAATTCCGTCGGAAAGTCGATGTCGGCAAATTTCCGTGGTTACCATTTCGTGGACGGTGTCCGATGGGATTGGTGGGGTGTTATGTCGGAGGTTTTGACGGATTTCCGACGGATTTCCGACGGAAATCCGTTCTATATAAGCTCCCACATCCGTAACGAACTTCATAACACAATTTTAGGAAAAAAAAATTTTGGTAGCGATGAGTTCATATTTTCGGTCTTGGATGGACGAGCCAATGATGGATATGGGCTCGAACTTATTAACATCCGCTTACGCTGCAGGTATATGCGAGTTCATGAATTTACCCAGAAACCAAGATGCAGCAAAAAAAGGTCAGGATATCAAATGTCCATGTTCTAAATGCTGTAATAGAATTAGTGTTAAGATGCATAGTGTTTGGAATCACTTATATAGATATGGATTTACGCCGGGATATAAAGTTTGGTTTTTACATGGAGAAAGCAATTACGAATATGGTAGTACTAGTAGTAATGCACCTTATTTTCCGGATAGCGTAGAAGAACGTACAACGGAAGTAGATGTTGGGGTAAGTACGGTTGCGATGGTTAACGACGCGTTTAGAGAGAATTTGCAGTCGGGTGGTTATGAGGGTGATAGGGTTGAAGAACCTAATTTAGAAGCTCGAAGGTTTTTTGATATGTTAGACGCATCAAAGCAACCACTGTACAGCGGTTGTAGGGAAGGGCATTCACCGTTATCTTCTGCTAGTAGGATGATGAACATGAAGACCGATTACAATTTGTCCGAAGAATGTGTTGATGCATTCGCCGAGTTTGTGAAAGATGTTTTGCCAGAGGATAATCTTTCTCCAGCATCATACTACGAGGTCCAGAAACTTGTTGCCGGTCTTGGTTTGCCCTACCAGATAATAGATGTGTGCATCGACAACTGCATGCTATACTGGAGAGAAGATGAGAACAGGAAAAAATGTAAATTTTGCCGTAAACCACGGTTCCAAGACACAAGTGGCAGAGTGAAGATTCCTTTCAAACGGATGTGGTATTTACCATTAACAGAGAGGTTGAAGAGGCTGTATCAATCAGAACGCACTGCTAAGGCTATGAGATGGCATGCAGAGCATAATCAAGATGGAGATATTACGCATCCTTCTGACGCAGAAGCGTGGAAACACTTTCAATCGGTATATCCAGATTTCGCATACGAACGCCGAAATGTATACCTCGGCTTATCCACTGATGGTTTCAACCCATTTGGAAAGCATGGAAGAAAATATTCATTGTGGCCGGTCATCGTAACACCTTACAATTTGCCTCCTTCTATGTGCATGCGGCGAGAGTTCCTGTTTCTCTCAGTTCTAGTTCCTGGGCCAGATCATCCAAGACGATCACTCGATATATTCCTCCAACCATTGATCTATGAGTTGCAGATGTTGTGGGAGCATGGTGTTGAGGCATTTGATGTTTCAATCCAGCAGAATTTCAACATGCGTGCGGTTCTTATGTGGACCATAAGCGATTTTCCGGCGTACGGTATGTTATCTGGATGGACAACGCATGGGAGATTGGCATGTCCTTATTGCCAAGACAATACTTCAGCATTCCAATTGCAGAACGGAAGGAAAACTTCATGGTTTGATTGCCATAGGTGTTTTTTGCCGGCAAATCATCCATATCGTCGGTCTAGAAGACATTTTAGAAAGAATTTTCCAGTGTTTACTGGTCCACCTCCGGAGATAGATGGTCGCAGCATATTGGAACAGTTACGAGATTTTGGTGCAGAGCGAACTCCTGAATGTGGGGGTAATGGCCATCACCCCGTCGACGGCTGTGGGGAATATCACAATTGGCATAAGAAAAGTATTTTTTGGGATTTGCCTTATTGGAAAGATCATCTACTGCGGCATAATCTAGATGTCATGCATGTTGAAAAGAATTTCTTTGACAACATCATGAACACCATTTTAAATGTACCAGGAAAGACAAAAGATAACTGGAAATCTAGATTAGACTTGCCATTGATTTGTTCAAGGGCATCCCTTCATGTTTTGCCTAATGGTAGATTGCCGATGCCTGCGTACCGGTTAGACGCGGGTAAGAAGGAAGTTTTCTTTGAATGGATTAAAAATTTTGTTAAATTTCCTGACGGCTATGCATCTAATCTGCGTAATTGCGTGGATTCGACGGAAGGGAAGTTTATTGGAATGAAGAGTCATGATTGTCATGTTGTGATGCAACGTCTTTTGCCATTTGCATTTTCTAATCTTCTTCCTCAAGACATCCATCAAGCAATTGGAGGTATATTTCATAATTTTCTTTAGTTTATTACTAATATAATGTTACTATATATGTACTAACTTGATTACTTTTCTTTTGTAGGAGTTGGGGCTTTCTTTCGAGACTTATGTTCACGGACACTAACAGAGGACGGGATCCGGTCTTTAGAGGCCAACATCCCGGTGCTCCTCTGTAATCTTGAGAAGATATTTCCACCGTCTTTTTTTGATGTTATGGAACATCTTCCTATTCACCTCCCACGAGAAGCAGCATTAGGAGGCCCTGTTCAATACCGATGGATGTACCCGTTCGAGCGTTACATGTTCCACCTGAAGAAAAAGGTAAAAAATTTGAGCAAAGTTGAGGGATCTATTGTCGCACAAAGTCTAAACGAAGAAGTATCACACTTTGCCGAATATTACTTTCCTTCGGATGTCCGGACTAAAGGTAGACGGCCGGCGCGACATGATGATAGAGGTGAGAAAGCAGTGTATCCGGTGGTTGTACCTGAGTTGTTTGCGCAAGTGGGCCGCGTAAGTGGAAAAGGGAAGAAACGCATACTATCACCACAAGAGGTCACACATTTGCATACATATATCCTCAGAAATTGTGACGAACTTGGAGAGTATGAAAGGTACACCATTTCTCATACTAAATTTGTGCAATTATTTGTCTTCATCTAATAAAGATTGTTATGTTACAGGATATACATGTCCATAGCACAAACTTACCATGCTGATAAGACAGATTCCGAACTTGCTGTATTAAAAGACGACGAATTCCCGGAGTGGTTGAAATTTTTTGTACGTTAAATATAACTCCTCACTCTTATTTTATAAGTTTTTTACGTTCATATGTTATTGATTGCTTACTTATATTGTTTTTAGGTTTCCGAAGGTTTAGCAAGTAGTCAAACCCTCCCGACATGGTTAGTGGAGTTTTCTCATGGTTTACGCAGTACCGCGACTTCATATCCGAGATTTTGCACTAGGGGATATTCCTTCAGAATTCGTGACGAAGGACGTCAAAGGCCAACTTCGGACAATGGTATTTCCGCGCAATCAGGTGATACCATGTACTATGGCATTTTAAAAGAAATCTTGGAAATCCACTACCCAGGAATGTTGGACTTGAGGTGCATTGTGTTTATGTGCGATTGGTATGATCCATCCAATGGTAGTGGGGTTCGAATTGACCGTCTTGGTGTTATTTCGATAAATTCAAGCCGGAAATTACATCATTACGATCCATTTATCCTTGCATCTCAAGCAGACCAGGTATAACTATATTGATAGGTTTTCCGTTATATTTATACGTTAGGTTTTGTTATTCTTGTATATAAACAACATCCACCGTTTATGAATAGGTTTGCTACATTCCATATCCTCGAGTTGGGCGGAGGACAGATCCTTGGATGACGGTAACTCCAATTAATCCGCGAGGAAAAATATATGGAGTTCCGGAACATGATGCTCTACAAGTATCGCGAACCAACCAAATGTCACATGTTGAGGAGACGGATAACATTGACCTTGTCACTGATGTCACACATATCGGCGATGATCTAGTGCATTCGGATGAAGATGAACTACGTGAAGAATTTGACGACGATTCCGACTCCATCCCTAGTGAAGGTTCATCAGAAGAGACAGATTAAACATTTATGAATAAATGTTTGTTTGGAGCTGTTTTGTACTATACATCATACTATGCGTTCCCTCTAATATAATGTACTTTATGGTAATATTCGCCAGAATCATTTAATAAATTTGCCGCCGGATTTCCGCGCGAGGGATAAAAGCTGTCCTAATTTTCGGACGACATAACGACGGAATTAGTTCCGTCGGAAATCCGTCGGAATTCCCGATGTCGGCAAAGTTTGAGTGGTTACCATTGCGTTATATGCGGCCGATGGGACTGGCGGGGTATTATGTCGGATGTTGCAGACGGATTTCCGACGGATTTCCGACGGTTTTCCGTTCTATATAAGGTTCCTCATACGTTCATTCCTGTCAACGACACAAACAATGTCTTCTAACTCTCCTAATGAAGACTCAAAAATCGTCGCAAACCACTTTCTACTTCCAAAATACTCGTGGGAAACCGAAACCCAATGCGACACACACACTGAAGAGATACCCACTTACTCGTGGGAATTTGATACGGTCTCACCAATCTCAATCGGAGATTCTTCATCAACAATAGTGCCGGACAGCCAGTGCTTGCCAAACGTCTCGTGGGAAACGCAATCGCAGTGCGACAAATATCCAAACAAAAAGAGTCTTCTCGAAGACGTACAACCATCTCGCTTGATTGAAACGTCAGATACTTACGGTGGAAGTACTTCAAATGAATGTAAGGATAACTACTATGATTATGAATTTGCCCAGAGACCAGAAAGTCCGAACTTAAATATAGATGTTGATGCAATCAAAAGAGATGTTTGCGGCGGATATTTAGAAGGTACACCGAAGAATAATAAGGATCAGTACAATGATGATGAATTTGCCCAAAGACCTGAAAGTCCGAATTTGAATATAGATGTTGATGCAATCGAAAGGGAATTTTGCAAAGGATATGTAGATTCTCCGCCAAAGAAAAAAAAGGAAAAAAAAAGTTTAAGGTTCTAAAAAAGGTAAGTTTGGAGCGGATACAGAGACATATGTGTTTCAAACTGTAAAATAAATAAATTTCCTTTCGCCTTTTGTTTTTTCTCTGTTATAAAATTTCGTTATGTAAATCTTTTATTCAATTCTCGGATATATTTAAAATAATTTATGAAAAAATGTTTGGACATTTTTTTAATTAACTCTGCAATCGGGTCAACACCCGGACTTTTAAGCGGTTGATTTTTCACAGTTTCCGACGGATTGTAATTTATATTTTTAAAACAGATATCTGTGATATAAAAAATATTACACCCGTCGGAATTCCGTCGGTGGTTTTGACGGATTTCCGACGGGTCTAATATTTTTATAATATAAAAAATTTCAGAGATAAAAAAATTAAATTAAATTAATTAAATCCGTCGGAAATCCGTCAAAAATACCGACGGATTTCCGACGGATCTAATATTTTTTATATTTAAAACCCGTTTTAAAAAATTTTAATTTAAAAAAAAAATTATTAAATCCGTCGGAAATCCGTCGGTATTTTTGACGGATTTCCGACGGATTTAATTAATTTAATTTAATTAAAAAATTTAATTTAATAAATAATTATTTAATAAAAAATAATACATTTACGCGGTTTTAATTAATTATGTTTATAATCCGTCGGAAATCCCTCGGTATTTCCGACGGATTTCCGACGGAATCCCTAATTTTTGCCGCCTAAGAGCCTCGATCTCATCGAAAAAAGGGGGAAAATCCGTCGGTGTCCGTCGGAAATCCGTCGGTCACCTGCAATAAAAACCACCGTCTTCTTCCTCGCGATGACAGAACGAAAAGTCGAAAAAAAACATAAAATCGCCGGAATTCGATCGATCCTCTCGGAAACACGCCGGAATCAACATATCCATCCACAATCTCAATCTCTATCACATTATCATCAATCCAATGTAAGTTTTTCGAAGTTTTTTTTTGGAAATTTGTGATTTAGGGAATTTAGAGAATTTTGTGAATTTGTTAGATTTAGGTTGTTAAAAATCAATAGAAATGTAGAAATGTACGGGTTTAGTATGTTTGAAAAATTTTTTATTTTGTAAATTTTGTGATTTAGGGAATTTAGAGAATTTTGTGAATTTGTTAGATTTAGGTTGTTAAAAATCAATAGAAATGTAGAAATGTACGGGTTTATAAAATTTAGAAAAATATGTATAAAATTATTTATTTTTGTAAAATTATAAATATTTATAATATAAAAATATTAGTAAAATTCTAAGTTGTTGAAATTTTACTAAATTTTTTATTTGTTTAAATTACAAAATCCCAAATTAGGGAAAAATCGTAAATATCTAAAAATTCGTAAATGTTAAAAATCTGAAATTCCAAAAATTTTCTAAATCTGTAAATTCGTAAATGGTAATATCTGAAATCCATAATCCAAATATCCCTAAATACCTATTTAGAGAAATCTCAATTTTCCAAAATCCCTAACTCCCTAAAACTTAATTTATGAAATCCTGAAATTCCAAAAATTAATCTCGAAATTCCAAAATCCCTACTTCTCAAAATATCAATTTACTATAAAAAATTTAATATCAGAATTTATATTTATATATGTAAGTAAATGTCAACGGTATGTAAACATTTTGGAAATCGTAGGGACTATGGCCGATTTCATCACTCTACTGGATCCGGTACTTCCAGTAGGGGAGGGAGTCAGTCGCAAATCCCAGATAGTAGCTTTCCGGAATCCCAAGACCCGTCTCCTCCACTAGGTACACAGCCCTCAGCTCCCACGGCCATGTCCGTTGAGGAGTTTGTTTCGCAACCTGGACGGGATAGGTTGCCTCGCCTAGATCCCGACTTGGTACCTAACACGACATGGTAAGTTTTATACTAAAAATGTATTTGATTATATTAACTTAAAAAAATATTTAACTAAATATTGTTTAGGTTTCAATTTTCGGGAAACGGGATTACGAGTTCGATCAACGCAATGACTAATTCGTTGATCACTTCCCCGTATCCCACATTTACTTCGATGCCGGTGGCAGACCAGGAGATCTGGTTTCGGCAATTTGCGGTATGATTTCTATTCCTATTTTGTAATTTAGATTTTTATTTTCATTAAAATTGTCAATACTAATATGGGTTCGTTTTTTTTTTTGCAGCAAGAATTTACTTGGGACCCACAGTTGACTTCCCGGGTCCGACGGGAGTTCTACAAAAAAGCTTCCCGGAAATATTCGTTGAAGATAAACGAATGGAAGGACTTGTGGTACAAAGAGGGAAAAGTGCCGCGCAAATTGCAAGTTAACAAAACATTATGGGCTGGACTACTTGCCCATTGGGAGCGGGAGGAGACAAAAACAAGCTCCGAAAAGAACTCGTCTAACCGGAAGAGCGACCGGAAGGGGAAGGGACCGGCGACCCATAACCTCGGTGCGACGAGCAAAGCGTCACGTGTTCAGAAACTGGTACGTAATTTTATAATTTTTACAAAAATTTATATTTCTAACACTTCTCATATTTCTTTCATTATCTATGCCAACAGATGGAGAGGACCGGTGTGCGTCCGTCACATCTTGACTTGGTCAAAGATGCGCACACCAACAGAAAGACGGGGGAAATTCAAGATCCCATTGCTCGTGAAATCGTGGAGAGCGTGGAGAGGCTGGGTGAGGAGTACCTCCAATCCCAACCGATCGTCGAAGGAACTCCCCCTTCCACGGAAGTTCCTCTGGAGATGATCAACGAGTTTACCTATCAGGTTAGTAATACTGTCAATTTTAATTAAATTTTAATTAAATTTTAAATAAATTTAAATATAAACAACTTACAACATTTACTGATTGATTTTTTTTCGTAGGTTGCGCCTAAGCACAGAGGTCGTGTGTTTGGCCTCCCGGAAGACAGTTCTGCCACGTCCGTCAACTCTTACCGCATTCATGCAGATAGTGCGTTGAGGGCACAGAATGCCGAGCTTCTCGAGCGGGTGACCGGGTTGGAGTCCCAACGCGCACAAGATGAAGCTCGCTACGCGGAACAGCAGACGCTCTTGCAGGAACAAGTGGAACGCGTTCGGGCAATGGAAGATCAGGTGGGACGAATCCGGGATATGGAAGAGCAGATGGCACGAATGCGGGAGATGGAAGAACGGATGAACGAGTTCTTCCGTAACCGATAGATAATATGTAATATTTTAATTTTCTTAAAAATATTGAAACTTAATTTTAAATGTTGTTTTTTTATTTTTATTTTTATTTTAATCTAATTTTTAATTATATTTAATTTTATTTTAATTTATTTAATTAAATTAATTTTTTTTTTAATAAATAAATTATCCGTCGGAAATCCGTCGGTATTTTTACCGTCGGAAATCCGTCGGTATGTTAACCGTCGGAAATCCGTCGGTATTTGTACCGTCGGAAATCCGTCGGTATGTGACCCGTCGGAAATCCGTCGGTATTTGAAATACTGACGGAGTTCCGACGGAATTCTGACGGAATTCCAGTTATCCTTTTCCGTCGGAAATCCGTCGGAATTTCCGACGGATTTCCGACGGAATTTTTTTTTCCGACGAGATAGAAACGACGGACCAAAACCGTCGGAATATATCATGTTTTCTTGTAGTGATATGGTTATAGCGTTCCAATCATCGTACATGTATGTATATATATATATACATGTATGACGTCAATAATCGATGTGTGTTGAAAACACATATATATACCTATATATAATCTTGGAGGGAGCATAGATGTATTAAAATGCTTTGCTTCCTTCGAGTGCCAGTGATTTTATAATAAGTTATGTATACATGTATAGATGTGTATATCATGTACCTTGACTTACATTGTACGGAAGAAAAGACAAGTGTACCTTTATTCACTGTGTAACAGTTGTCTTATTTTTCAACGTAAAGAGTAAGCTCAAATCGTAAATCATATACGTCATTAGTTAACATTCTACTGATCAATTACTAACGAAGGAATATAAAATTAGGATAACATAATCGGGATGGTGATATATCTATGATAGGTCGATGAAGTGACATAACAGAAATGAGATGATTATCAAGAAAGAATGATAAAATTTAACATTTAGCCCCAAAAAAAAGAAAGAAAGAATGATACACGTAGATGAGTATATTATAGGATCCCTTATCTTTGGTGAATAAAAAAAGAAGAGAATCTTATACACTTCAATAGCTTCGCTCACAAGTCATCGGAACATTGAACAACACTAAATAAAACATATGTTCAGTGCCAAAATTAACGTTGCGTTGCAGAAAAAAATTAAATTATATTTATAGATAAGTCTTATCGTAATACAACGATTAAGATTACTTTCATAAAAATTTAGCAAAAAAAAAGGATCAATTTCATAAATCCCTTTAGTCTAATTACAAATTTAACGATCAATCATTTAGTTACATATAACGGATATTTATCACAAAACATTTTTTTCATAGTTAGGGCTTCCTCTGCTACAGTAATTAATTTACCTCCCCTCTGGCTTCTTAAATTTTTTTCTTTGCCATAAGAAATTTGTTGCTTAAAAAGCAATTGTAATGAATCTTTTCCTTTTGGCAATATAATTCACATTTTATCCCCAAATAATGTATAAAAACCAAAATATTGGGGTTAGCTAAATCTGTTAGATACGTAAATATTTTTAAAACTGATAATTCATACGTACGTATGTAGTTACGTCTCGGCGGAGAGACGGCAAGAGCAGAATCAAACATGAGTGTGTATAGAGGGAGATAGATAAAGAATATTTGTCTTTAACCAAGTCAACGTTGGTGGTAGGGGCGCACAATTAATAAGGGAATAATAACTACATATCACATATATTTTATAGTGGTTTTTTATAAAGATATTACATATATACTTGATAGATATATATCTCATCGCCGAAAGCTCGTGTTTTGGTTATACGCTCTTCTTTTTAGCCAATAAGGATTCGATCAATGAGCTATAAACAAGGTCTAGCTCGAGAGAAGATCCGGCTCACTACAAGAAAACATGGGGATTTTTGACCTTTTTTTTGTGGTCAAAAACTATTTTGACCTTTTTTTGACCAATTTTACATGATATTTGTTTTCGTTATAAATTGGTCAAAAAATTATGACGCAATATAATAGTCGAAATTTGGTCGAAAAATTTTGACCAATTTTTAACGGATTTATAAATTTGTCAAAAAATGGTCGGAAATTTGTGACAAAAAAATTGATTGATAATTGGTTAAGAAAACAAGTTAATTATTGACAGTGTTTTTACCAGTATACTGGTAAAAAAAATTGTTGCCAAATTTTTAACCAAAATATTTTAAAAATATAAATGGTTGAAATGTGGTCAAAATATGTCGACCAAGTATTGACCAATTAAAACCATGGTATTAAATCAATTATAGCCGATTAACATGGTATCATGTTATTAAAATCAATTTGTAAACAAGGAAGCCGATTAAATCAATTTGTAAATTGATTGCGCAGACTTAAAGTAACATTGGGCCATTGGCGAATTTTTAGAAGCCCATTAAAGACTTAAGTAGGTAACGTGGTGTTGATCTTCTTCTTCTTCATGTTCGACATCGCTGACGTTTCTTCGACATCAGCAATCATTAAAAATTTAGGTTTATTCTTTGGTTTTTTTCACTAAAGAAAAACAGATGTCTTCTAGTTTTGTTAATCCTAGAGAATGGATGTACAAACACAAGAATCCAAACACAGGTGAAATTACAAAAGAATTCGGAGAAGGACTTACCGAGTTTATGCGATTTGCCACTAGGGACGGTCTTAATAAAATTGTTTGTCC
Organism: Arabis hirsuta; assembly: GCA_964056655.1. Classification (NCBI taxonomy): domain Eukaryota; kingdom Viridiplantae; phylum Streptophyta; class Magnoliopsida; order Brassicales; family Brassicaceae; genus Arabis; species Arabis hirsuta. The sequence continues at coordinate 276,484 of OZ053308.1, read as the reverse complement.
TTGCACCCAATGCAATAATAGAAAAGATCGAGATGTTAATATAGTGTGGAATCACTTATTTAGGAACGGGTTTAGACCAAATTATTTTGTATGGTTTTTCCATGGGGAAGATTCATACACCATGCCTAGTAGCAGTGAATTAACGCCGGATATCTCTAAACAATCTACTAGAGAGACGGAAGACTTAGATAATACTGTTCAGATGGTGACAGATGCATATGGGGAGAATATTTCGTTGTTTACGGATGGTGAAAACCCTATAGAGCAACCCAATTTAGAAGCAAAGAAATTTTTTGATATGTTAGATGCAGCAAAGCATCCGATATATGAAGGTTGCAGGACAGGTCATTCACCTTTATCAGCTGCAACTAGGATGATAAGCATAAAGACAGATTTTAATTTGAGTGAGGATTGTGTCGACGCAATTGCTGATTTTGTGAAAGAGTATATGCCAGAAGAGAATCTCTCTCCAGCTAACTACTATGAGATACAGAAATTGGTAGATGGTATTGGTTTGCCTTTTCAGATGATCGATGTATGCATTGACAATTGCATGATTTATTGGAATGTGGATGAAAGTCTGTTGAAATGTCGATTTTGCGATAAACCAAGGTTTCAGGTGACAAGTGGAAGAGTTCGGGTCCCGTATAAGCGTATGTGGTATTTGCCATTAACACCGCGTCTTAAAAGATTATATCAATCTAGGCGAACGGCAGGGTCTATGAGATGGCATGCTGAGCATTCAACCGATGGTGAAATTGCGCATCCTTCAGATGCAGAAGCATGGAAACATTTTAACTCAGTATATCCGGAGTTTGCAGAAGAGCACAGAAACGTCTACCTTGGTTTATGTACAGATGGCTTTAATCCGTTTGGGAAGCATGGTAGGCAATATTCTTTGTGGCCAGTCATTGTTACACCTTACAATTTGCCGCCAAGTTTGTGCATGAAAAGAGAGTTTTTGTTTCTAACCATCCTAGTTCCTGGTCCAGAACACCCGAAGCGATCTCTTGATGTGTTCTTGCAGCCTTTGATTCATGAGCTGCAAGAATTGTGGAATCATGGTGTTACAACATTTGATATCTCACGCCAGCAGAATTTTGTGATGAAAGCAGTGCTTATGTGGACGATTAGTGATTTTCCAGCTTATGGAATGTTATCCGGATGGATGACGCACGGAAGGTTATCATGCCCATATTGCCAGGATAACACTGATGCTTTCCAGCTAAAACACGGACGGAAGCCTTGCTGGTTTGATTGCCATCGAAGGTTTTTGCCGATGAACCATCCGTATCGTCGGAACAGGACATCATTTCTCAGTATGAAAGTTGTTGAAGTACCTCCACCTCCTGAGTTAGATGGTTACAAGCTGCAAACACAATTGAGTGAGTTTGGTGCAGAAAAGACTGTTCATTGCGGAGGAAATGGACATTCTCCTATATATGGATATGGTGTGAACCATAATTGGCATAAACATAGTATTTTTTGGGATTTACCATATTGGAAGGATCATCTATTGAGGCACAATCTTGATGTTATGCACATAGAGAAGAACTTCTTTGATAACATCATGAATACTATCTTGAATGTCCAAGGTAAGACAAAAGACAATTTAAAATCTAGGTTAGACTTGCCGAATCTCTGCAAGCGTGAGGAGCTACATGTCATGGAAAATGGAAAAGGTCCAATACCCATTTTTAGATTAGATGCAAATGCAAAGGCTGAGTTTTTCCAGTGGATTATCCATTCTGTTAAATTTCCCGACGGATATGCATCTAATTTACGAAACTGTGTTGACACTCAAAATGGTAAGTTATCTGGAATGAAGAGTCATGATTGTCATGTTTTCATGCAACGCCTCCTTCCGTTCGCTTTCAAAGAGCTTCTACCAAAAAACGTGCATGAAACAGTTGCAGGTGTGTATTAAATTTGGTGTGACTTCATACTTTTTTCATGGTTTATATTTTAATCATCAATTTTTTTCTAATGTTTTCATCAAAACTTTAGGGATTGGTGTTTTTTTTCGAGACCTATGTTCGAGATCACTTACAAGTGATGGAATACGGCATTTGGAACAAAATATACCTCTACTCATTTGTAATCTGGAAAAGTTGTTTCCACCATCGTTTTTTGATGTAATGGAACATCTTCCACTTCATCTTCCTCGGGAAGCAATGCTTGGTGGACCGGTCCAATATCGATGGATGTATCCTTTCGAACGATTCATGTTCCATCTCAAGAAGAAAGTGAAAAATTTAAGTAGAGTCGAAGGTTCAATTGTGGCTCAAAGCATAAATGAAGAGACATCAAACTTCTCAACAAACTACTTTGCACCACAAGTACAAACAAAAGCTAGGAAACCCGGCCGCAACGACGATGGGGGTGAAAAACCTTTTTACCCAACTCATGTTCCTGAAATTTTTGCACAAGTTGGAAGGCTTAGTGGAAAAAGCAAAAAGAGGTGGTTAACGGAAGAGGAAAAAAATCTTATACATTGCTTCATTCTCATGAATTGTGAAGAATTGATGGCATATGAAAGGTATAATTTAATTACAGTTTATTAACACATTAATGTAACGATTGATGGCATATGATAATTTGAAACGATTTTTTTTTAAATTTCAGCATTTTCGATGCGCAAGTAAGGGAAGCATGTCCACATTTGTCTGATGCTGAGATTGGTAATCTAAAACAAAAAGAGTTTCCATCATGGTTGTCGTCTTATGTGAGATTTCCTCTTTAACTAATTAAGTTAAAACTAAATCATACTTTAATATATAAATGTTGTCAAATCTAATTACTAAGTCTGTAAATAGGTTAAGACATTGTCTACGAAGGGTACATCATTCCCAACATGGTTGACAGAGCTAATCGGAGGGATAGTTTCACTTGCTTGGTGTTCGCCGATGTATTGTACCCGTGGATATTCTTTTCAAATTTACCGAGAAGATAACAAGAGAACAACAGTCAATTGCGGGATAGTTTCACGAGCGGGTGGTCTAGAATACTATGGTGTTCTTAAAGAAATTTTGGAAGTTCGTTATCCGGGTGTCATTAACTTGAAATGCATTCTTTTCATGTGCGAGTGGTATGATCCTACGGTTGGAAGAGGCGTTCGACATGATAAATTTGGTGTAACATCAGTCAATTCCTCACGGAAACTTGGCAAATATGATCCTTTTATACTCGCATCACAGGCTGACCAAGTGTGTTATATACGTTATCCCCGAACGAAAAGCAAACAAGACCCTTGGATCACAGTCACTCAGGTAAATCCGAGAGGACGTGTATACGGCGTGCTAGAAAATGATCCATTACAGCAAAGCTCAACCGGATTTGTAGGCTTAGCTGAGCATTCCCTTGAAGACACATCGCTAGTTGATTTACAAAATCCAGTGGTAGACAATATGTTGGAAGCTTCTGATGAAGAAGTTGGAGAATTCGAGACTTCTGGTGAATCAACATCTTCAGGATATTCATCTGATTCTGAATAATTGTGTTATGTAAAATAAACAATTCTTGCATTTGAATTTTTTTAAGTTATCACTTACGAATGGTTCTCAGGCATTGAGCATGGTGCTCTGTTTTTGTTACAAATTTTGTATAATACAAAATAGCAATACGAGATGATAATGTAGTTAGAAACAGTGATAAGAGATAGAAAAACCGAATAGCAAAATGCTCAGAAACATTTTACACATGTGTTTTAGATTCTTCTCATGCTAAAATTGAAGAAATCAAGGTGTGTTTTGTAGATGAATCAAAAACTAGTATGGTCATAATGTAATTTATTGAAAAAGAAAGGACGAAGATGGGAAAAGGTAATAAAGTTAGGAGGAAGAAGAAGAAGAAAGGGGCCATAGAAAATGGCAGCATTGACTCTTCATCACTCGTGCTCTGTTTTTGTTGCAGAGAGTCTTGGGGGATAAGTTTATTTTTGACTCACGGTTTTGTTTGTGAAATGGGCCTCGCTTCTTGTCATGGGTCTTCATCCCTTCACGTTTATATAGCACGCTTGGTTCTTTCTTGTTAATTGTTACTAAAAACAGAAGAACTAAACTACTTATCATTATTCATAATTAATTCATGATGGGTAGTGTCTTTGATGCCCATTTATATTTATTTATTTATTTTCAACTTCTTTTGGAAAAAATGCATATTCTAGAGTTGGCGAATAATTTAGGGATCCCAATAATTTATGGATATTCGATTGCCGTAATTAAACAATTATAATTGTTTAATGAAAAAGATTAAGATTGGGCAAGTTTTGATCGATACACTTTGCCGTTTTTTGATCCCAAAAAAATCAATTTCCCTCTTTTTGACCCCAAAAAGATAGCACTTTGCGGCTTATATATATGCTTTAACCCTAGATCTGTCAGTTTCATTTAGAGAACAAAACTCACACATTCTCCTAACTGCGGCTTTGTCTCCGACTTAGCTCCACTTGCCCTTGCGTCTTCCGTCGTCATTCTCGTTGTATGTGCACCCTCTATCATTGACGGTAACTCAGTTCCTCCGATCTCTTTATAGTCTTAGATTTGAGGTTCTGTAATAGTCTCAGATTTGATGTTGGGTTTTTGTAATAGTCTTGTGATAGCCGTGTGTTTTGATTTAATCTATCAATTAGATTCTTGTGCTAACGTGTTCATGTGCTAACTATTATAGTTTACAATAAAAAAACTTAAGACTATCTAAAACAAAAACACTTCAAGGCTCTGTTTTGTAATCGTACAAAGAACATAGTACGAGATATTTACTAAGTCTATGATCTATGCTCAAGCTAGAAAATCATTAACACCTCTATACTTTGTTTTGTGTCGTTTTGGTTGCTTTAGCTTTCCTTTGTGACAAGTATGTACTAATTTTGTATGGAAACGTGATATTTTGATTTTTTATATGCAGATGCAATGTAATAATTTTTCTAATGACCACGAATGGGCCGAATTCCAATACTGGAAATCTCATGTTCAGAATTCGCAGTCGAGTCCACGGTCGTCCAATGCAACACCACCTCCAGAAACGACCAACGTTCCGGAGACACAAGCAGAAGGAGCAGCAGCATTTTTGCAAGTGACGATAAATGATTTGTTGTTGAGTGAGGGGAGAACAAGCCTGACAGAGCTCAATCCTAAGCGCACTGGCGACACAACATGGTATGTGACAAACGCCTTCATATTATTTTATTCATTACATTTTAGTTTTTCTTCGAATATTAATATTTGCTTTGTTGTTATGATCAGGTTTAACTATGATCCAAAAATCACTAAGTCCGTGTTGCAAATGATCAAGTGTGATCTGCCCATTTTTTGTCCTACGTATGCTAAACTTCCCGAAGAAATAAAACTACGATGGTTCAAGTCATTTGCGGTAAGTCATACTAGTGTGAACATAAATGCGTAAATATATGATTGATTTGTTGGCTTTTGGTTTATTGCAGCAAGAATACACTTGGAATCCCACATTTACAGCTGTTGTTCGTAAGCAGTATGACGTTGTTGCAGCACGGGTATTTACTAGCCAAGTTTTCGCATGGAAGAATGGCTGGAAAAAAAACAAGGGACCCCCTGACAGGATGAATAGTGTTGATGTTTGGAATGGATTCATCACTTACTGGAAAAGCGAGAAAGCACAGAAGACAGCAAACAAAAACAAAAACAATCGGAATAGCGAGCGCGGAGGTGACGGCAAAGCAGTACACACCACTGGCTCGAAATCGTATGTTAGGCGTTTTGATGAAATGGTAATATCTAATTTGGTGTCTTAATTATATTCGTTTTTCTACATTTTATTTCTAATTACTAAATATTAACTAACATAATTACTAAATATTTTCGTAATTTTGCATAATCCTAAGATACAAGAACTTGGCTGTCCTCCGAACATGGTGGATTTTATGATTGACACGCATAAAAGCAAAAAAACCAAAACAATTATCGACAAAAAGGCAGCACGAATCGCAGAGTCATTGAAGCAAAAAATGGATTTGCTTTTGGAAGAGACGCAAGATGGATCAGTACACTCTAACTCACTTTTGCAAACTCAAGTAGACACACTTTTTCTCCAGGTAACTACGATACATTTCTTAACTTTTTAGATTTGGTATATTCACCCACTAATCATGTGCTTACTGTTATTTTATAGTTCAATCATAGCATAACCATATGTACATGAAATCTATTGGTTTAATCTTGTACGTAGGCAAATTGTCTGTTACTCGTGTTTAGTTTATATATTACTATTTTTTAATATTTATTTTCGTATTTGTTATTTTTCCAGGAGATCAAAGGAACTCGTTTTGGAATTGGGAGTTTATCAGTTGGTGGATCTTCTACCTCTGTCTTGGATCTTGAAATGCAAGAAGAGTTACAAAATGCAAAGCTTAAGATCGCAGAAATGGAGAAAGCACAAGCAGAACAAGCAAAGGCGCAAGCTAAGCAAGCAAAAGAGTTCGAGGATTTGAAGAATGAGTTGATAAGTTCTTGCCAAACTTAAGTGAAGAATCTGATCCTGTCACCGAAGATGATAACTGATAGTTATGTTTTATTTACCGTTTTCAATACTTTAACATTTTATTCTATTTTAGCAATTGAACCTTTAAATTTCGTAATTCCCATATTTAAGTTTCAATAATATTTTAATTTCAATTTCAGTTTTATATTTATTTTGTTCAAATATTAGTGAAATTTCATTTTCGACCATTACAATAATTATTGACCATTATTTTTTATCAGAAATTATTGACATTAGTTTTGGTCAATAACTAAAAGGTGTTTTGACCCATTGTTTGGTCAAAAATATTTCGACCATTATTTTTTATCATAAATTTTTAACCATTATTTTCGGTCAGAAATTATTGACTATTCGTTTTGGTCAAAAAGTAAAAAATGTTTCGACAAATTGTTTGGTCAAAAATATTCTAACCATTACTTTTGATCAAAAATTACTGATCATTATTTTTGGTCACAAGTTAGTAGACATTTCGACCAAATGTTTGGTCAAAATGGTTTTGACCATTACTTCTGGTCATAAATTTGTTGACCATTTTTTTGGTCAGAAAATTTTGACCAAATTGAGACCAACTGTAATGATCAGAATTTGTTGATCATTTTTTGACGAAGTAATGATTTTCGACCATCGATTCGTGATGAACATGATTTGGTCAAAAATTCATCAAAAACACCTGTTTTTGACCAATTATTGATCAATTTCGTGGTTAAAAATGGGATGTTTTCTTGTAGTGGCTATATATGAAACAGAAAAAAATTGACAATCTTGGCGGCATCAAAACCATGTCTATTACTTGTCGGTATGTCTAATCAAATCATAAAAGACTCGGAGTGATTAACACGAGAAAATAATATATTAAAGTTGTATTCATCAAATTAAAGAGGAGAGTGTGAAATATCCGTCTGTCAGATTGATGATTCTTAGAAGGGCGTTGATGCAATAAGTGGTTCGAGGTGATTTTACAACTTCAAGATGATACAATTGATTTATTGAACACACAAGGTAATATCTTTATAAAAAAAACCACTATAAACACAAGGTAATTAAATAGGAGAGTATGCATACTCTAGTTTATGCAAAGCGTTGTTTCTACAAAAAAATATGATGTAGTTTCTGTCCATTTTGTAAAACAATCGTTGGATCCGGTCAGTATGGTCTCGCAAATTATGATATGTTTTTATTCCGCTTACGAGATTAGAAATTCAATTTTCAAAAAAAAAAAAGAAGATTAGAAATTCATTCACATTTTTCTCAATTACTTAACTGTAAGAAGATAATAGAAAGACTTATCTTTTCAAAATATAAACACTTCTGTACCACATATTAGTTGTTTGGTGATGTAAATAATATATTCGTCTAATCACATCAATGAAAATCACTAAAATTTTTAATTATTTTTTAAATCACACCAACGATTGTTTTGACAAAATGAACAGAAACTAGATCATGTTTTTTTGTAGAAACAACGCTTTGCATAAACTAGAGTATGCATACTCTGACGACAAAAAAAAAAAAAGAGTATGCATATTCTCCTCTTTAATTACCTTGTGTTTATAGTGGTTTTTTTATAAAGATATTACCTTGTGTGTTCAATAAATCAATTGTATCATCTTGAAGTTGCAAAATCCACCTCGAACCACTTATTGCATCAACGCCCTTCTAAGAATCATCAATCTGACAGTCGATATAAGCTATTTAGTGTATGGGACAAAACGTTAAACGTATTTGCAATATGTTTCTCATTGGTCTCTTTACAATTATATAATCGACAAGATCAAAACAAACTTACCTAATTTAATTGTTGCGTCTTTTTGGGTGATTAATAACTAGTAATCTTAATCTTTCAATATCATTAAGATTCGTCATCAAAAGCGTAGGATACATATACGAACGGCCCATGTGACAAAGCATGCACGCAATCACGCGCGTACCGTTAACTCGCTTGCCTTGAGATCCAGTCATACGAACATAGCTACTCTTCAATACTCTCAGACATAAAGATTCGACGTCATTACAATGTACAATCTCTCGAATCGTATGCTTAGTTTAATTACTATCGTAGCATTCGATCAATACTATAGCTACAAAACAAATAGAATAAATCATTTACATAATTATTTTTCTGCAACTTGTTCATTCAAACAGAACATTTAAAAATGGTCTTTTTCTCGCAAAGCCACTTTAATTCTTCGGAAGGAATCTGAATTTTATAAAAATAATTTCCATGTTTAAAAAAATGATTTTCTTGTCTAAAGAAAAAACGACCGGTCCAAAGACTTTGCACTACTTGTTTTCCTATAAATAGCCCAAGCAAATCATCAAGTTTTCTTAACGAACAAAAACATACATCAAACCGATATATAGCTTTATATATAAAACTTCTCGATCGTTCGTTCGCAGCCGTTGGATCAGAATCTGATCATGGACAAGGTGATGAGAATGTCAACAGAGAAAGGAGTTGTGATCTTCACCAAGAGCTCATGTTGTCTTTGTTACGCCGTGCAGATCCTATTCCGTGACCTTAGGGTCCAACCAACAATCCATGAGATCGATAACGACCCTGATGTTCGCGAAATCGAGAAGGCCTTAATCCGCCTTGGCTGCGCCAACGCAGTTCCTGCTGTCTTTGTAAGTGGCAAGCTGGTTGGTTCGACCAACGAAGTCATGTCTCTGCACTTAAGTGGCTCTCTTGTTCCCTTGATCAAACCTTATCAGTCATTTCCTAACTAGGAACAAAATATGGATCCGTATCAGTGAGAATAATGAAGGAATGATCACACGTAAATGTGTATCATGTTCTTATAATTATAGCTAGTTTTTATATTGTGTTTAGCTTATGTGACATAAGTTATGTCTAAGAATTAATTAGCTAGCTAGCTTTGTATTTCCAGCTTAATTAATCAGTTGAGTACTGATCATGTGTTTATCTATCGTAATGGAGAAATATAGTTATCATATAAGTTATATTGTCTTTCGTATTTTTTCTTCCTTTCGTATAATACTATCAATCAGCAGCATTCTCTAAATGATGTTAATAAGAACATTAATTTGGAGGTCGACTAAAAAGATTATAATTTAACATGAAAGAACAAAGAGATATATATATTAGAAAGAAAAAAAACAGTTGGTTTGATAATTGGACACTATATGGGCAATTCTTAACTTACATCGGGCACAATGGTCCTAGAATCTAGGGTATCCCTATCGATTCAAAGGTTTCTAATGTCGCTTCAGAAAACGGATGGAATTTCAGAGGTGCTTGCAGTGAGAGGGCAGTTTCTCTGTTATGCCACCTGACAACAGTCCAATTACATGAGGAAACAAGAGATACATACGGCTGGAGAGATGGAATAGGCCCCCAAAAGGACAATTTCAGCTTCTCACTTGCAAGAAAACAAACAACAACTACTTTCTCCGAAGTTGTATGGCACAAAGAGGTTTGGTTCTCTAGACACATTCCTAAACATGCTTTCATTCTTTGGCTTGGTTGCTTAGACAGGCTCTCTACAAAGAATAGGCTGCTAAGTTGGGGAATTTTAGACAATGATAAGTGTGTGTTATGTGAGATATACGCAGAAACTAGGGATCATCTCCTCTTGAATTGTCCATATAGTCAAGATGTTTGGAGAATGACTTTTCAGAGGTTGAATGCTCCCTACATGGGCTTTGGTACTTGGACTGTTTTTCAGCGATGGTTAAGGAAAACTCATCCAAATGCTGCAGAGAAAAATTTGAAGTTGTTGATGGCTCAGGCTGTTATTTACCTACTATGGAAGTAGAGAAACGACCGTATCTTCAAGAATATTAATCTCCCCGTTAAAATTCTGTTCAAGAGGATTGATAGAGGAATTTGTGATGCTTGTTTGGCTCTCAAGGACAAAACAAGCTTCTCGAATTGTCTTGGCTTGTAGTTTAGGAGAACTTGAACCCCTTCGTTTTATATTTTTCATTTCTTCCTTTTCTTCATGGTTAATGACCGAAGGGTATTACAACCAGAAAATTTATAATAAAAAAAAAAAACAGTTGCCAAAAAAAGAGTAAAGTCTAAAGATATATATATATATATATATATATATTTATCAATTACCAAAGCATGCATGTATTTGGTTCGACGATGTTTAGTAGTAGAAGTTTTTTCGAATAGAATGTACATATATAATATCCAAATAGGACAAAAGAACCTCTAAAAATAAAAATTGCACTTCTTCTTCTTATTTTTTTAGTATTGTTACTTGATTAGTAGTAGAAGTTTTTTCGAATAGAATGTACATATATAATATCCAAATAGGACAAAAGAACCTCTAAAAATAAAAATTGCACTTCTTCTTCTTATTTTTTTAGTATTGTTACTTGACAAATTGTTTCTAGTGAATATTATGATATATAAAAAAAATATTATGAAAACTATAATATAGATAATTAGAACATCTCTGTCGGTTCCAACCATCTGAGTCTCTCATTTAATAATTTTAAAACAATTTTATTATTTATTTAAATTTTAAATAACAAAAAATACATTCAACCAATCTCTTAAAGACAAATGGTAAGTGAATTTCTCAACACTACAATACAGTTTCTTGTTTAAGAGACTAACCTCTGATTTAAGAGATTCAACTTTCTTTCTCTACCTTTTTAATATATTTATCATTATTTTTTAGAATAGATATTTTATTAAAAACTTGTTGATGGAGATGCTCTTAAACCACAGAGATCATACAACATTTTTTCACCCTTCACAATGACTCGCTAGAAGAATATCACTTGAGCCGTCCATAACAAATTTTAATAGAATCTGAAATGTTTTTTTTTCAGCTTTCTCATGCTATAATTACGGAGAGAAACTAAATGAGTTGAATCTACAAATAATTGCATGATATTTTTAGGAGCAATTATTCTCCATGCTCACTTTATATCACGATAACGAAGCACACAATTCTCTTTCATTTTTTCCTATTTTCAATTGCATTCGTAAAGTACTAAAAGATGGCTCCGAAAATTGAATTGCTCTTACACACACACAAAAAAACATTAATAGATAATTAAAAAGTTCAACATAAAGTTAAGTGGAAATAGGTAGACTGAACCCTAATTGTGATAAACTAAAAAAAATGCGTCAAGTTTTGTTTTCTTGAATAAAATGATGATTGGTGGCAAAAAAGGAAAGGGAATTAAAAGAGGAAGGATTTTACAAGATGTGTGGAATAGCTTTACTTAACTTCCGAGTTCTTTGGGATCTTGGAAGAGAATCTAATATTGGTAAGGAACGTGTAACAACTACCTTCACTTCCTGTCTTTGTCGGATCCAAAGATTCTTGGACCGGCGCGTGAGAAAAGCATACCTCATTTCTATTCATAGTTGCATACACGATCCAATCAGTTTACTTATGTTAAAATAATTTATTTAAATAATCGACCGACTGATTAATCTTATAGATCATATTTGAATAATCTCCTAAAGAGATGACTAATTCTATATATATATAAATCCAATGAATATGCCATACTCTCAACTTTTTTATGCACGATTAGTCATATAGTTAAATAAATGTAACATATGATATATATAACACATTTAAACTATATAAACAACCGAAAAGACCGTGTTTTTTCTTTTACTTTGTATTTTAGAAACAAAAAAAACGTGTTTTTTTCTTTGTCAACAACTTGCAATATATATATATATATATATATTGAATCTAACTAAAACATAGATATATTACATGTTATGGTCCGATTAGCATCAACTCATGGTAACGTTAATTGTAATTAAAAAACACCTAAGTGAGTGAACCTAAGCTAACTTACAGAAAGTAAAAAATCAAAAAGGACCACAAAATTAATTTTATTTTGAGAAAACAGCCCAAAACTTATTATAGTTTAGTTTTGCCCCCTTTTGAATTTCACGGCGAGCCAAACACGAGAATATCCAATAAGAAACTGACACGTTTACAAAATCACTTGACCCCTGGCTCCTCCGTTTAGGGTTGGTGCTTATCGTCGTCATGGTTGATACTGCGAGTCTCCTCCACTCAACAATGGACTCTTCACTTCCCAGAGACAGAGACTTTGCCAAATTCCAATTCGGGTTTTTGTTTCCTCTTTCTTTCTTTGATTCGAGTATTGTTGATTTTGAGGTCTTGATTCTCTGTGTGTCGCGATTTTGGGTTAATTAGATGCGAACACTACAAGAGACGATGTAAAATCAGAGCTCCTTGCTGTAATCTCATCTTCCCATGTCGCCATTGCCATAACGAATCAGCGGTTCGTTCTCTTTCCGCCATTGATTGATTCTGTCCTTTACTCAAGGTTTTGGGGGATTTTCTGATAACACACGCTTTCTTTGATGTTTCAGAATTCTTTACATGATCCTAAAGAACGACATGATTTGGTCCGTGAAAACGTTAAACAGGTTTGATTCAAGTCTCATACTTGTGTTTGAATCACTTAAAGAGGTAGGTAGATAATGAAATTGGATTCTTTGTTCTGTTTTTTTTGTTTTTCAGGTTGTTTGTTCAATATGTCAAACTCAGCAAGAGGTAAGAGTAATGGTTTAGGGTTTAGTCAAACTCATGGCTGGATTTTGTCTGTTTAATCATCCTAAAACAAATTCTCAGGTTGCTCAAGTCTGCTCGAATTGCGGTGTCTGTATGGAAGAATACTTTTGCCATATTTGCAAATTCTTTGACGATGATGTGAGCATTTGAAAACATTTTCATTATTGTTTACAATTGCTCACCTTGTTTCTTTCTGAACCATTGTTATGTTCTGCAGACCTCGAAAGAACAATTTCATTGCGACGACTGTGGAATTTGTAGGTAAGGGTGTTTAGAGATCTTTTACTACATAACAATCATCTAGGTAAGGGTGTTTAAAACCTGACTTAGTTTTTGGATATGAACTTTTCAGAGTTGGTGGGCGTGACAATTTCTTTCATTGCCAAAACTGTGGTATTTAGTTCTGTACCTTTAGCAACTTGCATGTGTTGGATTCTCTTTTGCATCTTTAAAAGCAAGTTCCAGATACATTGGTGGTGTGTAAGATTGTGAGCTGTCTCCATCATGTGTAAGAATCTATTCGACAAGTGACAATTGTAGTGTAGGGGTTACTTCTTGGTAAAGTAGAATCTTTGAATTTGTTGCACATACAGGTTGATCTGGATGGACCTGTCTTGTAGCTAAGTCTTGAAAGTCTAATAGTCTAAAATTTGAATTAGTGGCTACAAAACTTTTTTTCTTTTAACTGTAGAATCTTGTGTGGCCACTTGTTTTAGTTATCTCGTATGTTGTTATGAAATTCCCCTTGTAAATAATGCAGGAGCTTGCTATGCAACGGGCTTGCGCGATAAACACTCATGTATTGAGAATTCCACAAAGAATTTTGGCTGGATGATAATAATTAGATTAAAAATATCATATTTTTTTTTAACTTCTTATGATTTGCTCAACCTGGCAGTATCTATTTGATTCGGTAAAAGTGGCACACGTGATGAAATGCGGGCATACTATGCATATGGATTGCTTCATTGAAATGATCCGTAAACAACTGTAATAATCTCACTGAAATTTCAACATAGATTTTAAGTCATTCCTTACAGTATCAAATTCTGATAGATAAACCAACATTCTCTCGCAGGAAACGATGCCCTCTTTGTTCCAAGTCAACGATGGATATGTCTTCCTGGTGGCAAGAATTAGATGAGGAGGTAAAAAATCAGATTTTGGATTTGGTTTATTCAATAAGGTAAAAGACCAACCAACACTCTCTTTACAGATAAGTGCAACAGAGATGCCTGCTGAGTTGAGAGTTGAGGTAATGTCTATAAAACTCCAACACTTTGCCACATCTCTTGGTTTAATTTCCTTTATCTGTTTTTGGAACATTTACAATCGGACCAAAAAACTGTTTGTAGGTTGCAATTCTTTGCAATGACTGCAACAAGAGGAGCAATGCTCTGTTCCACATTTTGGGACACAAAGTGGTTCATACAACACTCGCAGAAACTCAACCCCGCAAGACCCTGTAGGTGATACAGAGTGATGAGTTTTGATTGGATCCGCGGGTCAATAGTCTTAGGTTTGTAGGTCTGGTCACCTAAACGTTTACGATTGGTTTATGTTTGACCATGGTCCGGTTGTTTTCACAGATTCTAAAGTGTGAAAAAAAAAGAAAATAGTTTAAGAAATTGAACTATGCAAATGATACATGAACTCAAATCATAAAAAAAAAAAAAAAAAAAAAAAAACTATATCGTTAGTTTAATTTCATAACTTTCCTTCTGATTTATATAAGAAACATAAAAATGTGTGGCCAAAAAAAAATGAACATGAAAATGACTAAGATAAAAGTTCTTGAGACATGACAATTTTGAGAAAGAAAAAAGGATTAAAAGAAGATATATAACGTTGTGAGATGACAAAAATTCCGAGTCAGACGTAATTGGTAATGAGAAACACAAGGTATGATCGTATTAATCAAAATGTAATGGTATCATGGAAACTGAAAATTAAAAGCCCATTCAAGAATGAACCCAACTTCAGATGCCTCCTTTTTTCTTTCAAAACTGTGTATGTGTAACTTGGTCGCTGAAAGATCTGAACCTCGAAACAAGATTCTTCTCTTGTTCCTATATATGGATTCTCTTTGGTAACCTCGAAACAGATCTAAACCTCTCTTTATCCTGCTACTTTTTTTCAATGAAAGAACAAGGAGCTGTTCCTCTGCAGAACCGGACAGAGGAAATGGCAAAGAACTGAAAAGGATATATGAATCCAAACATCTTAAAAATGTTACATTTTTGACATTGTCTTTTAAAAAATCTCTTAATCCTGTGAAGATAAAATACCCCACCAGGATCTCTCAGTAAGTAGACAAACAAACAGATAACAATACAAATTCTTAGATAAGAAAACAAACGTCTCTTAGATCTCTCTCTCTCTCTCTCTCTCTCTCTCATTCACTCTCTTCACTTATTCATTGCTCATGAGCTTGGTGGGGTCGTATGAGGCAGCCCAGAATTAAATTATTGGCAACCGAGTTCTCTCTCTCTCGTGTTCCTAAACAGGAGCGATTATAATGGATGAGCAAGGATTTAATGAAAAATGTACCTCGATTATTTGTTTTACAATCCGTTAGTTGCGATCATTTGCCTGGAGAGCCTCATGGTTGAGTCTTGGTCCATGTTCCAGACGAAGCCAGGCTTGTCAAACCGAGGACCTGCCACTGTTCGGTATATGAACACTCTCTCTACTGGGCAGCTCTCGGGTCTTGAGTCTGGTGGACCCCGTTCATCGATGACTTCCACATTGAGCTTTGGCATCTTCTGTCCTAATAACTTGCAGGCTCCAAAACTCACGGTACAAGAAGACATCCAAAGGGATCGCATTGTCTCCAGCTTTGAAGCATTCGCCAATATCGCCTTGTCTCCAAACGGGCAGTCCCTTATCTCTAGTTTCCTCAAGCTGTCGCACCCGGACAAAACATGATGCATGCCTAAGTCACTGTCTCCTGCAAACGCCACTGAGAGCATTTCCATCTTCTTGGCATATGTCCCAATGTACTCAAAAACCTTGTCTGTTAAGAGGCCTGATAGAGAGAGGCGGCGAAGATCCTTGCAGTGCTCTACTATGGCTCCAAATCCAACATCCAGCGGCTCTAGAGTCAGATAGTCAGGGGCTTTTGGCTCAATGATGCACAAACGGAACCGAGTCATGTTGGGACGGTTCCTAGCAATGGTTACCAATGCAGCATTGGTCATTTGACGGCAGAAGTAGAGAACTGACTCGAGTTTTGGACATCCCATGGAAACGGAGACAAGCCCTTGTTCCGTCAATGGCACATTTGCTTCCATCACAAAAGGCTCAGATGGAAACACTCTTAGCTCACGCAGGTCCTTGCAGGTTGAAGCAAGCACCTCCAGACCAGCATCCTCGATGTAGTCCAGCACCTGTGCCAATAAATAATAAAATACAATTAATAAAACTGGCGTTGATGCATATTATTTACATCATAAATCATTCACTGTATTTAAGAAAACTATGAGCACAAGCTCTCTCATACCATCAGGTAAAATGAATTTAAATTTCAAAAGTCATGTGTTAAGGTACATTAAAATGGACTCACCCAGAGGCGCTGCAATTTGGGACATTGACTGAGAAGCTTGACAAGATCATAGCTCTGGACTGTTGCATAGCTAAGGTTCAAAGTCGTAAGCCGACTGCAAACCGAATAAACTGCTGGTAGATAGGCAGGAACAGCATCCCAAAACCCAGATAAGCACTTCAAGTCCTTGCAACCAGAGAGAGCTACAGATAAACCAGAGAGCACGTCTGGTCGTACTTCAGCAGTGTACCCACCGGTGCCCAATTCCTCCAACTGAGGTGCTCTTTGAAGTAAAGTTGCCAATTTTTCAAGAGGAACAGCTCGGTTAAGCTTCAAAGACTTGAGATTAGTACACCTACTAACCAGCCTCTCGAGAGCAGAGAAACTGACTTCAGACACTAAGCATGAGATATTGAGTGATACCAAAGATGTGTAAGTATCTGGGAAATGGCTAAGCCAGTGACCACTAACATCATCAACATCACTCTCCCGCAAATCAAGCTCTTTCAACATCCTGCATTATAAGAAGCATATACTAATTAGCATGGAATAACTGAGTTGACCACATGATAAAAACATATACCATAAACAACATCAGGGGCCCTCAATAAATACAAAAACATGTGCTCATGACTACGAGTAATGATTGAAATTAATTGTTCACAAATGTATATGATATTATGATCCAATGTATACAACTTTGGGAAAGCTATCTAAACATAGAAAACGATAAATTACTACTTGTTCACAAAGAAGATGCTAAAACAGAGCCAAAGCATGGGAATCAGAAATAAAAACAGATCTATATTATTGCCTAACAAGGTAAAAAAGGAGAAATGAAAGTTGCCCACAAAAAGAAAAGTGTAAAAGAAAGAGAAGAAACCTTCAAAAAATTGACTAGATTTCCCACCTCAGGAGATTCATTGAGCGAATAATCCAGGAATAAAAGAGAAATGACCCAATAAAAAAGAGTGGCTATAATAAGAATCATCACAAAAACATCTTTCGAAAGATACGGAAAATCTTGACCCAACAAAAATTTCACAAAGACCAGATTGTAATTTTCCACAGATCGAATTAGAAACAAGTCTTGCATCGTTGACAAGAACATTCACAAGACCATAACGCAAATCTGCTATAGCTAGAGAAACTAAAACCTGAGATTTATTAATTTCAATTCAAAGGAGTTTAGAAAACAAAACCCAGAATACCTGCAACTAGAAGCGATTGCAGCGAGACCATCGGTAGAGAAACCTTCACAGGAAGAAAGCACAAGAACTTTGAAATTCTTAAACGACTTCGCGATAAGCTCCAAAGACTCGTCAGTCACAACCATCCTCTTCAATCTAATCTCCTCAAGCCAAGTATAAGACAAAGACATGGCTTCAATCCAAGGATAAACGTAACCTCCCCAACCATCAGGCACCAAATTAAAGTCAGCGAAGTGAGGTTTCCCTTTAAGCTCAACAGATCTCACTTTCGGGAATCTCCGGATCATCGTCGCTGGACTTACGGCGTAACAGTTTCCGATGAAGACTTTCCTCCTACACCAACGCTCGATCTCGTACCATGACTTACACACAAGAGATACAGAGTTCCTATCTTTATCCATATGTATAAACGAGAATACATGCTCCAAAACTTCTTCTGGAAACGACAAGGCTAATCGCTTCTGCATTGTCGAGATCTCGAACTAACCAGAGGAAATTAGTTTAGCAAAAAGCTTGAAGAAGAGCATATATAATCGGAGGTTTTAGATCTGAGACGCCATTAACGGAGACAAATCAGTAGCAGCGAAGAAGAAGAAGGTGAAGAAGATTGTGAGAGAGAGAGAGAGAGTGGGGAAGAAGAGGATAGGGGAAGGTCAAGTTAAAAAGCTTAACAATGGTTCGGTTAAATGCTAACCATGGTTAAACATAACCATGTGAGGCTTTTCGGTGATTGTGATTGTCGATTCAGATGATGACACGTGTCGTCTAAACTTCAAATATCAGCCGTTGGATTGAATGAAAGCGGGAGATTATCTTATCGACTGTGCAGAGGAGAGGCAGCCGCAGAAAACGGGACGAGAAATTGAGAGAGGTCAATTTTATCGCGAGAAGCAAAGGGGGAATGATAGGGTGCGGTGAGGTGTATGGGAAGAGGGAATCTCATGATACGCGATGCACGGCTGGATTAAGTTCCGTAAATTGCGGGGACCACAAGAGAATGTGAAAATTGAGATGAATTATGTTTTGATCTGACGGTAAGAAATAAAAAGCAAAGTGTTAATTATGATGACATCAGAACCGTCCAATCATGTTTTGATGTGAGAATCTGACCATCTCCAAGGTTTTCACATTTTTTTTTTTTTTTTTAAAATAAATTTGTTTTCACATTTTTTTTAATTGTTTTCCTATCTCCAATTGTATAAGGTAAACTCCGCGCTGATGATTTGTACGTTAATTCAGAAAATAAATTTTGGTCACAAAAAATATTTATAAGCTTTAACGATTAAAAAAAAAGTAGAGCGAAACTCGATTTATATTGATATGAATCGAATATATAATAAGATCTCGAGTGAAACATGTTACAAGCTGAAAATATAGTGTTTAGTTCTCGCGTAAGTAAAAAGTTGGCGACATCTGCTCGGACTTCGTGTATTTAAAATTCAATTCAGCTCTTCGATCCAACTCCACATATATAGGGCGGTTCCGCGTATTTCGGGTATGTTCTTGGTATATTCTCTGTAAACCACATTTCTACGACTGTGCTAACCGCGATGTTGATCTGACCCTTTCAGAGCTGATTTGGACTTTTG
This sequence comes from Arabis hirsuta, assembly GCA_964056655.1. Lineage (NCBI taxonomy): Eukaryota > Viridiplantae > Streptophyta > Magnoliopsida > Brassicales > Brassicaceae > Arabis > Arabis hirsuta. The sequence continues at coordinate 257,076 of OZ053308.1, read as the reverse complement.
ACCGAATTTTGTCTTTTTTTCTGAGGTTGGACTGCATACCCATTTAATCTGGTCAAAATGAAATAAACAAAAAATTTTGGCTTGAGTTTTTTGCTGGCTAGATTTGGTAACGAATCCACTCTAAACACCAATATATTCCATAATTTCATGTTTATTTTTATTTATTCATTTACACACAACTTGTATATAAATATCAAGATTAATAACAATTAAATTTTTCATTTCAAAGAAATCAAAATCACTTAATAATAAAATTATGTAGTTTGTTCTGTAGGTTACTAGTAATTGAGAATTAAAATACTATAAAATATTTGAAATTATGATTGTACGAAGAAGAGTTGTTATGTATGTGAGGGAAGTATGCAATAATTTAAAGTGTATAGCTTTATGAGTAGAAAATAAAGGTGAAAAGAAAAAAGAAAAAAAGAGAATGGTTACTGATAAATTGAATAAAGTACGAAGAAGAAAGTGCAGCGTCGCATCTTAATCACGACCGTCAGATCTGGGTCCCTTTTTTTTACAGTGTACGGACACACAAACACACACATAAAATGGTTAATTTAATTATCTTTTATTTAGTTAATTGGTTTGAAAAATTTTAATTACCTCGTCGAGAGTGTAAAATGGCAAAGAAAATTAAAATAAATTATCTCGGGTTTTGTCACACGTACATTGGGTTAATCGCTAGAAAAGGAAAAGAAAATAAGGTAACGTTATGACAAAAATGCCCTTATTCTCATCGAACCGAATGTAAGGTTCTATCAAGTGGAGTGGAGGATAAAATCGCCAATTTAATAAAAAGAATAGTGTATGATGATGTGCTTTGAACAGTATCAGCATGGAGTTTATAGGTCTGTTCCTCTGTAAATAAACAAAGTCACAGATCAAACCGTGTATATGCTCATCATTTTTATTTCCTCCGTTTCAAAATAATTGTTATTTTAGAGTTTTTCACACAAATTAAGAAAACATATTAAAAGTCTATTTTACTTCTAATTAATATAATATTTTATTTGATATAAGTAATTAATGAGCTTAAAAATAGGGATAAAAATAGAAAAATTAGTCATAAATATGAATTGAAATTGCAGAATGACAAGGTAATATGAAACAAAAAATTAAGGCTAAAATGACAATTATTTTAAAACGGAGAAAGTATTAGTTTTCTTTTTTAAAATGTATAGTTGATTAGGTTTTACGTAACATCGTTTTTATTTGAATTAATTTCCAAAATCTACAAAAAAAACACGGATTTTCTCATTTATAAACGTTTACAATAGCCAATAAACGTTTCTCTATTCTTTGCATAATACATATTTGATATAATCTTCTTATTATAAATACCATATTGGAATTAAAAAACAAATACGATGATCAAAAGAAAGATGTAACAATAACTCGATAAAATAACGAGGTAGTAACGAAGAAAGAGGATTATGAAAAAAACAACAAAAGAGGGAGAGTCAGATGGAGAAGTGGGGAGCTGAGTTGTCTTGCACGTAATACGCGATAGTTTTTGATTAATTTAATTAATGTCGTCAGAAAAAAGGAAATTACTTTACTAATTGAACTAATTGGATAATATATTAGAGGTCATTGATTATTTGATTATTTATTTTTAAGGATATGATTAGAATAATAATCCCACGCATGGCTCCCCCGCGAATCTCTCTTATTTCTCCTCGGGTTTTGTACTCAAACTAGCTTGCAATTTGCTGTATATTAGTAATTCATTAACTATATCTCCGTAATTATTTTTTCCTTATTTTTTCATTAATAGATCCCACTTTGAATTAAATTATATTCATACTACGTAAAACAGAAAACCTTTACTACTACTATTACATAAGTTGGTGAAATGCGATGCGGTTTATCAACTAATTAAAACAACTAAATTATCTATGCTGAAAGAGATCGTCAATAATACAAAGATTAATTATTAGTATGTGTTAATATGTGTTAATTAACACGTATTAAAAGAAAGAAAGTATAGATACATGTGTACGCATGTGTGGGAGATACATATAGAACATAATAATGTTTTATGTAAGATAAATGATGAGTGATAATGCGATTAATGAAGAGGTGGTGTACAAGTAAAGTGGCACGTGATGTAAAGTTAAGTTGGATTATGTTGATTATAATGACCCTCTCCATTAGTGGAAGCCATCTTTAGTTTTCGCTTTTTCTCATTTTTCGTTTTTCATTTTATTGTTCTCTTCTCTATATCGTTATATGATTTGTCAAAATCTGACCAATTAAAATTCTAATATCTTCTTCATTCGCTTTCTAATTTTCTCAAACCGAATCACGATTTTATTATAACCTTTTTCCGCATTTGTTTGTTTGCCTTTTCTTTCCTATATTATTTTATTTTCAATATTGCAAAAATACGTCACGCAACTATACTTTTTCATTATTAGCTTTTTTAATATTAGCATTGGATGGTTCATAGTCATTGGTTACGCATGAAAACAACATCATTTCAGTGGCTAATATTTTAGTCAACGCATTCTAGTTACCATATACTCTCAACGTTTCGATAAATTTGTTATCGATACTTATCAATATATGTGAAAAGTAGGTTTACTGAGAAATTAGAATGATAAACGGATAAAAATAAACTTACTGTTTAGTTACCTTCATACAAAGCTAAAAAGGCCCAATGGGCCGAGCTAGTGGGCCCCGTAAAATAGGGTGGGGGTGAGTAGGTGGTGGACGTCGAGTCTTCTATTGCCGTTCTTGTTTTGTCCAATCACACATTTTCTGCTTTATTTTTGTTTTGCATGTAATTTTATTTTCTCGATTACTATCTTACAAATAAAATCTTCCTTAAAAACATTCATTGGACGATAAGACTAAGAAGAGTAGTCAAACTTTATCAATTTTACTTGAAGTTATAATAGTAAAAAATTTAAAAAATAGAGAAGTTGAATTTCCGGAAAGGCATGCAAATCTTTATTATGATTTGTCTTTTTTTGTTTTCAAACTTTCAGTCTCTCTCTTTTTATCCTATGGACTAAACTTACGTGTTAGAAAATCATGGGCCGGTTCCTTTAACGTTGACGGGCACTTTTTGTAATTATAACTCTTTAACAAAAAATAATAAACATGTCTAATCATTGTGTTACACGTGTCGAGAATGAGCATCATCTGCTTGTTAATTAACTACAAACAAAAAAAAAATATTATCATCACACATCGACTATTTAAGCAGCATCTACAGTGTTCTCCTCAATTTGACGTATTTCACATTTGCATTACACTTTTTAAAAGTATCTCGTTTGGAAGTAAATTTAAGACAGATTAACCGGACGTGTAACAGAAACTATGTATGGATCATTATACAAACACAATTCAACAGGATTGTTGCTTTCCCCCAGTTTCTAATATATATGTTTAACAGAATAATCTAAAGTTAATTTACTGTGAAACTAGGCCACGAGCTAAACATGTGTTTTTTTCTATGATTCAATGAACCCAACATAATAAGTTTTAAGATTTCTATAAAGTAATATTAAGTTAGCTCAAGCCTAAAGTTTGTATTTGAAAATATGGAAAGAGTATATAGGTTTGGTGGGCTCCATGAAATGTTTGGTGGTTCCACTAAATTACAAATTTATTAGGTTTAGCTTGTTCTTATTCATGTTTCATTTACTTTTTCCTTACTATAAAACATTTTAACAAAAAAAAAAAAAACAGCAAATATTTAAAGTCAAAAATATATTTTAATGTTGTTCAAGGAATTGTAACTAATTGTCTTTGGGTTTATTTACTTGACAATAACAGTTCACGTTTGCCGACGTTTACATATCAAATAAAAAATTATAAATCATTTAGAAAAGAATAATATGATTCATGCCACAAATTTTATATTTTGGTATTTCTCATTCGAGTATCTCAAACAACTTATTATTTGTTGGATTGTAAACCACACAACACAAATTTCATTTGAATAACAAAATTTAAATACACAAACAAAAACACTGAATCTTTATTGATTGTGATTTATGACCAAGAGAACGTCTCGTCGAGACTTGAGACCTCTCTTTTCATCATCTACTATAAATGTTGATGGGCTATACTATTTTAAAAACTTTATTACGGAAATACTATTCCAATAAAATCAAATAAAGTTTATTGAATTTTTGAGATTAGATATAGACAACATCGAAATCTTCGTATAAATACACAGGGACCATAACATAGATATCAATCAACTTGCATAATCACTAGTCCATTTCAATTAAAAAAAAAACATTTCTTCAATTTTCGTCATTGTATTTCCCATGATTGATTCCATTACTCTCGTTTACTTCATATTTCAGCATGCCATATATATTACACACACGCATAGTCGCACACGCACAAACATCGTATACAATACGTATATATAGAAATCGATTATAAAGGATATTTTATGCTATGCATGTATAACACTTGAAATATCTAGATACAATACGTATATATAGAAATCGACTATAAAGGATATTTTATGCTATGCATGTATAACACTTGAAATATCTAGTAGCCTTCAAAATATCCAAAAGAGCGTAGAATAGACAGATCAATTGTGGTGACAAATAAAATAATCAAAATAAATGAAACAACACACAACATACCCAAAAAATCGAATAGTTGATTTTAAAACAGCATAGGAATGTTGATTAATTTTTTTTTGTCATTTTGTGTGACCAAAACCATTTTTTCTTTCAAATAATATTGTTCTATTTAATTAGAATTTTACACGTATAAATTTCTGGATCCTTAATCACGTACTAACTATATATATATTTTTTTTGAAACTTTGTACTAACTATATTGATACATGAAAGTATGAAATACGTATAAACCATAGTACCATTGCATGCTTAGGAAAGATTGATGACGAGCAAGTTAGCAATTTGCCATTATTGTAAAGTTTTATGGGACCAATTTTTTTTTGTTGGTAATCCTTTTGTTGCTACTGAACTATCGATGTCGTTTGGGAAATATTTTTAGCTTTAGGCATATAATTTTGATTTTTTTTTTTTTATATAAACTAATTATATTGATTTGATTCAATAAATGGCGTGATCGAGGAATGTGGTCCTCAAAGAGACACCACCACATAGTTTTTCTCAGCCTTTCCTTTTTGGACCATTTAATTTCATGTAAATTGGACCACTCGTCTCGTATGATCCCCATCTATTCTATCATATCACTTCACTTAGCTCTCTTATCGATTTATACAATTAATCTTATTGTTTCCGATGACAAAAAGAAAGGAGAAAAAATCTATTAGTCTCATACAGTATGTTATTATCAGATGGGTTTGCAAAAGCCCATTACCATATGCGTGTAAGTATTTAAGGCCATTTGGGTTAACGAACAAAACTGAGATGTTATTATGCTAATGTATTTTCCACTAAGAAATGTGATGAAGTCTTAAAATCTTCTTCAAGACTAAAATCATATTTTGCTGTCTGATTCTGATTAGTTAACTGTTATATGACTATAGAGGGAAAAATTTGATTGAATCATCATCTAAAGAAAGATTGAGGTGGTTTTAGTTTCGTTTTTTCCTCAAAGTGGCCAAATCTAGATAGAAAGCGAGTCATAATGTTTGTATGTTATAGGCTCACAATATCACACTTGTAGTTGTAAATTGTAACTATGCATGAATGTAAAGTATGTTTTGTATTATCAAAATAATGAATGGCTTATGTGATTATAGCCTGATACTAGCTAGTTAACACTTTTTCACTGAAACAATAAGGGATGGCTAAGCCTTTTAAATCCACATTTTTTCACGGAGTGGTGGATAGTTACCGGAGAGGAGAGGTCGATACATATATTTCCTTAATTTAGTCACATGTTAGGGTATCAAAATTCAAAAGCTACAAAACATCACATCAAGTGGGAAACGAAACCGTGAATTCAGAAAAACTATAACAAAGCTGAGAATAACGTTAGTGGCGATTATGAGGTATCCATTGAAACCCCAAGTAGTGCCGTAGACATCTTGACCTTAAAAAAACCTGTTGTTCTCTGTTCCAGTCCTGACTGCAACTAGTAGATAATAGTTCATTATCTGAGGGTTTCCAGCAGGAGTTTCATAGATCACATTGACTGCAACATGTTGATTTTCAAAGACATGTTGTTCTTATTCAGTTTTTGTGCATTAAGGTTAGGTATATTCTCAATAATTAATATGGTGGATGAGAGAGAACACCACCGATCTGCTTGTGCTAGAGCAAGCTTTATTACCACCGCGTGATTCTTAGCAAAACACAAATTTCAGAAACAATACAAGATAAAGTAGTTTTTCTTAGCAAACACACGAAAAAACGTTCTACATAAGAAACATAAACTACAAAGGATTCTCAAAGTATATCTCCAATCACAATAACAAACAAATAATCTGTGAAGAAACAAATAAAAGTAGAAGGAAACTTGAAAATGTTGCTTGTTTTTACAATCAAATGAAATCAAATTATGGGTTATAACAAGAAAAACTACTTGTTTTTACAATAAAAAACAGAGTATATATGGCCCATATGGGTGCATGGACTCTGATAAAATATGTCTTTTGTTTAGTGTCTTTTAAAAGTAAAAAGAACTCAATTATTCTTTTATTCCATTAACAATTGGGTTTTTATATAATTGGTTTTTTTCAATCAAACTTAAGCATTTGAAAACCCAAAAAAAAATCATTTAAATTGTTGATACAAACTAATGGAACCGAATTTATCTCCTCTAGTCATTTAAACTGTTGATAAAAGAAAAAACCATTTGAACTGTTGATACAAACTTAATTTTTTCTCCATTATATTCCCTAGTCAATGTTACAGTCTGGTGTCTAGAATCATCTTCGATTTTGAATGGAAAGTCACCAGGTTCTGTTATCTAATCAACCTGCATAGCGAAAACCAAGAATCATTTAGGCTTTCTCAATTGCTAAAATCAGGAAACCGAATCAGATTCGTGGCAGAATGAATATATACAGCAGAAACCAATGCTTTGATACGCATAGACCATAAACTTCAATGCACATGCTTGTGAAAGTAAAGACATGATCAAATTTCGAATTTATATATATATATATTAGAAGCCCATTAGCATATGCGTCTAAATGTGGTCACATATTAAGCTTATCTTGGTTAATGAGCAAAAGTGAAATGCTAATTAATGTGTATGGTTTCGACTTTCGAACAAGAAATGTGGTTTTTTTAATGATTACAAACCTCTTCTGCGAGTTAATTGGCCCGTATGGCTTGTTTTCTCAAAATATCTTCTTCAAGACATATTTAAAAATCATACTGATTCTGATTAGTTAAATGTTGTTATGTATGACTAAAGGGAAATATTTGATCGAATCATTGTTATCATTTTAGAAAGATTGAGGTGATTTTAGTTTCATTTCTTCCTCAAAAGTGGCTTAATCTAGATAGAATTGTTTGCCTCGACGGCACCGAGTGCGAGATTATAACCACTAACTATCCACTTATTACCATAGTCATCATGTATAGGCTCACAATGTCACACTTGTAATTATGCATGCATGTAAGAGACGTAAAGTATGTTTATATTATTAAAATAATGAATGGATGATTTTCTGATTTATGATTACTTGATGAGTGGTGTCAAATTATTATAGCATACAAGCTAACACCCATATCTTCAACACTTGGACTTACATACGTGGTGTTTGGTCTTTCACTTTTTTTTTTATAGAAGACATGAAACAATGAAAAAGGTGAACAACTCCGAATCCAAGTGCTTTGATATATTTAGAAGAAAAAAAACTCCAAATCCCAAATTTAATTTAATTTTTTTTTAACTAAACAATATAACATTTTAAAGAATTTTATTTTTTAGATCATTATTTTTGGATTAATATATGAACCATGTTAACTATTTCCATTTGTTATGTTTATATACTTTTACCATTTATAAATCATTATAAACACAATTATAGTCAATTCTTCTAGAAGTAGAACCCCACATAAGTTGTACAATATTCTCTTACCTCTTTTGCTTGTCTATATTATAATATAATAACTTTATTAAAGTTGTCTAGAAATCTGATTAAGGAACGTTATCTCTTCTTTAATTCTCTACTAATATATATATATATATATATATATATATATATATATATATATATATCCATATCAAGAAACAAAAGAAAAAAAAATCAAATCATGAACACGAAGGACAACGTTGTTGACGTGTCACCATTCTTGCTCTTCGAAGCATCGGCAGATTCCGAGACCCATCAAGAACGTAACCGCGACGAAGATGATGATAAATGTTATGATAATTACGGAGATGATGTCGAGTCAAGTAGGAGTCAGAGTACAAGTAGGTCAACGAGTTTTGATTCGATCATGATTGATGAAGAAGAAGAGAAATACGCCGGAGAGAAAGACGATCACGATGACGGAGATGGAGTTGTGAATAGTTATCCGGAGAGAAGAGAACGTGAAAATCTAACCGTAGATTTGCCTTCGACGGGAAATGATGAGACATTAACGAGGGAGATTGAAAAAAATCGAATGTTTTGGGAAGCTTGTTTGGCTTCTTAAGATATATATGGGAACAAAATATGCTATTTAGATTAGTGTGTTATTGTGCTTCTTCGTACACATTTAATTTATTTCTGTTCTATGTTTTTGAATGTATTGATTGTATACCTATGTAAACTTTATTAGATAGTAGAATATAATAGGACGCGCGATAATACACGAGTAAATATAATAAAAATTAATAAAATAAATATTTAAATTTTAATTAGTAACCCGTTGAATTTTAAAATAGTATTTAATGTGGATCTTAAGATCAATAGAAATTAATTTATATCATAATTCTCATGTTATGCAAATGCAAAAAATAGATATAATCAATATATAAATAGTATTTTTAATATTATATATTTTAATCGATTGTGAATATTTATGAATTATGTGATATAAAATAAAAATAATAAAAATATTATATATTTAAATCAGAAAAGAGTAGATTTTATTAATGTCATTGTTTTATTTCTCATAAAAATTTATACTCGCTAAACTTTATACAGTATTAATTTAATAGTATAAATAATATTATCATTTTATAACTTATATAAATTTTTAATATATATACTTGAAAAGTACCAATGACATAATATATCGAAAATTTCCATTTTCTTTGTGATATTCTATAACTCTATATTAATAAAATAAATATTCTTATCATTTTTTTACATAGTTGTATATATCTTAAAATTTTAAATTGAGGTTTCTACAACATAACTAACTTTTTTTTTCCAATTTATATACCTTATTTTTTTATCATTCATTTTTTAATTTATTTTAATTGACATTTTTATTTCGTATGTATTATTTGTTTTTTGTATGGCTTATGTCATGTCTATATTTCATCTTAAATTTTGTTTCTTAATTAGTATAGATAATATTAGAAAATTTACTTTTTATTATTTGATTAGTAACTTGATAATTACTTTCCATTTTAAATTTTATTTTTGTTAATTAATTTTAAGTTTTAAAACATTTATCATCTGATCAATATTAGATACATGTCGCGATCTCGTGAGTTATAATTTTGCTTGTGTGTCATGCTTATATAAAAATGCACTGCGATAAATACATTTGTTTGTAAAATTTATAACGCGCCTATAATATGACAAATGTATTTAATATTTATTTTATTATTATATTTTATTATACTTTATTAAATCATCAATTTATTATATTTATCTCATACACGTTATTATATTAGCAAAATGATACTTATAATATGGCATTTTTTTTTTTTAACTATTTAGATAATTTGAAATGAAAATAATGTATTTTGTAGAAATTTACAAATATGATCTTTTTTAGTAGGACGGTTTTTCTCTATTTGTTAACTAGTCCATAATCTTTGTTTAACATATATTCTTTATTTTCTTTTAAATTTTTTTTGTTAATATTGACACATGTTACAATCTAAATTAACAATTACATGTGCGTAATCTGGTGAGTCAGAATTTTGCCTATATATCGCGTTTCCATCGCGCGGATCCTCTTTTATATAATAAGATATTTTGTTTTTTGAGAAATTTTAAGAAATTCCAGTTTTCAAGTGTCATTTTTCAAAAATGCCACTTTTTCAAAATATTTGCAAAAATGCTATTTTTTCAAAATTATTTTTCATTATATCATTTATGTTTGGGTTAACTATGTTGTACTAATGTTTAGTTTTGAGGGTTTAAGAGGTCAAAACATTTTTTAGGATTTATAATTTTAAGATTTAGGTTTTAAAATGTGATATTTTTGCAATTGCCCCTTGTTTTTTTTATCATTTAATTTTTCTTAATTAAAATTTTTATTTTCTTTTCATTTTTTACGACACTTAGTTTTCTTTCTTAATTTATTTTTAAAATTGGTTAGAACTATTAGATTTTTGTTTTTATTTAGCTAGTTTGGACTATTAAATTTTTTTTTTTTCTAATTAGTTTGAACTGTAATTTTTTTTACTTTTTACTATTTGATTAGTTATTTGACAATTATTTAATTTATTATTTATTTTTAACCATTTTTTAATTAATTTTAATTATTTTTTGGTGAGTTATAATTTTGCTTTACCTCATTATGTCATTTATCGACTAAACGTGTATTGGTTTTTTTTAATCTTCATATACTTTCGTGTGACTTTCGATGAATCGCATGTCAAATTTATAATTTCCGGTTGGAAAACAATCGAGATATCAACAATTATCCGGGTCGAGTTATTGAAAGATTTGATGTGCAAAACGCGATTTGGAGAATTTAATAACGAGTTAAAGATATGATTATTATTAGATATATAAAATATCTTGTTTAAAATTATCTTATTCCCATTTAATAACTGGATATTTTATATATCTAATAATAATCATATCTAAACCCTAATTATTCCCATTTAATAACTGGATATTTTATATATCTAATAATAATCATATCTAAACCCTAAACCCTAACGATGAGAGAAAGGGAGAGTTTGTCAATTAGGGTTAGATCTGTGCCTGATAAGTGATAACTCATCTCCTCTATCTATATAAAAGAGGCCACGAAAAGAATCTTTTTTCATTTACGTTAGGGTTTGTCAACAATTAATTCTTTTCGTGGCCTCTTTTATATAGATAGAGGAGATGAGTTATCACTTATCAGGCACAGATCTAACCCTAATTGACAAACTCTCCCTTTCTCTCATCGTAACGTCTCAACCTCGCAACCATGCTCCGACTTTTCCCCGCTGCGGACGACCGCCGTAAGATTTGATTTTTTCATCTGATCGAAATTAACTGAACATTGTATTTGAGGATATCTAACGTTTCGTTCGTTCACCTCTCCCAGGTTACGAAGGTCCCGTATATGTCTGTCTGGAGTTGGAGGATCTCTCAAATTATAAACATGTCGATCCTGATTTGGTAATATGGAAAATCGAAGAGGTTATTAGGGCTGAAGTTCATGGTGGGTCGGTCTCAGTCTACGCTTTCCTTAAGAAAAATACGTTACCGGTGGATCGTGCTAGGGAATATCAAGATTGCGGAATTCCAATACTTGAAACACACGGTGAATGATTCCTTTACTTAAACATATAAAACCCTCTTTTCTTCTTTTTTAACTTGTATGTATGTGTTGATATACTTTGTATTTTCCAGAGGATAGGGATACAGGAATGAACATAATGTTAACGGACGCTCTTTTGTACGCAATGAACAATCGTGGACCAGTAAGAGTGATATTACTCTCAAACAACATAGAAGAGCACACCAACTTCTCCATGGTTCGTAAATGTTTGCAAGAGTTAGGTTGCATTGTTGCCTCTGCACCCCCTGACACAATCATGAATTTCCAGAGCCGAGATTGTTCTTGTTTTGAGGTAATGATCTTTTTCAGCTTTATTTCATATAAAATTTTGTTTGTTCATCATTATGTTATATCTTCTTGAAACTCGATTTCATCTTGAAGGAAATTAAGTACGGTGTAGATCTTCACTCGCTTCTCTCTTCCCCAACTAGGGATTTCCTCCTTCGTAATGACGGCCAACAGGTATAATCTTGTTTCTCTACTTCTCTCTCTCTTATGGTTGGCCCGATTTTGAGTTTAGGGTCGTAGATCCTTACTTCTGTCGATTGGACTATCATAGTGATTTGGCTTCAATCTATGGCTTTTATTTGTTCCTTTGGGGTTTTGTGTATTATCTACAGTAAACTGCAAATTTTTTGGTCGAATTTTATTATATGCTTGTTTTGTTATCTTCAGCTGAAGATTGACAGCTTGAAAGGGAAGATGATTGGACTGTATTTTTCAGCTTCATGGTGCCAACTATGTCACTCATTCATTCCGCAGTTGGTGGAAGTGTACAATGAACTCTCTCCGAAAGTTGGTTTCGAGGTTGTCTTTGTGTCGGGCGATGAAGATGAAGAGTCTTTTAGAGATTGTTTCAGTTATATGCCATGGCTCTCTGTACCGTTTACTGATTCAGAAACCCGTGATCGTTTGGATGAGGTGTTTAAGACTAGGGAGATTCCCAACCTAATCATGATCGATGATAAGGGTAAAGTACTTGGGATTGAGAATATCGACAGTGTCATTCGTAACTATGTCGGTGTCATTCATAACTACGGAGCTGACGCTTATCCTTTCACACGAGAGAGGATGAAGGATATAATAGAGGAAGAAGACAGAGCCCGGAGAGAACAGACCTTAACATCTGTCTTGGTGTCTCCTTCACGGGGCTTTGTGATTTCCCAACATGGAACCAAGGTACACGCTTATTAATAGCTTAGTTATGAGATTAGGAAGAGTATTTAGAGAAGAAGACTTCCTGCACTAGTTGCTCTTTTTAGTTTTGTTGACTTAATGAAACTGATCAATTGCGTATTCACTAGGTACCCGTATCGGAGCTGGAAGGGAAAACCATCGGTCTTCTCTTCTCGGTGGCTTCGTGCAAGCGATGTACAGAGTTTAGTTCAAAGCTTGTTGAGGTTTATAATAAGCTGAAAGAGAATGGGGAGGATTTTGAGATTGTGTTGATTTCTCTTGAAAATGATGAGGAGTCTTTTAAGAAGGACTTGGAGGACAAGCCATGGCTAGCATTGCCGTTCAATGACCACAAAAGCTCATCAAAACTGGCTCAGCACTTCATGATATCCACGCCGCCGCCACCAACGCTGCTCATTCTTGGGCCTGATGGAAAAACTCGTCACTCTAATGTTGCTCAAGCTATCGAGGACTATGGCATTCTCGCGTATCCTTTCACTCCAGAGAAGTTTGAACAACTTGAGGAGATAGAGGCTCCAACACTCGAGTCACTTCTTGTCTCCGGTGATCTTAACTACGTTCTCGGAAAAGATGGGGCTGAGGTAAAAAAGCTCTCTTAATCTTGTTCTAAACACTTCAATTTGAACCAACCCTCTTAAGATTTTGATTTTTCTTTTGTTAGGTGCTTGTTCCTGATCTGGTGGGGAAGAACATTCTTTTGTACTTCTCAGGACACTGGTGTGCTCCTTGTCGCACTTTTACACCAAAGCTCGTTGAAGTTTACAAGCAACTAAAGGAGAGGGATGAAGCGTTTGAGTTGATCTTCATCTCCAATGACCGGAACTTGGAAGAATTCAGTGAGTACTACTCGGAGATGCCATGGCTTGCTCTTCCGTATGGTGATCCTAGGAAACCGACCTTGGCACGAGCCTTTGAGCTCGTGGGCATCCCAATGCTAGTAGCTACAGGACCAACCGGGAAAACCGTAACAAAAAGAGCAAGGGATCTTGTGGAAGCCCATGGCGCTGATGCTTACCCTTTTACTAAGGAACGTTTGAAAGAGATTGAAGCTAATTTCAATGAAATGGCAAAAGAGTGGCCTAAGAAGGTGAAACATGCATTTCATGATGAACACGAGCTACAATTGACTCGTGTTCAGGTTTACACGTGTGATAAGTGTGGAGAAGTAGGGAAAATATGGTCTTACCATTGTGATGAGTGCGACTTTGATCTTCATGACAAGTGTGCTTTAAATGAGGAGATGAAATTTTGACAGAGTTGTTGACAGTATACGGGCAGAGTTGAAGCAAAGCTTAAGTATAAAAGAAACAAAAATAATCTAGAAATCAACATATACCAAAGGATTGAGAATTAATGGACAACGTAGACTAGATCTTGTAAACTTTTTATTAATTTGGTCAAAATTGTAATGATAAAAAAAAAAAAAAAAGATCCATTTTGATTGTCTTGACAACATTGCTGGCTAACGACAAATGCATAAACACGTTCCAAAAACAATATATATGTACAATAAGACAAGGGATAGTTTTTGTAAACTTGTGACCTTTGCTTGCTTGCCACACAAGTTAGTCAGCAAGAGCAAGATTAGGTTTCGTTAATAGGCTTGGAAAAAGCAGGGCTGAGCTTTCACGGGGAAGTAACCAATCTGGATTAGGATCGGATAGGAGAAAACCATAATCACGATCATACACATTTTCCAAGTAGACAGAAGAAGAGAATTCTCCCACGTTTTTGGAGAGTAGTAATATATTTGATGGGGGACGATTTCGCAGTGCCCAAACATAAATGTGCACCAACATGTCAAAAATTCTAGCATTTTTATCACCTGTATCAACGGAGATCTCTAGGTTAGAGAGACATGTACTGTGTATTATCAAGTAAGTGAAAAAGGGAGAAATTAGGGTTAAAGGGAAGGAAATTACCGTCGGGAAAGACGGTGATTTTGATTTTCTCATCGGAATATCCTGCCGGGATTTTATACTTACCAACGAAAAAATGGATTGACAGCTTCCCAAAATAACACTGCTTGCGAAGATCTTCTTCCATCTTTTGATAAACGGTTTCAGAATCGATTGGATAATCCTCCACGTCCCAAAAGACACATGTATTACCCTCTGCGAGACCGAATAATAAACAATCAATCACGAGACGGAAACAACAACAAGAGAGATAGAGAGATCTTACCTTGGTGTTTTATCATCGGTAATACATAATCAGAAGCTTGTTGCTTTTTCTTCGGTGATCCACGCATGGTGAGAGATTTTTGTGAATTTAGGGCTGTTTCGCTTTAGTATATAATAACTGTATTTTCTTGGGCTGGGCCTGAGAGATATTAGATAGCCCATATTAGATATTTTACAGTTACTAAACTCGAAGCAGATTTGAGATTTTTGTTTCCTGGAATCTGTTTGCTTTATTTTTCTCGCGAAAATCAAAAGTTTTTCTGGGTTTTGATCTGTTTGAAAGAAGATGATGATGCTCAGAATCCGAAGCAGAGATGGATTGGAGCGAGTGAGTGTAGATGGACCTCAAATTACTATCTCCCAACTCAAAACCCTAATTCAGGAACAGCTTCAGATCCCAATCCATAACCAAACCTTATCCACAAATCGGAACCTTCTCCTTGCCAAATCTCCCACTGATTTCTTAGGGTTTAGCGACATGGCCGATCCAAACCTCCGAATCTCCTCGCTTAGTCTCGGTCACGGCTCTATGCTCTACTTAGCGTACGAAGGTGAGCGTACGATTCGCGGTGGTCCACCCGTAACTCCAGCTGGTTCGTTCGGGAGGAAGATGACTGTGGAAGATCTAATCGCCCGTCAGATGCGTGTGAGTCGCCAGGAGAAATCTCACTGCGATTCCGTCTCGTTCGATCGCGATTGCGCAAATGCGTTTCAGCACTACGTCAACCAGTCGCTAGCGTTCGCTGTCAAACGCGGCGGATTCATGTACGGAAACGTATCGGAGGAAGGTCAGGTGGAGGTGAATTTCATCTACGAGCCGCCGCAGCAAGGTATGGAAGATAATCTGATTCTGATGAGAGACGTAGAGGAAGAGAAACGTGTTGATGCGATCGCTTTAGGGTTAGGGATGAGGAAAGTTGGGTTTATATTCAATCAGACGGTGACTCAGGACAAGAAGGAGTACACATTGTCCAACGTTGAGGTGTTGCTTGCGACGCAGCTTCACGCAGAGAGTGAATTGAAGGAGTGGGTCACTGCGGTTGTGAAGCTTGAGATCAATGAGGATGGTGGTGCAGATGTTCATTTCGAGGCGTTTCAGATGAGTGATATGTGTGTTAGGTTGTTCAAGGAAGGATGGTTCGAGACGGAGATTGGTTCTGAGGATGATCCAAAGCTCTCCAAGATGAAGAAAGAGGTGGTTGTTGGCGTCAAGGATCTTAAAGAAGTCGATAATGATTTCTTCCTCGTTGTCGTCAAGATCTTGGATCATCAGGTTCGTTTCTGTACCCTTTTAGCCAATGCAGCATAACTATTATACAGTTTAGGTAGGAATCGTTTGAAAGATCAGAACTTGGCATCTGCTGGAGCAACTAGTGATAGGAGGATAAACTAGGCGTGTTTCTGTCTCTTTGAATCAAGAGCGTAAGTAGCTGGGAAGAACAAGTGTTATGGACTTTTGATTGTTATAGTGTTAGAACATTCATGATTACTTATGTTGTAATACAGTCACTTCTCGTTCGTCATGTATAATTGTGTTTTTTGATTGCTCAATTGCTAGGGATCGCTGTCTTGTACTTTCCCGATAGAGAACCGGAACGTTCAAACGACGATGCGGGCTTTGAAAACTCATATGGATCGTGCGAGGAGCCTCCCATTCGTGAAAAGGATCTCAGATTTTCATCTGCTTCTCTTTGTGGCTCAGTTTCTGGACGTTGTTTCGGATGTTCCTGCATTGGCGGAGTGCGTGCGTCTTCAGTCTCATGTCCCTGAGGGGTACGAGTTGCTCATCGACTCCATGGCCAATACCTCGTAAACATTTAGTTTTAACAGTGTCTTTGTGTTCATATTCTGTCTCCCTCAGGTTTATATAACTACACTTTTTAGTTTCTTTATATAATCTTTTGGTTCAGAAAATGAAAAAGAAAAATTAAGGTCTTTAATCGGAGTCTCCTTGGGATGTATATACTCTTGGTCAAGTTCCTCTTGAAACGCAATCTATCGAAACTATTGTTCCATCGGCAGATAAGTGCCAACAATTTTTTTTCTTTTTCCCTTCTGTTTAGTAACTAAATCTTTAGAGCATCCATATCGCATAACAATTCAGAGTGTTTACAAATATTAAAGTAATAAAAAAGGGAAAAAATAAACCATAAAATTTTATAAAGGAAGACCCGTGTCTCTGCATAGGCACGGAAGACACTCTGATGGGGATTACGTGTCAGCAGCTATTTGGATGCATTTGTTTCTTTGTCGATTAAAACAAAAATGTTTTTTCTTCTCTCTAGATCCATCGATTTTTTGTATCAAGCATACCAAAAATCCTCTCATAAATCTGTAATTTTTCGATAAAATCTTCGGCAGATCCAGATACTTCCGATTCCGGCTAAGAGCTTCAAGGTTGGGTTAGTCGGAGCCGGAAATATGGCGGAGAGCTTCCGATTCCACAATCTCCCTCTGTGGTTTTGATTAGGATTTGGATGAGAACCCAAACGTTCTGATTAGGATTTGGATCTGTGGTTATGCGCTTCAATTTTTATATATGTACGTTTGATTATATATGTATATATAGGATCGGCTTGGTGTCGAGAAGATTTTTGTTTTGGAGATTTGCAAAGAACAAAGAAGAAGAAGAATAATGAATTATTATAATATTAATTATATAATATTTTATACATTAAAACACTCTTTATCACATAACCAATGTGGATGGTCTTAGTTTCTTGATATGATATTTTGATTCAGAAAATGAAAAAGAAATACCAAGAAAAGTTAAAGTCCATTAATCAGCGGGTTTACTCTTGTTCAAGTTCCATTATACACATACATCGAAACTATTGTTCAAATTAAATTACATCAAATTATGAGGAAAATACATAAAACATCTGGTGGTGGATCAACGACTTCTTAGAAAATTTCCTCTTAGCACATTATTCCACGGCCATGCAAACCTTGACATATTCCTCATGGCCATATCTGGTGTTGTGGCTTCCCCTAAAAATAATGTATATCCTCCACCACGTAAAAGATCCATTGAATAATAAAAATCACCATTACCTGAAACTATCATTATGTTGCGAGGTTGAGGATCTTGATACTTGGAAGCATATCGCACCAATTCTGTCTCTAAAGATAGTTCCACTGGATCCGAATCCGAATGACGTGAGCAGTAAGAAAATCTCTCCACTACAGGCATGAGCGTGAAACATTGCCTTGTAAGGTGACTTTTTTGTTCTGGAGTAAGTTTATTATCTATATCACCAACAGCGAGTCTTGTGGGTGAGAGAACATACGGGCTACCTGTTTGACTTAGAGCACCATTAACGTAATTCTCTAGAAATTGCAAAGTATTTCTTTCATTAGGCGAACAGGTGTTGAGGTCCCATAAGAGAGCTACCCCGTGGTCTCCCATTTATTTGGAGCCCTAAAAAACATAAACTAGTAAGGATTTAGAGAAGCAACATAAACTACTTTGATAAATCGTATAACAGAGGACAAGGGTTACCGTGAAAGAGAAAGTGTGTCGCCGGAAGGAGAAATCTTGTCCTCAAAGTGATTGAAGAGGGAAAACGATCGGAAGCGAGAGAGAAGGGTTGAAGAAAATACGAAGGAGAAATATTATCCTCAAAGTACCAAGTTTTATTAAGCCTTGACCATCATTAACGGTAAGATTTCTAGCGTCTCATGTCAATAAAAATTAATAAGAAAAATAAAAATTTTATTATTTATGACCTGATTTTGCCCTGAGTCGTCTCTCCCACATGAAACACTAGAGACATATCAACGCGGCCACATGTCTTCAAAAATCAGATCTCGTTTTTGTTTCTTAGTGATTCATGTTTGTTGTTATGTGAATTGAGATAGTTGGGATTTAGAATGTGTTTGGTATTAGGAGTTAAAAAGTTTGATTTAGCTGAAATAATGATTCTATGTTTGAGTTAAGAAGTTGCATTTAGCTCTGTTGTTCATCATGAAGTGCATGTTTCACCTTCTTAGGCCACTCTTTTGCCATTTCATTGAACTTAGCTTCAATCTCTTTCAAACATTCCTTAGTAAAAGGGTAAGCATCAGTGCCATGGTCTTCCACAAGATCTCTTGCTTTTTTGTTACGGTTTTCCTGTAGCTACTAGCATTGGGATGTATCACCGTTTATATTCTTGTTCCTTGAAACGCAATCTATCGAAATCATTGTTCCATTAGCAGATAATACATGTTTCACCTTCTTAGGCCACTCTTTTGCCATTTCATTGAAATTAGCTTCAATTTCTTTCAAACGTTCCTTAGTAAAAGGGTAAGCATCAGCGCCATGATCTTCCACAAGATCCCTTGCTTTTTTGTTACGGTTTTTCCGTAGCTACTAGCATTGGGATGTATCACCGTTTATATTCTTGTTCCTTGAAACGCAATCTATCGAAATCATTGTTCCATTAGCAGATAATACATGTTTCACCTTCTTAGGCCACTCTTTTGCCATTTCATTGAACTTAGCTTCAATCTCTTTCAAACGTTCCTTAGTAAAAGGGTAAGCATCAGCGCCATGGTCTTCCACAAGATCCCTTGTTTTTTTGTTACGGTTTTCCCGTAGCTACTAGCATTGGGATGTATCACCGTTTATATTCTTGTTCCTTGAAACGCAATCTATCGAAATCATTGTTCCATTAGCAGATAATATGTTAAAAAATGTGGAGATGCGGGGGATCGAACCCCGTGCCTCTCGCATGCAAAGCGAGCGCTCTACCATTTGAGCTACATCCCCATTTGATATGAATAAGCCACGTAGTTACAAAAATCTAATAATACAAAATTTTGGCTGATAAGCTTATACTAAATGAGGAAGGCAAGCGATGTTGAATTAATCATGGAAAAACAAAAAATTTGGAGATGCGGGGGATCGAACCCCGTGCCTCTCGCATGCAAAGCGAGCGCTCTACCATTTGAGCTACATCCCCGTTTGCAATTGAATCTTCAAATATCAAATTAGACCAAATGTTGTTTGCTTGGGTTTAATCTAAAAGCCCATAATTTGGATGTTGGAAGTAGGGGTTGCTTTTCAAGACAAAACACGACAAATTAAGAGAGGACAGCAAAACAAAACACTTTTTGTCGTCTTCTTCCACTTTTGAAAATTTATTCCAAAAATATAAATATAAAAAGTCTAATAGTGGGGAAGACTGACTAATTAGGTTAAAAGCTCGTTCAAACACATTAGTCTGTCCACATGTCATTTGTTATTATGGGAGCTAGGGAAGCCTATTTTGGATATATTTATCATGCTTATCAAATTTTATTATAGTAGTATTGGAAAAACAACGAACAGTTTATGGTAAATCTTACAATCTTATCAAAATGTATAAGATATGTATTTTTTTCCTTAATTACAGTCTTAAAATAATATCAACATAGACTACATCATCTTGGTTCTTTTATATCTCCGATCTTTATAGTTACAATAATGTATTTTCCAACCCAATTATTATGCTCTTATGAAATATCTATGAAGAAATGCGTAGACAAATTTTGAATTGTCGAGGATAGTGGAAGGAAATAATTAATGAGTGAAAGTTTTATTTGCTTAGAATCAATGAATCATGCAATATGAAAAAGTTAAGGAGTGGAAAATGTGAGCACACGTACCAAAAGGGACAAAATAGATGACGACAAATTTAAGAAAGCCTCATAATAGACACGCGAATCATATACCTTAGCGTGTTATCGTTTTCTTTCTCCTTTTTTTATTTTCTTTCTTGTTTGGTTGATTGCTTTTCTGATGTTTGTGTTTTTTTAACCATAGTTTGATCTCATCGAAATGTAATTAAGTTTAGACGTTATACTAGCTTCTAAATATTAAATGTCGTTTGTTAGTTAATTAGGAACATTTTGTGCAAGAAATCATGATACAACAACAATATTATGTTCATCTATAATCTTGTAACTTCGTTGATTCTCATCAATGAAATGATAGTTTTGCATGTTATCATTAGTACTCCGAGTATTTACATGTTTAGCTGATTATATAAAGTTATAACGTGATGGTAAGTTGGTAACAACTACGAGCATTTCTATTTCTTCCTCTATAATAGAACAAAATATAGCATTTCTCTAGTTTTCTTCCAAACCAGTTTTATTTTGATATCTAAAATAGAGATTACTATTTTTATCTCCAAATATAAAGGAAAAAATAGAGATTTTTTTGTTTTTTTCATACTTTCTCTAAAATAGAAGAAAAAATAGCATTTTTCTATAACAAAAAAATATATTGGAGAGAAATTAGAAAATTGCTATATTTTATTCTATTTTAGAGTAGAAAATAAGAAAACACATTGGAGATGGTCTAACTAGCTAAAATAATAAAAAACTAGCTAAAGTAAAGTAATTATATTGCTATAAAGATAGACAATTGGATTTTTTTAAAACATTTTATTTTATCGAAACTGATTTAAAAAATTACATCACTAAATAAGTTTAACAGATGAAATACAAATTTTTTTTTTTGCACCGGAAATTAAGTGACGATACATTAGCGATACCAAAATGATCTTGTTTTAAATCGAAATTAGACAATTAGGTGTTCCCGAATCTACAATAGCAGTCGGACTTCCAAAATCTATTACGATAACATGATAACAATTATCTTAATCTAGATAAATTTTCTTCTTTGATTGTTTTTATTAATTTTGTTCCGAGTCTCTGACGGCTAGGAGACAATTGGATTGTTAACCGATTTTTTTATCAATAATATACACTACAAATGGTGGTTAAATAAATATATAAAAAAAATATTTGTGGGATCAAACTACGACGTATAAGAAATGTGTCAAAATAAAAACAAATATCCATGGAATGTTTTATCAATTTGTCGGTCCATTGAGATAAATATTTTATCCTATGGACATTTTCATTCACAATTTTTGTTTTCAGGAGAGGGTCGTTTCCATTCACATTGCGACAAAATACAATTCGTTATATATCCTTTTTAGATTTTTGTTGAAGATCGACGGTCCTAATTGTCTTAGACATGATGACATGCAAAACTACACCATATGCAATGAATATATGTGTGTTTTGTAGTTATATCAGGATAAAACAACGGTTGAGATCTACTGTTTTCATCCCATCATATAGATTCATGGTTCTCATTTGTCTAATCTGAAAGACAGATCAAAAAGCAAAATTATAGGACCTTTTTTTTTTTTTTAACTTTTTTCCCACTCTAACCTCGTTTTTAATTCATTTTTTATTTATCTTTAGGGATTAAAACACTCCCTAAAACCCCTTCTCGAACTCGCTAAATAATCATCATATTTAAAACTAAAGATAATTATTTGATGTTCATAGTATTTCGGATTTTTGTGTTCCGTTCAATCTATTGGGAAATCTAAATGCCTTGAATCCAGTTTAGTCCACCAAAATCATTTAATTATTGCTCAAGGACCAGAGAAAAGAGTACCTTTGGGAGGAATTAGAAGGTTATTGGTGTGTGATTGCCACGCGCTTCAGTCACACAACACGACAAAATCCAAAGCCCATTCCCACATTCTACCTAATGGGCCCGCCCGTTTGAAAATAAAAACAAGCAAAGTATTTGGAGCGGCCGAATTTTTAATATTTTTTCCATTTAAAAATGACAAGTCAAAGAAAAACATGATCAATTACAAATGGAAATATACAAACAAAGACATCTAATAATATTTTTCTATTTTTGTTCAAAAGTGATTAAGAAAAACAACAGGAACAAATAATAACGACACAACATTTGAGTTAATAGAGTAGTTAAAAACCAGTTGAAAATTGAGTAGATGGTAGAAAACGATTTAATATATTCCGAATTAAGTATTTTTCTTCAAATTTTTAAAAAGCGACATATGATATGATAAGTTAGTCGTACGTTTAGTTGATACTATATTATTGGTTTCTACTTTTTAAAATTTGTATTTAAGAAAAAACAATAAATAGATATAAATATGTGAAAATCCAACGTTGAAAGGGAGGGACCCTGACTGAAGGAATGATGTCATTCGCCCAAAGTAGAACACGTTTCGCCAGTGGTGGCAATATCGTAATAATGCAGATCGGACAAAAG
This sequence comes from Arabis hirsuta, assembly GCA_964056655.1. Taxonomy (NCBI): domain Eukaryota; kingdom Viridiplantae; phylum Streptophyta; class Magnoliopsida; order Brassicales; family Brassicaceae; genus Arabis; species Arabis hirsuta. The sequence continues at coordinate 234,019 of OZ053308.1, read as the reverse complement.
GGTATTTTAGGCATTTGACAATATTTTTTTTTTAAATAACCAAAAGAAAACAACACAAACCCATTTGTCGCCACATGCCATGGCGTTGGTCGCACGCTGGATAGCATTTTTTTGTCATTTTCCTTTTAACTAATTTTACAATTTGCTTCACAATTTGCATTCACATTTATAATTATTGTTTTTTGGGTAAAAAATTATTGATTATATAAAATAAAATACAAAAGAACCTCTCTCTGTCTTTCATCCATCATAGTCACAGCCATCATTTATAAAACAAGATCCAAATCTGTATGATAATTTTCTTTTCTTTATTATCTTTAAATAGTTTAAAGCTGCATTAGTACCTTTATATATTTATATATCATTAGATGATGAATGATCTTTTGATGCAACTTTTATTTTCTCCCTTTTGATATGTTTTGTTCATATTACCATCTTTTACTACCATTTTGGATTTTTTATTAGACAAATTATTCGTTAAATTCAATCAAATTCACTATTTATTTTGATTCAATTAAAAAATTTAGATATCCATTTTGAATCAAAACGAAACAAATAATAAAATTTAGTATCCGTTTAAACCGAATCAAATCACAAATACTAATTATAAAGATCTGAATATATGATCCGATTCGTATATTACTTATATATACATATAATATGATAGATTTATAACATATATTTATATTTTGTTACTTTTAAATATATTTGGAGAATATATTTATGTAAAGATAGGTAGATACTAACTTTAGTTAAAATATACTTCTTAAATAATAAATATATTTTGTTTATTATCGTTTTAATTTTTCACTTTTCATTTTTTAATTCTATCAAATAAAATTATACCTATTTCATATATTTATTCATTAATTAGTTTATATCTTTTATTAAAACTTTTATTTTGAAAAAAGATTATAGTGTTTTAATTTTTAATATTTTTTAAAACAAATATCCGTGAAGATCCGGATATTCGCAAATATTCAGAAAAAATCTGGATATCTTTAATCCCGGATATTCAAATTTTTTTAAAGCAAAACGAATCGAAAAATTATATATCTATCAAAAACAAATTGAATCACAAATACTGTATTTTTTCGGATATGCGATCCGTGTCCAGGGCTAATAGACTATATAGTTGTATTGTTTACCTTTATGACATTAATAATTGTCTACATCATTAAAAAAAAAAGTGAATACGAAAAAACCATGGAATATACTCTTTCCATTTCATATTGGTTGTCATTTTAAGTTTAATTTTTTATTTTATATTACTTATTGTTTTGTATTTTCAATGCATATTTATACCTAATTTTTATTTTTATTTTTATTATTTAATTTATTAATTATATATATCAAATAAAATAGTAGTAGATTAATTAAAGATAAAATAGAAAATTCAATTTTTTTTAATTTATGTAAAATAATATAAAATAACAAATACTGTGAAACGAAGGAGTAATTGATAGATTACTAAGTTAACAAAAGGAAGAAGAAACAAACATCAAAATGACTCTACTATTGGATGTAAGCTTTAGAAATGCAAAGTATTTCTACATCAATCACCAAGTAACAAAATGACAAAATAAGCTAAATTTCTTTAAACTTAGATATAGCCACATAATACTTCTGCCAAGTTCCAACTAATACTTTCGGATAATTAATCAAAACTCTAATAAAGTATTTCACAGTTAAATACATGTAACTATTTAAACAAATTAATCCGTATGCATAAATATTATAATAGTAAAATAAAAAAGAAAAGGTGGTGGTCAAAAGTAGCACTAATGAGAGAGCGTGTCAGGAGTGGCGTGCCAATACCCAATCCTCTCTCTCCTTCACATGACACCGTGGCCAACAAATCCTTTTTATTTATTTTTCTAATTAATACTAATATTTTTCTTAATTAATCAACCGACTGAACTAATTAGTAATTAGTAATTTACCTACTAATTTACCTTATCGTCGACACAGAGAAAAAAAAAATTGAAAAAAAAAAGAAAGAAAAGAGTGGGACCCACAAATCGAAACAGTATTACTACTGGTTCGTCCTCCCTTCTTTCTCCCCCGCTCCATTCGTCACCGTCCGATCTCTTTCTTCCTTCTTCTTCAAAACCTTTCTCACACCTTTGACCCCCTCTCTCTCTTTCTCTCTCTCTCTCTCTAGTCTTTCATTCTCTCTCTCTCCTTTGATTCTCTGTACTTGTTCTTTTTCTCCAGGTCCTTTAAATCTTCTTCTTCTTCTGGGTTTTTTCCAATTTCAATTTTCCCGGAATCAGAAACACAGAGAGTGATTTATTCATGGGTTTCAATGGTTTAAGACACTGAAACTAATCCTCGCTTGGAAAATCATTTCACACCTCTGAGATTTGTCTGTTTTTATTCTCTGGATTTGTGATTATGGCTGGTGGAAACGAAGTCAACCTAAACGAATGCAAGGTACTTTCCTCTTTTTTCATACTTCCATTGATCCAATTTACAACAAAAACACTTTTTTGTTAAAAAAAATCTGAGATTTGTTTCCACTTTTTTCTTCTGCTACGATTCAGCTTTTTGTTTTCTTACTTCCTTCGATTTTTGTGTGTTTTTTCGTTTTGGGTTTCTTACTAAATCTCTTGAAAAAATCCCCAAATCTTCAATTTTTGTTCTTTAGTCTATGAAGATCAAATTCAAAATCATCACATAGATTCATTGTACGGTATCAGAAAGAAAAAAAAATCTAAAACGTCCCATCTAAAAAACCAAAATCTTTGTTTGTTTCTCCTGTAGAGGATTGTCCCACTCAACACATGGGTCCTCATTTCCAATTTCAAGCTCGCTTACAACATTCTCCGTCGTCCAGACGGTTCATTTAACCGTGACCTCGCCGAGTTTCTCGACCGGAAAGTTCCCGCCAACACTTTCCCTGTCGATGGTGTCTTCTCCTTCGACCATGTCGACACAACAACAAATCTCCTCACCAGAATTTACCAACCTGCTTCTTCTCTTGATCAGACACGTTACGGTACTGTCGAGTTAAACCAACCCTTAAGCGATACAGAGATAGTCCCTGTTCTGATTTTCTTCCATGGAGGTAGTTTCACTCATTCATCAGCTAATAGCGCGATTTACGACACTTTTTGTCGGCGGTTAGTGTCTATTTGCGGTGTTGTTGTTGTCTCTGTTGATTACCGGAGATCGCCGGAGCATCGGTACCCTTGTGCTTATGATGATGGTTGGAATGCTCTCAAATGGGTTAAATCAAGAATCTGGCTTCAGAGTGGTAAAGATTCGAATGTTTATGTTTATTTAGCTGGTGATAGCTCAGGTGGTAACATAGCTCATAATGTTGCTGTGAGAGCAACTAAGGAAGGAGTTAAAGTGTTGGGTAACATTTTGCTGCATCCAATGTTTGGTGGACAAGAGAGGACTGAATCTGAGAAGTGTCTTGATGGTAAATACTTTGTGACTATACAAGATAGAGATTGGTATTGGAGAGCTTATTTACCTGAAGGTGAAGATAGAGATCATCCTGCTTGTAATCCGTTTGGACCTAGAGGGGAAAGTCTTAAAGGAGTGAAATTTCCAAAGAGTCTTGTTGTTGTGGCTGGTTTAGATCTTGTTCAGGATTGGCAATTGGCTTATGTTGATGGGCTTAAGAAGACTGGTCATGAAGTTAATCTTTTGTATTTGAAGCAAGCTACAATTGGGTTTTACTTCTTGCCTAACAATGATCACTTTCATTGTCTTATGGAAGAGTTGAAGAAGTTTGTTCACTCGATAGATGATAGTCAAAGCAATTCAAGTCCTCTTCTACTAACTCCATAGCAACAAGAAAGGCCTGGTCATGTTGCTGCTACATACATAAAGAGAAGAAGAAGAGTAGAGGATCGGTTTGGTTTGCATATGATGGGGTTTTTGTACAGTTTCCACAAGTCTTGTGTAGTGTTCAATAACGTTTTTGTGTGTCTTCAATGGTCTCCTGAAGCATCTTAAGTCTTGGCTCAGTGTGAGATCTTAGTTCACCGAAGTAAAAACCAGTTCGGTTGTTATCGGTATCTTTCGGTATAGGGGTAAACCGAGAGATGGTACTTTGTTTGCCTAGTAGTATGGTGTAGTCTTTAATTGGTTTCTAAAGTACAGAGGGTAGAATACAAGGTAACTAATTTGTCTTTCAACATGTTGTGGGAAAAACTTATCCTTGGTATGGATTTGTATGTGTATATTACCTTTTTAATGTTATAATGCTATTAATAGGAAGAGTATTGTCTTTGTGGTTGTAGTTTCTTACCTTCTTCTTTTAGTGCTTCATTGAAAGGTTTTTGGCATACAAAAGACAAATGTTTAAAACCCTTTTTCCCCTTTCATGTCTCTCCAAGCATTTGCTCAATCTATGCCATAATCGTGAAATATTAAAAAACAAAATAAAAACACAAAAAAAAAAGATCCTAAATGAAAACCCTAAGGAGACATGTGGCAATGGCTATAAAGAGAGAAGGAAGAGGAAATAAATGTGAAAGAAGAGAAAAGACAAGTGTTGTGTGTGCATTTGAGGCAAAAGCTTCACAATGCCAAAACCAAACCCCATCCACCCAAATGAGAAAAAAGCTTACACAACAAAAATCAATATATTAAATAATGATTGGACAAAAATGTCAAAATCAATAATCGTTTTTTCTTTATATTCCTTTTTTTAATAGTTTTGGTTTTCTTTGGCATCTTTTGCTTATTGCCTCTTGTATGTGCATGTATTTGATTTGGAATTTTTGGTGTTTCCTTGTAGTGGTTATGAACTTTGGGGGATTCAACATGGACCCCCACCTCTTAAGAGAAAACAATCTCTTTTGTCTACATATGTTTGTTTCTATATATTTCTACATTTCTTTATAATATGCTATTTATAACCATGGCTTATGTGTGATAGTTTTTATTATATACTTATGCTTGTGGATGGATGCCAAGTGGTAGGGACATTGAGGCTTGGAGAAAAGAAAGAAAAGCGATGCTTTCTTCTTTGTTTACTTGCTATTTCTTTCTTATAAATAATAAATAAATAAATAAGCAAAGAACAGTTTGCAGGTAACTTCTTACTTTGAAATTGAATATAATTTTCTATCCCCATTAACATTGACTTTTTAGTCATGGCCTCGCATGGATCTTTCAAAATTAATTTTCTAATAGTACTATAATTAAAAAAAATTCCTTATATTTTTTGGGGCTCTCTTGTCAAAGTATTTATGACCAAACTTTTGGCTCATTGATGCGTGTGTGACAAAGACTCTCGTTTGTCTTGTAATGAAATTGTCTTGGCAATTACTTGGGGGGAGTGTATTATATTAAGGATTTTAACTTATTTGAATGTTATTTTTTAGAAATGTTAAATCAGCTAATGTTTCGTGTTAAGAGAAGAATTCTTGGATTTTTGTAACAAAGGGTCGCTCTCATTTAGTTTTGTTGCTTTAAATTCTGACAAAAATAACTTAAATTTGTTTGGTGATTTATCAACATCTTCTGATTTTTCCATAATTCATTAATTTGTCGTTTACACTAAAGATTCTTTCTTTTGTCAATGGAATGGCTTTGTCGTTTGTGGACTATATTCAATGCTTTAGATCCAAAATTACAAATTTATTATATTCATCATCTAACTAACTTTGAGCTTAAAGGGTTGGTTTGAGGAATCTTTAATTTGTTTTTTCAAAAGGGTATAATATAGCTTTTGGGTATCACTTTTCTCCAGTTCACATTAGGAGTATCAAACCAAGCCAAAGGTTAACTGAAATCGTGTCCAAACAAACGGTCTATAAACTAAACCAAGAGATATAAATAAACTATAATCAAAATAAGCTTTCGGGTTTTTATTTTGTTTTTTTTGTACGTGAAAACATATTAAAAACAGGATCCAAAATAGAACCAACTCAAAATTCACAACTAATGACCTGATTATAAAAGAAAGAGAAAGAAGGTAAATAATGAGATTATAATTAGGGAAGAAGCTAGGCTTATACTCTGAATGGAAAGGATTATAGATGTGCAGAAGTTTCATAGAAATGGAAGAAAAATAGAAAAGAAAGAGAGACAGAGAAAAAAGGAAAGAAAAGACAAAAGCATTGAACAACGATTCTTTTGTCTTTATTAGCCTACCTAAACCCTAAACCATTCAAAGAATAAGACACGAATTCATCTTGAAAATCTCAAAACTCTAAATACCATACAAATTCACCATTTAACTTCATTTTCTCTCTCTCTGATTGATATCACTTGTATTCATCATCAGCTCGTCATCATGTTTTCACTTTCTTGTCTCTTGTTGGTGACAACTCTCCAATAGTCAGTAGATTATTATTTAAATGCTTTCTTTTAACCTATGAAGAATCTGATCGTGCATGCTTTTTACACACTAGTCAGTAGAGCAAAAGTTTGCATAACATATGTGACATGCATGGCTATTTGTTACTTTGTATGGGCGTGTATAATTCCTCAAATTTGTTAAACTCTAAAGATTCTCAGACCAGAGACATAGGTTTCGTTCGAACAAACAAAAATACAATAGCAACTCAGTCACATGGTTTTTACACAGCATGCCGTTTCATGATATAGAACAAAGACTGCATGATGTGTTTCGTAAACGACACAGCATCCTCATGACTATTGTAGATTGTTTTACGTTTTAGGCTTCCATCAAAAGTAATGCGATAGAGAATTGAAGGATCCTTGTGGGCCGTATATCGGGCTTTAATTCTGCTTGGCAAGCCCATAGCATGACGTTTAATTTAACAAACGGCTGTTAGAGTGCGTTAACGTTTACGAACGACCGTTAAGTAATTAAATCCTGATCTTTGTTTGCCACGCTGGCAAAATATCTCGCAATGGGCCCACCAAATACTTGAAGGCCCAAACTGATTCAATTCGGAGAAATGTTTTGATATTCATCATTCATGAGAGAGTGGCGATCGTAGAGGAAGAAGAGCGGTTATGTTAATCATGACATCATCCTCTACGTTTCTCACCGGAGAAGACGAAGAAGAACAACAAAAACGACGGTCACCGTCACCGGAGGAAGACGCCACACCTTCGCATTCTCATCGACGGCGATGGAGCACTCCGTTCGATTCCGGCGACGGCGGATTTACCGTATCGGACGACGAGAATCGAGGTGTGTCTGGACTTAATCTCGACGAATTTTTCTCGTGCTCGCCGGATAACAGTTACAGTTTCTATCTAGGTGGGAAAATATCGCCGTGGGGATCGTCGGGACCGCCGTCACTCCGATCAAACGCCGCGTCGCGTGGAGGACAGAAGAGAGGAAGAAGCGCGACGGTGACGGCGGCGACGAAACGAGATATACCTCCGTTTTTGACGACGCTGGATTGTAATGGAAGGCCGAGATTTCATCATAGGAGAGTGAGAAGTGAAGGACGGTTAGAGATTGCCAGCGTGGCAGTGGATTCACCGGAGATTGTTAGTGTTCGTGGAAGAGAAGGTCTTAGAATCGGAACAGTGAGAATTAGTCAACAAGACGAAGAACAACAGAATCACTGATCTTTCTCTCTTCGATTTTTTTTTTTTTTTTAATTTTTCTCTGCTAATTTTGCGGGAAAAATCAAGCGAGATTGTAGTCTGATCCGTTTACAGATAGAAACGAAAATGAATGGGCTTTACTCGAGGACAATTAGGCCCACGAGAATATATTTGTTTGCTAAAAGATTGTAGTCTGCTAATTAAGCTGACGTGTCAAGCTAAGATTTGTCTGTCACGGAGACATTTACGCACAGGCCGTGCGCTTAACACTGTTCACAGGACGAGTATTTGTGAGAGTCAGAGGAAGCATTGATTGAGCTGCAAATTTTTTTTTTTTTTTTTTTTTTTATAAAGAAGCTCTCGTAAGATGGAGGAAGTGGAGATGGGGAAACAAGCGAAAAGATTGAAGGTAGTGTCTGGAATCAGACACTTATGTTTTTGTTTTCGATTTGGTTCTGTTCTTTGGCGTTTTTTGTTTGGTTTCCTGTTCTTTGTCAGACACGAACGTTCCTTGGCTTATGATTCGAGCCAAAAGTATGCATTGGCATGTTTTTTGTTGTCTCTGGGATCTCAGATCTCTTTGTAGTTAGTAATGAATGATTGAGAAAGTTAAAGAAACCATTGGATTCTAAGCGGGTCACGATTTGTTGTGGGTGCTTCTTGTTAATTGAAACAGAGAAAAGATAGAATTGCATCTTGGGTTGAATTTCTAGGCTCCAAGTTTTGGTCTTTAAGTCCTCAAAGTTGGTTTTGGAAGTAACGTTTTGGTAATCTACACGAAATCTTTGGCCTTTGGGGTTTTGGTTTTGTAAAATTTCTTGTCTTTTCCTTTGATTCTTGTTTTATTGGATGTTTGTCACTGTCTTCGATATTAAAGTGCTTGTATCGTAGTTTTCAATTGTTCCATTGACAAGTCCTGTTCTTTGCTTTGAAGTTTGCTAAAGTAGCAGTGTCACTCTCTAATAATTGCCTTACATGTTGAAATTGGATTATCTCTTTGTACTGAAGTTGTCTTTTAGATTCAGTAAAGTAGTCTTTTTCTTGGTTTTGTTACAGAAAGATGTTTCTCCAGGGAGGTTGATCGATACGTATGCGGCGCAATGCATAGAGTGTAGCAAGTGGAGGGTAATTGATACCCTGGACGAGTATGAGGAAATCAGAAGTATAATGCTTGAAGAGCCGTTTAAGTGCGAGGACAAACAGGGAGTGTCATGTGAAGAGCCTGCAGATATTGTCTATGATTCGTCACGGACATGGGTTATGGACAAGCCTGGTCTGCCTAAAACGCCTAAAGGTTTCAAGAGGAGCTTAGTCTTGAGAAAAGACTACTCGAAGATGGATACTTACTACATAACTCCAACAGGGAAGAAGCTTAGGAGCCGCAATGAAATTGCTTCCTTTGTCGAAGCCAATCCAGAATTCAAGAACGCACCGCTTGGTGATTTCAATTTCACTGTCCCAAAGGTATGTGAAGACACTATTCCTCCTGATGCTAGGATTGGCTCTCCTCCTACTACTACTCATTCAGAGAAGGGCAGCAACATGCCAATCTATGATTGAAGAACAACTTTTTTTTTTTTTATGTCCTTTTCTTCTTCTCCCTAAAACAATGCTTTTGGAGTTTTGTGTAGATTTCATTTTCTCTAATGTTAATGTTATTAGTTTGATTTCGACTCTTAACACAAGCATTTATTCATTAGGAGTTTCATTACAGAGTCTATTGATTAAGTAGAAACAGCTCCGGGAATTCTCTCGTGGCAAACTCTAGTGCACCTTATAATGAGTGGTGTCTCTTGAATAACACTGCACGATGACTCACAGATTGCCTCGTTGTCTATCCTCTTGGAGATGATGGACCTGAGGCATTTGGACATGCATCTTTTATGTGTCTCTGGTTCCGTGTAAGAAGAGCATTTTCTGTTGCACTTTGTCTGCAAAACACCATTAGAATCTTCTACTTGTTGTCTCTCTGACAAGGACTTGGTCCGAGGGCAAACGGTCATGCAACGTTGATACATTCCTTGTCCATCTTCTGAAAAGGGTTTGCAAAATGCATTGCAGAAGGGATATTGTTCATCTTCTTTCATCATCATCTTTTCGTTGCACCTATCTTCACACTCTTTCTTGTTGTGGAGATCGTTTTTGCATTGGTTCTTGCATTGTACCACCACAAGACCTACTGTTGCACTTGACACCACAAGACTAACCAAAGAAATGAGCAAGATGGCTACTAAATCTGCTTTTGTTGGTCCCATGCCTCTACTCATATGGTTTCAAAGATTTTGTGATATAATGTACATTTTTTTGTGTTATACTATATAGATGGGTTTGTGACATGCAAGATTGTACGGGTGTTGTTGCTACGTGTAATCCAAGATTCTATTACCGTCCACTTGTTCATCATGCCTAATGCCTATGCATTCTCGTGTCCAAATCCAACATAAGGAATAACCAAAGGAAAAAACCCGAAAAAGATGAATTTATCAAATATAAAAAAACATATCAAAATACAAGTATGAATGAGCACATAGATGTTATTTATCAAGAATGTAAGCAATAAATTTTTCGTAAAAATGAATTTATGGATAACATATATGAATCTTGAGTATGCTTCGTGTTTTTTTCTTAGGTATTTGGCTATATATATAAGCTGTTTCTCATCTTCTCGAGTCTACTTTTGATAAAAGCATCTGATTTCTTATTTATATATCATTTAAAAGCGGTTTTGGATATGTTTTCCTATCTTCAAGATTAGTTAGAGATTTTTATTTCTTTACCTATTCTATTGACTTGCTTTGATTCTACGCGTTGGGTGAAAATGTGATTGTCTTTTTCACCTGTTCCATAAATAATTTATCTAGTTTCTTCTTTGGTTTGCTTTAACGTAAAAAAACAAAATTTGCTGTTGTGCAAGTTTTTCTTCCATTGGAGCTGGAGATTCGCTTCTTTATTGAAAGATGAAGTTCCCTTATCCTTGAAAATTTTTGGTTGAGTGGACGAAAACTCGTGAAAAATTATTCTTATACACTTGGACTTGTTCATTTCACCATGTTTCCACTTTCGTTATTCTCACGTTTTCATTTCGCGTGAATCACGTGTCATTGTAGACTAATAATAATCCAATGAAGAAACAAAAAAAAAAAAGTTGTTGTCATTGAACAAGTAAGCCCCGTTCTATTGATCCGGTTAAGGACCAAGTGAATAACTGTTCGTTACGGCCATGTTATCATTCGGTAGAGAGACCACGAAAGCTCCTCCACAGACGCGTCTCAGCTGAATGTGTGTCTCTCCGACCGCAAGATTTATTTGCACCGTGGAGAATTTTTTGATAGAAAAACTTTGGCAAATCAAAAGTTTGGATGGTAATTTTTTGTTATAAACAAGAAAGTTATAAATTGGACGAAGATATTAAAAATCAATGATGCTTCAATCACCAAAGATGCTTTTGATCTACAATGCAAAAATGGTTCTAGTAAAAGTCAAATATACAAAGATTTACAGATAAGGCTCGAGTATTGTTTGCTGGTGAATTGGATTTAGTAGATCAGAAGGTTTAGTCCAAAGGATATAGGCATATAGCTGAGTTTTGTCTTCAATGACGGTAAATCTTCAAAACATGATCGATTCGGCAAAGAGGACAAGACTTCCCATGCAACTTCATGGAGCATGTTATGCAGCAGCACATATGACCAGACCTACAAGTCTGATCAGTGACAAGTTTCATGATTTTACAAAACAAGAAGCAGTGCTCTTACTGAACAGGAGTTGCTGAACTAGAAGCAGTGCTCTTATAATAACAACCATATGATACTTGAGTGTGCTTCATTCATGTTTAGGTTTGAGTTGATGCAATTAATCAAACCAATATAAAGGTTTTTCATTAGTGAAAACAAATATACAAAAAAAAAAAAAAAAAAACATACTTGACAGGAGTTATAATTAAATGGAGATCTAATGAGTCGATGAAAACACAAAAGCTTAGTTTTAACATGATATTATTTGGATTTTAGACACATGCTGATAGAGGTTTCGTTAATGGAAATTTAAACCAATTAAATGTTGATCAAGAGCAATACTTAGAACAATAACACAAGTGATTTTGGGTAGTTAAGACTACTTATTTTTGAGGTTTTCATTGATTTATATAGAAACAAAATACATGAAACAAATAACAAGTAAATAGGAAAGTAGTATTATGGTCCTATAAACTAGGAAGCCATTCACCATTATTTGCATAAACATAATATCAATAACTTATTAACACTACAAGAAAACAGGCAGTATTCCGACGGAATTAACGTCCGTCGGAAATTCCGTCGGAAATTTCCGACGGAATACCGACGGATTTCCGACCAAAATGATTCCGTCGTTATTCCGTCGGAAATCCGTCACTATATTCCGACGGATTTCCGACGGATATGAGCTGTCGTAATTTTCCGACGACTTTCCGACGGAATGACGACGGATTTCCGATTTTCCGATGTCGGCAAAAGTTTGATTGGTCATCGCATACCGACGGAACTAAAACCGTCGGAATTCCGTCGGAAAGTCGATGTCGGCAAATTTCCGTGGTTACCATTTCGTGGACGGTGTCCGATGGGATTGGTGGGGTGTTATGTCGGAGGTTTTGACGGATTTCCGACGGATTTCCGACGGAAATCCGTTCTATATAAGCTCCCACATCCGTAACGAACTTCATAACACAATTTTAGGAAAAAAAAATTTTGGTAGCGATGAGTTCATATTTTCGGTCTTGGATGGACGAGCCAATGATGGATATGGGCTCGAACTTATTAACATCCGCTTACGCTGCAGGTATATGCGAGTTCATGAATTTACCCAGAAACCAAGATGCAGCAAAAAAAGGTCAGGATATCAAATGTCCATGTTCTAAATGCTGTAATAGAATTAGTGTTAAGATGCATAGTGTTTGGAATCACTTATATAGATATGGATTTACGCCGGGATATAAAGTTTGGTTTTTACATGGAGAAAGCAATTACGAATATGGTAGTACTAGTAGTAATGCACCTTATTTTCCGGATAGCGTAGAAGAACGTACAACGGAAGTAGATGTTGGGGTAAGTACGGTTGCGATGGTTAACGACGCGTTTAGAGAGAATTTGCAGTCGGGTGGTTATGAGGGTGATAGGGTTGAAGAACCTAATTTAGAAGCTCGAAGGTTTTTTGATATGTTAGACGCATCAAAGCAACCACTGTACAGCGGTTGTAGGGAAGGGCATTCACCGTTATCTTCTGCTAGTAGGATGATGAACATGAAGACCGATTACAATTTGTCCGAAGAATGTGTTGATGCATTCGCCGAGTTTGTGAAAGATGTTTTGCCAGAGGATAATCTTTCTCCAGCATCATACTACGAGGTCCAGAAACTTGTTGCCGGTCTTGGTTTGCCCTACCAGATAATAGATGTGTGCATCGACAACTGCATGCTATACTGGAGAGAAGATGAGAACAGGAAAAAATGTAAATTTTGCCGTAAACCACGGTTCCAAGACACAAGTGGCAGAGTGAAGATTCCTTTCAAACGGATGTGGTATTTACCATTAACAGAGAGGTTGAAGAGGCTGTATCAATCAGAACGCACTGCTAAGGCTATGAGATGGCATGCAGAGCATAATCAAGATGGAGATATTACGCATCCTTCTGACGCAGAAGCGTGGAAACACTTTCAATCGGTATATCCAGATTTCGCATACGAACGCCGAAATGTATACCTCGGCTTATCCACTGATGGTTTCAACCCATTTGGAAAGCATGGAAGAAAATATTCATTGTGGCCGGTCATCGTAACACCTTACAATTTGCCTCCTTCTATGTGCATGCGGCGAGAGTTCCTGTTTCTCTCAGTTCTAGTTCCTGGGCCAGATCATCCAAGACGATCACTCGATATATTCCTCCAACCATTGATCTATGAGTTGCAGATGTTGTGGGAGCATGGTGTTGAGGCATTTGATGTTTCAATCCAGCAGAATTTCAACATGCGTGCGGTTCTTATGTGGACCATAAGCGATTTTCCGGCGTACGGTATGTTATCTGGATGGACAACGCATGGGAGATTGGCATGTCCTTATTGCCAAGACAATACTTCAGCATTCCAATTGCAGAACGGAAGGAAAACTTCATGGTTTGATTGCCATAGGTGTTTTTTGCCGGCAAATCATCCATATCGTCGGTCTAGAAGACATTTTAGAAAGAATTTTCCAGTGTTTACTGGTCCACCTCCGGAGATAGATGGTCGCAGCATATTGGAACAGTTACGAGATTTTGGTGCAGAGCGAACTCCTGAATGTGGGGGTAATGGCCATCACCCCGTCGACGGCTGTGGGGAATATCACAATTGGCATAAGAAAAGTATTTTTTGGGATTTGCCTTATTGGAAAGATCATCTACTGCGGCATAATCTAGATGTCATGCATGTTGAAAAGAATTTCTTTGACAACATCATGAACACCATTTTAAATGTACCAGGAAAGACAAAAGATAACTGGAAATCTAGATTAGACTTGCCATTGATTTGTTCAAGGGCATCCCTTCATGTTTTGCCTAATGGTAGATTGCCGATGCCTGCGTACCGGTTAGACGCGGGTAAGAAGGAAGTTTTCTTTGAATGGATTAAAAATTTTGTTAAATTTCCTGACGGCTATGCATCTAATCTGCGTAATTGCGTGGATTCGACGGAAGGGAAGTTTATTGGAATGAAGAGTCATGATTGTCATGTTGTGATGCAACGTCTTTTGCCATTTGCATTTTCTAATCTTCTTCCTCAAGACATCCATCAAGCAATTGGAGGTATATTTCATAATTTTCTTTAGTTTATTACTAATATAATGTTACTATATATGTACTAACTTGATTACTTTTCTTTTGTAGGAGTTGGGGCTTTCTTTCGAGACTTATGTTCACGGACACTAACAGAGGACGGGATCCGGTCTTTAGAGGCCAACATCCCGGTGCTCCTCTGTAATCTTGAGAAGATATTTCCACCGTCTTTTTTTGATGTTATGGAACATCTTCCTATTCACCTCCCACGAGAAGCAGCATTAGGAGGCCCTGTTCAATACCGATGGATGTACCCGTTCGAGCGTTACATGTTCCACCTGAAGAAAAAGGTAAAAAATTTGAGCAAAGTTGAGGGATCTATTGTCGCACAAAGTCTAAACGAAGAAGTATCACACTTTGCCGAATATTACTTTCCTTCGGATGTCCGGACTAAAGGTAGACGGCCGGCGCGACATGATGATAGAGGTGAGAAAGCAGTGTATCCGGTGGTTGTACCTGAGTTGTTTGCGCAAGTGGGCCGCGTAAGTGGAAAAGGGAAGAAACGCATACTATCACCACAAGAGGTCACACATTTGCATACATATATCCTCAGAAATTGTGACGAACTTGGAGAGTATGAAAGGTACACCATTTCTCATACTAAATTTGTGCAATTATTTGTCTTCATCTAATAAAGATTGTTATGTTACAGGATATACATGTCCATAGCACAAACTTACCATGCTGATAAGACAGATTCCGAACTTGCTGTATTAAAAGACGACGAATTCCCGGAGTGGTTGAAATTTTTTGTACGTTAAATATAACTCCTCACTCTTATTTTATAAGTTTTTTACGTTCATATGTTATTGATTGCTTACTTATATTGTTTTTAGGTTTCCGAAGGTTTAGCAAGTAGTCAAACCCTCCCGACATGGTTAGTGGAGTTTTCTCATGGTTTACGCAGTACCGCGACTTCATATCCGAGATTTTGCACTAGGGGATATTCCTTCAGAATTCGTGACGAAGGACGTCAAAGGCCAACTTCGGACAATGGTATTTCCGCGCAATCAGGTGATACCATGTACTATGGCATTTTAAAAGAAATCTTGGAAATCCACTACCCAGGAATGTTGGACTTGAGGTGCATTGTGTTTATGTGCGATTGGTATGATCCATCCAATGGTAGTGGGGTTCGAATTGACCGTCTTGGTGTTATTTCGATAAATTCAAGCCGGAAATTACATCATTACGATCCATTTATCCTTGCATCTCAAGCAGACCAGGTATAACTATATTGATAGGTTTTCCGTTATATTTATACGTTAGGTTTTGTTATTCTTGTATATAAACAACATCCACCGTTTATGAATAGGTTTGCTACATTCCATATCCTCGAGTTGGGCGGAGGACAGATCCTTGGATGACGGTAACTCCAATTAATCCGCGAGGAAAAATATATGGAGTTCCGGAACATGATGCTCTACAAGTATCGCGAACCAACCAAATGTCACATGTTGAGGAGACGGATAACATTGACCTTGTCACTGATGTCACACATATCGGCGATGATCTAGTGCATTCGGATGAAGATGAACTACGTGAAGAATTTGACGACGATTCCGACTCCATCCCTAGTGAAGGTTCATCAGAAGAGACAGATTAAACATTTATGAATAAATGTTTGTTTGGAGCTGTTTTGTACTATACATCATACTATGCGTTCCCTCTAATATAATGTACTTTATGGTAATATTCGCCAGAATCATTTAATAAATTTGCCGCCGGATTTCCGCGCGAGGGATAAAAGCTGTCCTAATTTTCGGACGACATAACGACGGAATTAGTTCCGTCGGAAATCCGTCGGAATTCCCGATGTCGGCAAAGTTTGAGTGGTTACCATTGCGTTATATGCGGCCGATGGGACTGGCGGGGTATTATGTCGGATGTTGCAGACGGATTTCCGACGGATTTCCGACGGTTTTCCGTTCTATATAAGGTTCCTCATACGTTCATTCCTGTCAACGACACAAACAATGTCTTCTAACTCTCCTAATGAAGACTCAAAAATCGTCGCAAACCACTTTCTACTTCCAAAATACTCGTGGGAAACCGAAACCCAATGCGACACACACACTGAAGAGATACCCACTTACTCGTGGGAATTTGATACGGTCTCACCAATCTCAATCGGAGATTCTTCATCAACAATAGTGCCGGACAGCCAGTGCTTGCCAAACGTCTCGTGGGAAACGCAATCGCAGTGCGACAAATATCCAAACAAAAAGAGTCTTCTCGAAGACGTACAACCATCTCGCTTGATTGAAACGTCAGATACTTACGGTGGAAGTACTTCAAATGAATGTAAGGATAACTACTATGATTATGAATTTGCCCAGAGACCAGAAAGTCCGAACTTAAATATAGATGTTGATGCAATCAAAAGAGATGTTTGCGGCGGATATTTAGAAGGTACACCGAAGAATAATAAGGATCAGTACAATGATGATGAATTTGCCCAAAGACCTGAAAGTCCGAATTTGAATATAGATGTTGATGCAATCGAAAGGGAATTTTGCAAAGGATATGTAGATTCTCCGCCAAAGAAAAAAAAGGAAAAAAAAAGTTTAAGGTTCTAAAAAAGGTAAGTTTGGAGCGGATACAGAGACATATGTGTTTCAAACTGTAAAATAAATAAATTTCCTTTCGCCTTTTGTTTTTTCTCTGTTATAAAATTTCGTTATGTAAATCTTTTATTCAATTCTCGGATATATTTAAAATAATTTATGAAAAAATGTTTGGACATTTTTTTAATTAACTCTGCAATCGGGTCAACACCCGGACTTTTAAGCGGTTGATTTTTCACAGTTTCCGACGGATTGTAATTTATATTTTTAAAACAGATATCTGTGATATAAAAAATATTACACCCGTCGGAATTCCGTCGGTGGTTTTGACGGATTTCCGACGGGTCTAATATTTTTATAATATAAAAAATTTCAGAGATAAAAAAATTAAATTAAATTAATTAAATCCGTCGGAAATCCGTCAAAAATACCGACGGATTTCCGACGGATCTAATATTTTTTATATTTAAAACCCGTTTTAAAAAATTTTAATTTAAAAAAAAAATTATTAAATCCGTCGGAAATCCGTCGGTATTTTTGACGGATTTCCGACGGATTTAATTAATTTAATTTAATTAAAAAATTTAATTTAATAAATAATTATTTAATAAAAAATAATACATTTACGCGGTTTTAATTAATTATGTTTATAATCCGTCGGAAATCCCTCGGTATTTCCGACGGATTTCCGACGGAATCCCTAATTTTTGCCGCCTAAGAGCCTCGATCTCATCGAAAAAAGGGGGAAAATCCGTCGGTGTCCGTCGGAAATCCGTCGGTCACCTGCAATAAAAACCACCGTCTTCTTCCTCGCGATGACAGAACGAAAAGTCGAAAAAAAACATAAAATCGCCGGAATTCGATCGATCCTCTCGGAAACACGCCGGAATCAACATATCCATCCACAATCTCAATCTCTATCACATTATCATCAATCCAATGTAAGTTTTTCGAAGTTTTTTTTTGGAAATTTGTGATTTAGGGAATTTAGAGAATTTTGTGAATTTGTTAGATTTAGGTTGTTAAAAATCAATAGAAATGTAGAAATGTACGGGTTTAGTATGTTTGAAAAATTTTTTATTTTGTAAATTTTGTGATTTAGGGAATTTAGAGAATTTTGTGAATTTGTTAGATTTAGGTTGTTAAAAATCAATAGAAATGTAGAAATGTACGGGTTTATAAAATTTAGAAAAATATGTATAAAATTATTTATTTTTGTAAAATTATAAATATTTATAATATAAAAATATTAGTAAAATTCTAAGTTGTTGAAATTTTACTAAATTTTTTATTTGTTTAAATTACAAAATCCCAAATTAGGGAAAAATCGTAAATATCTAAAAATTCGTAAATGTTAAAAATCTGAAATTCCAAAAATTTTCTAAATCTGTAAATTCGTAAATGGTAATATCTGAAATCCATAATCCAAATATCCCTAAATACCTATTTAGAGAAATCTCAATTTTCCAAAATCCCTAACTCCCTAAAACTTAATTTATGAAATCCTGAAATTCCAAAAATTAATCTCGAAATTCCAAAATCCCTACTTCTCAAAATATCAATTTACTATAAAAAATTTAATATCAGAATTTATATTTATATATGTAAGTAAATGTCAACGGTATGTAAACATTTTGGAAATCGTAGGGACTATGGCCGATTTCATCACTCTACTGGATCCGGTACTTCCAGTAGGGGAGGGAGTCAGTCGCAAATCCCAGATAGTAGCTTTCCGGAATCCCAAGACCCGTCTCCTCCACTAGGTACACAGCCCTCAGCTCCCACGGCCATGTCCGTTGAGGAGTTTGTTTCGCAACCTGGACGGGATAGGTTGCCTCGCCTAGATCCCGACTTGGTACCTAACACGACATGGTAAGTTTTATACTAAAAATGTATTTGATTATATTAACTTAAAAAAATATTTAACTAAATATTGTTTAGGTTTCAATTTTCGGGAAACGGGATTACGAGTTCGATCAACGCAATGACTAATTCGTTGATCACTTCCCCGTATCCCACATTTACTTCGATGCCGGTGGCAGACCAGGAGATCTGGTTTCGGCAATTTGCGGTATGATTTCTATTCCTATTTTGTAATTTAGATTTTTATTTTCATTAAAATTGTCAATACTAATATGGGTTCGTTTTTTTTTTTGCAGCAAGAATTTACTTGGGACCCACAGTTGACTTCCCGGGTCCGACGGGAGTTCTACAAAAAAGCTTCCCGGAAATATTCGTTGAAGATAAACGAATGGAAGGACTTGTGGTACAAAGAGGGAAAAGTGCCGCGCAAATTGCAAGTTAACAAAACATTATGGGCTGGACTACTTGCCCATTGGGAGCGGGAGGAGACAAAAACAAGCTCCGAAAAGAACTCGTCTAACCGGAAGAGCGACCGGAAGGGGAAGGGACCGGCGACCCATAACCTCGGTGCGACGAGCAAAGCGTCACGTGTTCAGAAACTGGTACGTAATTTTATAATTTTTACAAAAATTTATATTTCTAACACTTCTCATATTTCTTTCATTATCTATGCCAACAGATGGAGAGGACCGGTGTGCGTCCGTCACATCTTGACTTGGTCAAAGATGCGCACACCAACAGAAAGACGGGGGAAATTCAAGATCCCATTGCTCGTGAAATCGTGGAGAGCGTGGAGAGGCTGGGTGAGGAGTACCTCCAATCCCAACCGATCGTCGAAGGAACTCCCCCTTCCACGGAAGTTCCTCTGGAGATGATCAACGAGTTTACCTATCAGGTTAGTAATACTGTCAATTTTAATTAAATTTTAATTAAATTTTAAATAAATTTAAATATAAACAACTTACAACATTTACTGATTGATTTTTTTTCGTAGGTTGCGCCTAAGCACAGAGGTCGTGTGTTTGGCCTCCCGGAAGACAGTTCTGCCACGTCCGTCAACTCTTACCGCATTCATGCAGATAGTGCGTTGAGGGCACAGAATGCCGAGCTTCTCGAGCGGGTGACCGGGTTGGAGTCCCAACGCGCACAAGATGAAGCTCGCTACGCGGAACAGCAGACGCTCTTGCAGGAACAAGTGGAACGCGTTCGGGCAATGGAAGATCAGGTGGGACGAATCCGGGATATGGAAGAGCAGATGGCACGAATGCGGGAGATGGAAGAACGGATGAACGAGTTCTTCCGTAACCGATAGATAATATGTAATATTTTAATTTTCTTAAAAATATTGAAACTTAATTTTAAATGTTGTTTTTTTATTTTTATTTTTATTTTAATCTAATTTTTAATTATATTTAATTTTATTTTAATTTATTTAATTAAATTAATTTTTTTTTTAATAAATAAATTATCCGTCGGAAATCCGTCGGTATGTTAACCGTCGGAAATCCGTCGGTATGTTAACCGTCGGAAATCCGTCGGTATTTGTACCGTCGGAAATCCGTCGGTATGTGACCCGTCGGAAATCCGTCGGTATTTGAAATACTGACGGAGTTCCGACGGAATTCTGACGGAATTCCAGTTATCCTTTTCCGTCGGAAATCCGTCGGAATTTCCGACGGATTTCCGACGGAATTTTTTTTTCCGACGAGATAGAAACGACGGACCAAAACCGTCGGAAAGCCGTCGGAATATGGGTTATTCCGACGGCTTTCCGACGGTTTTGGCCGTCGGAATATATCATGTTTTCTTGTAGTGTAAAACAAACAATTAAAGACAAAGGGGATGGTAAGCAAGCAAAAAGAAACAAACAATCGTGTCTTATCACATGCGCACACTAGCTTATTTTACTTATTTTGTTTACATTACACTTAGTCGTGGTATTGAAAATCTCATTTTTCCTTCAAAAGATTCAATTCAAGGAAATTACAATGCAACTCACGCCTACATTCATCAGGATTCGGAGCCAAAACACACGCAGCACATGGGTGGAACTGCATACCACGGCACAAACGTTCACATTTGTTGAAGATCCGGCGAATAAATGCACGCAAAACTGCAAGCAACGTCTTTCCAATCATTAGCTTCTTCTTTCGCACACCGACATGAACGCAACGGTCATGATCAGCAACATCACTACTATTGTTCCTCTCATGGTTAATTGTTTAAGTTATGCTCTATAGATATCTTTCTCTTATGTTACTGCATTGTGCTTATATAGGCAGGGTGCATGCGAAGGAGAAGACGAGTGTTAGATAGTAAGTAACATCACTACTGATTGCTTACCATCATACTTATTGATTGTCCTTGTCCTCCTATCTACTAAACGGCCTGGTTCATTACTTTTATGGGCCATGTGCCCAATAATTTGTTTCTTTTTGCTTGCTTACCATCCACTTACTCAACCATCATGCTTATTAATGTCCTATCTACATATATATCCTCCAAATTCAACAATAAAAAAGAAATTCCATCAAGTATCCTTATCCTAATGAGATCAATTTTTTTCAAAAATTTATGTGTGTGTGTGTGTGTTGGAACCTAACCGTGGATATCTCAAACGTCAGACTCACAACTAAATGTTTTTCTAGATAGAAAAATATATCAAACTACAATTACGAGTACATATATTTTATTTATCAAGAATGGAGAAAGTATTTGTTTTCGTAAAAATGAATGTATGAATACTTCATTCATGTTTTTAGGCCTACGTTGTTTCTCATCTTCTCGAGTCTTCTTTTGATAAAAGCATCTGATTTCTTATTTATATCATTCCAAAGCGGTTTTTGATATGATTTCTCGTCCTCGTGCTTAGCGACCGGTCGGACAAAGGTAGCTTCACTCACCATGCTCTTTCCTTTTCCGTGAATCATCTTCTTTATTTCGAAGCATTGAAATAACCAATATATTGGGTTTGAGTCGATGCAATTAATCAAACCATTAATGGATTTTAGTGAAAAAAAAATACTTATCTATCATTACTTGACAAGATGAGTTATAAATTGGACAGTGAGTTGATGAAAACACAAAAGCTTAGTCTTATTTATGATATTATTATTTTTACACATGCACTCTAGCTTGTTTTATTTATGTTTACATTACGCTTAGCCATTACTGATTACATTACACTTAGTGGTTATATTTGCTTAGCCGCGACCATCCCTCTTCACGACACTTTCTACATTGAGGAGAAGACGGGTAATTAGCGCACACAGCCGGGCAGAGTAGCATTGGAGGCAAAATATTGCCTGCAGTGTCTTTCCAATCATTAGATTTTTTCATCGAAAGAGCCATACCAGGCAGCGTACGACGGCAGGCAAGGACACATTGTTGAGGATTAGGCGTAAAAGAGCACCAACTGCATGCAGTGTCTTTCCAATCATTAGCTTCGTCTTCTTGAGGCAGCGTATCACGGCAGGTACGTTCACAAAATGTAGGATAGTGCGTAAAAGAGCACCAATCGCATATATCGTCTTTCCAATCATTAGCTTCTTCTTCTTGAGTAGTCATCTTCTTTGCTGTCTCCACAGAGATTCTTGCACTTTGGCACACCGACATTAACACACCGTTGGTGATCACCAACATCACTACTAACCATGTTCCTCTCATCATTGATTACGTACACTCTCTTTAAATATTTTATGCTCTATATCTTTCTCTTTTCTTTACTCCATTAATTGTATTTATATACGCGCGGGGTGCATGAGAAGGAGAAGACGAGTGTTAGGTTTTAAGCTTCTCTACTCATGCAAGAAGCCATATGTTTCTATACATATACTCTTTGCTTACCATCCACTTGCTCAACTATCATGCATGCTTATTGTCCTATCTATACATGTCCTCCAAATTCATCAACCAACAAAACAATAGGAAATAGGAATTCCATCAAGTATCCCTGATCCTAATTAGATCAAATACTTTCGAAAATTTATGCTATGCGTGTATGTTGGAACCTAATCAACCCTGGCTATCTCAAACGTTACAACTAAATTTGTGCTACACCTGTGGAGAAAAACCAAATGTTTTTCTAGATAGAAAAATATATCAAAATACAAGTATGGTCGTACATAGATTTTATTTATCAAGAATAGAATAAGTATATGCTTCGTAAAAATGGAAATGAATGTATGAATAACAAACATATGATACTCGAGAGTGTGCTTCATTCATGTCTTTATAGGTTATAAGCTGTTTCTCATCTTCTCGAGTCTACTTTTGATAAAAGCATCTGATTTCATATTTATATCATTCAAAAGCGGTTTTGGATATGTTTTCCCATCTTCAAGCTTAGCGACCGGTCGGATAAAGGTAGCTTCACTCACCATGCTCTTCCCTTTTTCGTGTATCATCTTCTTTGAGCCATTAGTACCATTAATCAACATGATCACTCTCTCTCTCTCTGCTCTAGATGTCTTTGTGGGATTAGACTTTGATTCTGACTCCGAGTCTTCTCTTTGCTTGAAATGAATTGTGATATCAGAATTTGATTCCATCTTCATCAGTTTCTTCTTCACCGAATTATCTTCCTTTTGACCCGTCTTGAGTTTAACCACCACCAACCTAATTAGTCGGCAACAAATTCCTCTGTTTTCATCATTCTCTCTTCTTTGCATCTTCTCTTGTTTTACATTAATTTTTGTGAATTATGGGGTTGGTTTATATGAACAAATTAAGTGGGATTAGCTAGAGACTTTTTTTTTTTTTTTCCTATTGGTTTGCTTTGATTCTACGCTTTGGGAGAAATTGTCTTTTTCATCTATTCCATCTAGAAAACAAAAGAATTTCTCCAGTTTCTTCTTCATACTTTTTTCTTTGGTTTGCTTTAACTAAAAAGAAAATTTGCTTTTGTGCAAGTTTTTCTTCCATTGGAGCTGGAGATTCGCTTCTTTATTGAAAAATGAAGTTCACTTATCATTGAAAAATCTTGTCGAGTGGAAGAAAACTCGTAAAAGATTATTCTTATACACTTAGACTTGTTGTTTCCACTTTTGTTATTCTCACGTTTTCATTTCGCGTGAATCACGTGTCATTGTAGACTAATAATAATCCAATGAAGAAACAAAACAAAAAAAGTTGTTGTCATTGAACAAGTAAGCCTCGTTCTGTTGATCCAGTTAAGGAACAAGTGAATAACTGTTCGTTACGGCCATGTTATCCATTCGGTAGAGAGACCACGAAAACTCCACACACGCGTCTTAGCTTATTGTGTCTCTCCAACCCGACAAGATTCTCTCGTTACCGAGGCCGCATCTCTGCGGACGAGTGGCCCGGGGACTTTCCTGGGTCGGAGTTTAGACAAGCCTATGACCCATTCACTTCATGTCCAATGACTGTTGGGACTCTGCTTAATTCTCAGACATATATATGCACTTGTAATATTTGTCTCAAAGTCGATGTGGGACAAAATACGAGTCGCGTTCAATTAACTACAAATGTAAACTGTTAATTGGTTGACTCATGCCTTTTACTGATACAAGTAATAACCCAAGCTATTTTAATGGGCTTTCTCACTAGAAATATAGAGTTAATATAAAGAGTTATTTTAATGGGCTTTCTCACTAAAAAAATAGTCTTTATTCCCAATTGTTATGCCTCTCTGAGGATCTTGGATGAGTTACCCATCTGGTTCTTGTCGGAGATTCTGACAGGGTTTGATCGGGTCAGTCTTGACAGTTCTGAAGATGATCTTCTGCTTATTTTGTATCATGATACTGCGCCTTCTTCACCATTGATCATAAACCCAGTAGATACTTGGATCTCAGTGATCTATGTGGACGGTCATATTTAATGAGGTTTTATAATTCTTCAAAAAATTGGGCATTTAAATATGACATCTCTGCTATGATAGCAGGAAAGAAAAATGGAGAATTTCTCTCCTCGAAGATGTTGTCAGAAAATCAAACGATGCTTCCTTCGATCATCAAAGATGCTTTTGATCTACAATGCAAAAAATTGGTTCTAGTAAAAGTCAACTATACAAAAGCTTTACAGATAAGACTGAATGATTTGTTTGCTGGTGAGTTGGGTTTAGTAGACCGTAAGGTTTAGTCCAAAGGATATAGCTGAGTTTTGCCTTCAATGGCGGTAGAGCTTCATCAATTCGTGTAAGGCAAAGAGGGCAATCAAATACTTCATTTCTGACTGTCAACGCGAAGCCTGTTGCACCTTGAGCTCCCGCTACATCACACCCAAAATCACTAAAACTTCCAATGCATAAACTTTGTAAATATGGCCATTCAAGCCACACATACCGTTTCCTCGACAATAACACCAAGTATGCCACTACGGTCACTCTTGATAGGAGTCTCAGAGCTGGTAAACCCTAGTGACTGATTTCAGAATCTCAGGATCTCTGTCGCAGGAAATAAGAGAAGAACAACGTTTCACACTTTGACCCAAACAAAAAAAAGCAAGTTTACATTTGGAGAAAACAGAAAACTATCAGTTTACAGAGAAAAACAAGTAGTGGAAAAATTCTTTGTTAGTGGTAAAGTTAAGAAACCGAATTTTAAGTCAAATTTTTAGAAGATTAAACATGTTTCTTTAGCCATTTAGGCATTTAATGTTAAAAAAAATGTACTGTTACTTCTATACTGTTAATGTGACTCGGAAATATTGTTACTCAAGCTCTCGTTTTTTTAAAAAGTTTCACTAAAAACTTTTGAAATATTCATTGCACAGACCAGTAAGAGTAAGTATGCAAATATGGTTCTTGTCAAAGTCAAATACAAGGCTTTCCATACGAGAGACTCAAGGATTGTTTGCTGGTGAATTGGGTTTAGTAGATCGGAAGGTTTAGTCCAATGTCTTCCAAATGTGCAAGCTGAGTTTTGTCTTCAATGGCGGTAGATCTTCAAAACTTCCCCTGGTATCCGGCAAAGAGGACAAGGCTTCCCCTGCAACTTCATGGAGCATGTTATGCAGCAGCACATATGACCACACCTACAAGTCCAAACCAAACAAAAGAGGACTAAAAAATCTGCCATGCCTGATCACTGACAAGGATCATGAGTTTTACAAAAAAAAAAAAGCAGTGCTCTTACTGAACAAAAGCGGCGTTACACTTCTGAGCAAAGCAGATCACACAGAGATCAGGTGCATCGCCATCTCTGCTTGTAACATCTGAGCTGCTCCCATGTAGCCTTTCCAGTTCTGGTGAGGATTTTTTTTTTGTAGTCAGAGCAATTTCAAGCATATTCAGATACAGGAAGGATTCACATGTTAGCAACAAACTCTAATGGATATTACCCCTAGATTCTATTTCTGCTCTTCGAGCAGCTGCATCAACAACTCTGCAACAAATAACTAACCCGTTAATTCGGAATGACTATTCATCTGCAAGTATATGGCTTTGGTTAAGCTGCGACATACCTTTTCTGTAACAGCCGCCGCCGCCTTCTCTCTAGAGTATATTCAATTCTCTCTATGATATATTCATTTCTCTCTAGAATATATTTAATCACAGGCTTTGATATCAGAATCACCCCGAGAATTGTTAAACCTATGGCAGCATACTTGAACCTCCTGCGAAAAAATATCTTTTACACTTTTTCTAATCACAATTCTTGTGAAAAAAGATCTATAGGCATACTGAGAAAAGAGAACCTTGACCACTTTCCCAATTTAGAGATGAGCTGATCGAGCGGTATTGGAGAGATGTAGAAAGGCCCTCTCTCGGGTTTGTGAATCCTGACATCTCCAATGCCATCCTTGACAGCCTGTTGTACAAAGCAAGCAACAACAAAACTGAGATCTAAAACGTATTTTGGTATATAAGAAGATTTTCGACATACCTCACCAACAACGGTAAGTGGTGTACCAATTGGGAGAACACGCTCAATGCGTCTTACTCCAAGCATCTGAAGACAATAATGGTGCCACAAAAATTTAGCTTTGACCAAACAGGAAACCTAAGAAAATGAAAGAAAACTGGAAAGAAAGTAAAGACCTTGAGGCCTCGGAGATAATCTAATGTTCCTCGTACAAGCGAAGGCGGCTCTGACTTTTCGAATACTTCAATTCCGACAGTTAATGTGACGCCTATTGCACCTTGAGTTCCCGCTACATTCACACGACCGGTTCCATCGTCCTATCGCATACCAATTTCAGATTCTGTAAATAACTTTAGGAATAAGCAGTCAAATCAAGTCCAGTTCACTAGCTGGGTTATGAAACTCAAATAATCTGGAGGCTTACCAGATACCAAGGGACTTGTTTACTCATCGGCTGCATCAATGCACAATCTTGAACCCATGAAAACATCCAATTACGTTTCAAAAAATGATGTTCTGCCTGAAGAATCAATACCCAAAATCACTAAAACTTCCAATGCATAAAGCTTTTCTCTCTAGGAAATGGCAAATCCAATCCACACATACCGTTTCCTCGACAATAACACTGAGTATATCACTATGCTCACTCTTGATAGGTGTCTCAGACCCAACTCTTCCTGATACTCCGACGATCAAAGCAAAACAACAACGAAAGATCACAAAGAAAGGGATAATCAGAACCCATCAACCAAAAATTGAAACAGAGTACAGCGAAATTGTCTCACAGAACATACCCAAATCATTGAGCTGGCAAACCTTAATGACTGATTTGAGAATCTCAGCATCTCTGTGGCATGATATAAGAGAAGAACATTTCACACTACCACCGAAACAAAAAGCACAAAAGAGATTCGGAAGAAAAAACCCTAACCTGCCTGTTCTTTGGCTGAGAAGATAGAGAGCGGCGGCGCCTAGGCAACATGTAAATCCACCCCAATGTACCATCTTCTTCTATTGTGCACACTACTGATTCCTTAAGGAATTTTCCATTCGTCGTCACGAGAAAGCACCGGAGAGGGAAGCGAAATCAAATCCTCGTCGGAGAAACAAACGGCGGTTGCTTGTTTGCAGAGAAAACAGAGCACCGATCAAAGCGGAAAGGGGACTGATGAAAATGATCCGCCGCCGTAAATAAGTTTTGTTTTACATGTGAATCCTGGGTTTTACTAAGAAATATTGTAAAATCAAACCCTTGAACCTTTTTAAAATATCCAAAAAAACCCCGATTATTTTTAGTAGTCAAATCAAACCTTAATCTAGTAAAAATGTAGTAAACTGAACCATTGCTAATCAATGATCATGTCATTGGAACCAGTGGTTGTTTCTCATGGTTAAAAACTTGTGGTTTCTGCAACAAAGTTATTAAACATGTTTTATTTAATAACTGTGATTCACACACTGCTAATTTGGACTTTTATTTGAGATATTCTTCGGCTCTATATTTGCTTTTTTTTTTTTTTTTTGGCAATACTATATGGAGTTTGAAGTTTCAGTACGCCGTCTCTAGATTGATTCCATATCCGATGTTTATTGTTGACTCCATCTTAACAAAAACACAAAACTGAGAATGAACCAATGTTCTAAATACGTCTTGTTTCTATGCTTGAAGAACTTACTAAACCAAACCAAGTTACAAGAAGAGATCAGAGTACAATATTATTCTCTCACTGTGTACCACAATACAGTATACCATATCGAATTGTCTACAAATTCAAAGCTAAACCAGACCAAATAATCTAAGACCGAAACCAAATACATCGGAAATAGCTAAGCCGGTTTGGTATATGCAAAAACAAGATCTTCTTCACACGATCGTGCCTGCAAAATCCAGAAGTAGGTGAGTTCCACTCCACATGTCATAAGTAGGTGAGTTCCACTCCACATGTCATAAGAGAATCTAATTGAGATCTCGTCTTCTAGTTCGCATATGCCTCGAAGACATTACACACACCTAATTCCACGTGGACAACAACCTCACCACCGTCCGATTACAATACGCTGCCGTAAAATTCGTCACTGTCTTCGTCGTCAAAAGCTCCTCCGTCTTCTTCATCTGACGAAAGCGGAATCAACCAACAAGTGCCGTGCAAATGGCCGTTGACACAAACGAAGAATTCTAACCCACCGTCGCGTGAACCGAGCCGTCGAGCCGCGCTCTTCGGAACCAGACGCGCCGCCGTCATGCTCCACACGCGTCCTCCGCAATACGGACACCTAACCTTCTCCTCTAGCTCCGCCTGTCTCCTCACGAGACACTGCCTCGTCTTCGACCTCATAAATTCCCGAAATACCCCTCTGAAAACCCCTAAATGTTCGTCTTCACCCACCGCGTGATGCTCGCACGGATCGCTCACGTACAGTAGATCGCCTCGGCAATTCTTCGGGAGGAAGAATCGACCGGAGGTTTTAGAGAATCTCGACTCGCGGACGAAGTGACCCGGAGTCGCTTGACTCAGATTGAAATACCGAGTCGACTCACCACCACCGCAGAAAAACATGAGTTTCGCTAACGCGTTCCATCCTCCGTCGATTCGTCCGCTTGGATCTCCGCCGGCCAAAGCCGATATCATCACCGGCGCACGGTGTTCGCAGAGTCGCCGCCACAGAATCCGTCTTGCGATTGCGCAAAACCTCCGGCTTACGGTGGCGATTGAGCATAGTGTGTGAATGTCCCAACTAATCGACTCGAAGACGAGAACCAGGACTCGTTCGTCTTCTATTCCCGAGTCACCGGAGCTTGGTAAACGACTCGGTTGGTTAAATCTGAGCCGTCGATTCGCCTTCATCTGAACAACGGTGATTCTTCCCTCTAGAAGCATTTGAGTTTTTTTTTTTTTTTTGTACCTTCTACACACGCGCTTCGTGATCTCACCTATTTATATCCGTTGGTTCACTGCTCGAGGATGATACACGTGGCTTAATGGTAGAGTAAAAGATTCCCTGGCGCTCCTCGCCACTAAATGTGTCGAGATTTGATTGGTTAGTGGGACGCGTGTCTATTGTTGATTGCGTATACGCTCTAACAGAGAATCAAGGTATCACTGACGTCTAGGTTGGTATTAAAAAAGATGGGTGCGCCACGTGTTGCCGAGTCGCAGACGCTAATCCGAAATATCTTTTTCTGGAACCGAAAATATCTTTAGGTGACACATGTCTCGAGACCGCGTTTTATTTGCCGTCGAGAAACGTGGCGGTTCGTACTAAACAGTCAAAGGCAAGCAAAGGTCCAAAATGTTTGTTTAGAGAAAATAAAAGTTTAATGATACAAGCCGTGATTTCGAGATCTCTGCCGCTTTATCAGAAATTGATACACTAGCTAAGTTAAAGTTATTAAAATATTAAAATAAATATCTGCGAACACGAATTAAGTTAAATCCATAATCCCTCCGAAAAGAAGTATCCTTTTATGTGCTTAGTTTTATATGGAGTTTTAGTTTCATCCTTGATAAGCCATTTTATTATCGACGAACATTACAGAGTTTTTTTCTTTTCATGTATTGTGTGACACATATATTAATGATATGTTTTCCTAACAGTAAATTAAAATTATTTCAAAACATTTTAAACGCTAATAATAAATACACCAGGCTAGTAATGGGCTGTGTGATTGGGCCTTATGTAGCCCATTTATTCCGCTTCGCAATACAGTGGGCTTAAAGAAGTGGTTGGATCACGTGGAATTTTTTCTATTTATTTTTTAAGTAATCAACCAGCAAAACTTTTGTTAAAAATAAGGAAATAGAGTTAACTAACGTACGCATATATGGCGCACGTTATACATCGCCTTTGAAATTTGCAAGCCCTACACCGACCACCGAACGATTAACAAATAAACTCGTATCAAACAGCTTCTTTCTCCCTTCTGGTTTCCGTGTGTGAATGTTTCTCTTCCACAAAAAAAGCCAAAGACTCCACAATAATTCCCTTCTTCTCATCTCAATTTAGGGTTTGTGGAACCACTTCTCCAGCATCTTGCGCGCCTACTTTCGTCGATTGGGTTGGGATTTTCAATGCCTGAGAGTTCTTTAGCGGAATCTGTCACCGAAAACCCTAGGCAGTATCGAGTTGCTAATTTCCGCCTGCGATTCTGGCTTAACTTCGAGAGTTAGAAGGATCCTTACCTTTTTCGAATCTGATTTTCGTTTTTTTTTTTTAATTGAATTCCGATGGCTCCGAGCCGCAAGAAAGGCGGTGGTAAGGCTGCCGTCGCAGCATCTGCTCGCCGGCAGTGGAAGGTTGGGGATCTTGTGCTTGCCAAAGTCAAAGGATTTCCTGCTTGGCCTGCCGCGGTATGTGCATCTCTGGCTTTCTTTCGCTTTATTGCAATTTTCTGGGTTTGATTCCGCAATAATTGCTTAGCAATTTCCAGATGCGCGGTAGGGAGCGTTGAATATTTTGGGTTTGAAGTTGCATGTCTATGGATATCTTCGCATAATTGAGTTAGAGAACAGTTTTAGTTTGACGTTTATGTCGATTTCCCTCTGCCTGAGGGATATGGATTTTTGCAGAGGGGTTGTATGATTATAATTGTGCCTCTACCTAGTTTTCAGTAGATTACTGGAGTACCGGTGAAGAAATATTGTAGTTGTTACTTGTTAGTTTGATATCCCATTTGCCACTTTCAAGTCTTGTTTATATCTAGTTTTTGGATCACTTGCCCGTCCGCTTATCGCCTGAAGCAATTTCAGGTTAGCGAACCAGAGAAGTGGGGGTACTCAGCCGATTGGAAGAAAGTTTTGGTTCATTTTTTTGGCACACAGCAGATGTGAGTTCTCATGCCTTTTACTTTTACCCTCGTATATATCTGGTCATACTTTCCTTATTGGGTGAATGCTAAGATTTTCTGTTTGAGTTCCTCTTTGTCATCCGGCATTATTTGAGGTCACTAACTTTGCGTTGTTGGTTGACTAGGCTAATTCACTTTATGATGATTCTCATTTGAGGAAATGAACTTTGGTTCTTGTCTCACCATATTAGGATGTAGAAGCTGGTACCTTTTTTATGGCCATACAGTTTAAAATTGTCTTGTTAAGGCAGAATTTACTTGATGTGATGTGTTTACTCTAACAGACACCACGAAGTTATAACTTTGCCTAGCTAGGGCAGGATAACTTGTCATGTTTAGAAACAGAATCATTCCTGGAGTGGACTTCTGGATTCACTTGAGTTAATGTTAATGTAGTGAAACTTCTTATTTCCAGATAGTTGGCAACATTGCTTCTTGTTTATCATATATTTTTTTAATTTTGGAATTAGCTTCCAGCCTTCCACCAGTTATTGGATGGTGACTTTTGTTATTATTTATCTTACTTAAAAGCCTTTTGTATGTTGAATTCTCTGAAAACTGTTTTAACATTTACTTTGCAGATTAGCATCAACATTTAGTGAATGTTCTTTTTGTTGCATCATTCATTCCCACGGTTAGTGAACACTGATGGATTGTTGGTTATGATGAGAGTATTTTAGCACAGCTGCCCATTTCTCAAATTTAGTTCATTAGGTGAATTTAAGGTTGTAAACTGTGCGTGATTTCTGCTCTTCCCTCTAGATTAGTTAGATGTTTGTTATGCCAGCATATGCAGTTAGTAATACTTTTTGGTGTATGTGCAGAGCTTTCTGCAATCCTGCTGATGTTGAATCATTTACGGAGGAGAAGAAGCAATCACTTTTGACAAAACGACATGCCAAAGGTTCAGATTTCGTTCGTGCCATTAAGGAGATCACTGAGAGTTACGAGAAGCGGAAGCAGCAGGACCAAGGTAGTGATCGTAACACTACTGAAGAAACAACTGTTGGAAGTTCCGGACTCACTGTAGAGTTGCCTGAGGTTTGTGAAAATCTAATTGGAACAAGACTTGACACTCAAATAAAGTCACATTCTAGCTATGCTAGAGATGAATCAACTATTCTCAGTGAGGACGCTTCTGCTGCTGAACAAATGCTAGCCCTGCGTCATAACGGTGTAGCTCGTAATGGAGCCTGTGATAATGCAGCAGCTAAAGATCTATGTGAGATAGCTACATATTCTTCAAGGAGAAGAAATACAAGAGCACGCTCTCAAAAGTGTCCTCCTGAAAAAATTATATCACCGGTTCAGCATTCCAAAAGTTCATCAGGGTTGGAATTGTATAGGATTCAAAGGTCCATGCTTCAATGCAGTGATGGTGGCCAGAGTGTCGATGATATAGATGATGGAGCTATAAGAACGAGAAAGAGGATCCGAAGGTCAGGTCATTCTGAATCAGATGATATCGTTTCATCAGCTATAAATTTGCACGGATCTGATGAAGAGAACGCATCTGAAATTGCTACTGTTGAATCTGACAATAATAGTAGGAATGAAGGCAATGGTGTGGATTCTGGCTCCAAACTCGAACATTCTGATGCTGCTGGTGAGAGTTGTGAAGGAGATCATGAGCTCAACAAAATGCTTGATTTCCAAATTAGCACCATGGTTAAGAGGAAGAAGAGGAAGCCTACGCGACAACGTGAAGCCAGTGACCTTATTGACCCTCCTGCTAAAGTTGAAGCAGAAGGAGATCTTGGGGCCAAGGCATGTGATAGCTGCCAGAGATCACAAAATTCACATGAAAGGCTGAATGAGAGGCCCTGTGAAGAGAATGGTGATGAACATTTGCCTCTGGTAAAGCGAGCCAGAGTAAGAATGAGTAGAGCTTTTTATCCTGATGAAAAGGTCAATACCTCTGCACAGTTCGAAGAAAGATCATCTAAAGACACTCTAATAAGTGCAGCAGTGCAGACAAGCCCTTTGGTTACTCGTGAAAATGATATTGTTTGTGGTCATGATACTTCTGCAACTGAGGAATTTAAGAGTGTCAAGATGTCTGCTGAGCTCTCAGATGATATGGCTGATGTAGGGCCTTCTCGTATGGAGAAACCTTCTGACAGAATGTCTCCGTCTAGGGTCTATGCTCAGACTGTGGGAGATAAACAAACTGCTATGGAGTTCCATAAGAATGAGTTTAGCACTTCATCGAATGATGAAGTAACTCGAGCACAATCCAATCATGTTAGCAGTTCGTCGGAAGGGGAAGCTCGTATCCCTGAAGTAGTTCAGAGATATTCTGAGGAATTGCAAACCAGGAACTGTCTAATCAGTGAGTCTGATCCTACGGGTGTGCAGTGCTCCCGTCAAAGTGAGAAAAACGAAACCTGGTTTGATCCTGATATTGTGGATTCATCTGCAGATAAAACCCCGGGTTTGTGCTCTGGTTTGGATTTGACAGCATCAGGGGTACCTGCTCAATCTCTTCACCAACCCCAAAGCCTGGACAATAATTCTTGTGACCATGCATTGGTCATTGCTGGAGATTCTCTGAATGAAAAGTGTGAGAAAATTGATTATCATATGGCTCAGGTCGTTTACTCCCATCCTCTAGAGCATTCTCCATTGTTACTTAACCAGGAGGCTAACAACATGCAGGAGACCGAATACACTCTACTGAAAGAAAAAGTAGGAAGTCCGGGTGAAGAACTTGATAGTGACAAACAAACTTATATGATACAAAATCCAGCCCTCTCTGCTACTAAAGGTGATATGCTAGTTGAAAAAGCGGAACCTCAGTACGAAACAGTCTATGGTAACTGTGGGGATGCTGTAGAGAATAGAGAGCTGGAAACGAGGTGATTCTACTGATTATTTTCTCTACTCCTCTGCTAATCTCTGATAACATAGTTTTTCTTCGTTTTCTCTAATTAGAAATACTTTTGAAATTACCATCAGGTGTTCAGTTTTTAAACACAATGGAATATTATATGTATGGAGTCCTCATAGCCATACTGATGTCAGACATGACAAGAAACCTATCTATTTAGATTTAGACATGATAAATCATTCCCTATTCTCTCTTATTTTCTTTGTAGTTTTTGTTTCTCATACAATTGAAGATTCACGGAATCTATTAGTTTGCTCTTACTTTGAAAGTCCATGTTCATGATAGGCATATTGATAGACAAACATTAATTCGATTAAGCTCCTTCAGACATTATCTTGGTCTTTCTTTTCCAGTTCACATAATTGGTTGACTAACAATATAGGATATTCGTGTGCATTGGCAGCTGCGAGGCTGTTAAACAGAAGGAGCATGTCCAAGCTACCAATTCCATGTCAGCATCTGAGAACCTTTCCGATGTAAAAATGAGCTTATCTCCTGCTGATGTTGCAGACTCTCCTGCCAGGGGTACTCCACATAGCAACTCAGTATTCCATATCTCTACCGCAGAAAGTGTAAATGTTGTGCAGAACAACAGTAATTCCAGCAATGTTCGGTTTGGTGAGAAGAAAATTATGTGTGATGACACTGCCAAAGAAGAAAGGAAAGTCGAAACAGGTGTAACTCAGGTGAAGAAAGTTGCTGGTTCTGATGTGCAATTCACTATTGAATCTTTTGAGACTGCACTTCACTCATTGGTGAGGACAAAGGAGACCATTGGCCGAGCAACTCGTTTGGCTATGGACTTGGTGAAATTTGGTGTGTCAGCAAAGGTATGAGACGTTCCCTGCTTGTGATCTTGTCTATCTGTTTGTTAATGGTACATGTTAAGCTTTTGGTGGATCCAATTTTGCTGCGTTTTTGTTTTTGGATACAACTTACATCTTACTAATTGTTCATATCACTGTACCTGGGTATGTCCCATGGTAAAAGCCTATCTGCACTATCTGAAAAATTAATTGCTTCAGTCGAATAGAGAGTGAAATTAATCAAACCAATTCTATGTATATCGTGGGGGCTGCTGAATGATGGTTGTAGTATTACTACAGATTCGAAGATTCCCTTATGTATATTGTTTTGTGTGCTTGGCAGGCATAGGACTAGACAACTTTTTCTTCTTATCTGTGTATTATATTTTGTGTACTTGTTTGCAATGTGCTTAAGTGCAACACTCTGTTTGCAGATTTTTAGCTCATATTGTCAATGAGAGGCTCTAAGAATCTCTA
Source organism: Arabis hirsuta (assembly GCA_964056655.1). NCBI lineage: Eukaryota > Viridiplantae > Streptophyta > Magnoliopsida > Brassicales > Brassicaceae > Arabis > Arabis hirsuta. Next base: position 198,404 of record OZ053308.1, on the reverse strand, counting down.
TGTCTTGAATTAGGTGATGGAAATTCTGGCTCATACTTTGGAAAGTGAGTCAAATTTACAAAGGAGGGTGGACTTATTTTTCCTCGTGGATTCTATTGCTCAGTGCTCTAAAGGTCTGAATGGTGAGTCATATAAGTGATCTTTTGCTTAGTTGCATCACTGAAGTTCTTTATGGCGAGTTAACTTTGTGAATACTGCCTTTCTCTTCAGTTGAAGCTGGTGGTGTTTATCTTTCATCCATTCAAGTAATGCTGCCTCGCCTATTGGCTGCTGCTGTTCCAGCTGGAGCTACCACTCAAGAAAACCGGAAACAGTGCTTGAAGGTATTGGGTAAATTTTACTTGGCTCATCTTTTTCTGATGAATAATTCTCACCCATTCTGCTCCTGCTCTGTATGTAGGTTTTAAGGCTTTGGCTCGAAAGACGAATCCTTCCTGAATCTATTGTTCGTCACCATATAAGAGAACTTGATTCACATAGTAATGCTCCTGCTTGCCTCTATTCTCGGCGCTCCGCTCGAACAGAAAGGCCCCTGGATGATCCTGTAAGAGATATGGAGGGTATACTAGTGGATGAATATGGAAGGTGAGATTTGGGTCTATTCAATCTTAGGATACTCGTTTCTCTATCTAGTGCCACAACTTAGTATATCTTTGTGTGTCAGTAATTCAACTCTCCAGCTTCCTGGATTCTGCATGCCTGCAATGCTTGAAGATGAAGACGAAGGAAGTGACTCGGATGGTGGAGATTTCGAGTCTGTCACCCCTGAACATGAGTCCAGAATCCTTGAAGAACATGTCACACCCTCCATTACTGAAAGGCATACCCGTATACTGGAAGATGTTGATGGCGAGCTTGAAATGGAAGACGTGGCTCCACCTTGGGAAGCTGGAAGCAGTGCAATAACTGATCAAGCTCTTAATACAGAGTCTGCGAATTGTCAGCCTGTTTCTGCCACTTCACATCAGCAACTGACCTCGTCATCTCCCTCACAACCTCTTCCCCCTTCGCAGGATGCTCAGTGTGCAATGTCTGATTCCTACTCAAATGGCTTTGACCGCGGTAGATATCCCAGCATGCATGTGCGTCTTTTTTCTTATTTTAGAATATTTTCCCTTAACCTAGTGATGATTTGAACATGATAGATTACTTACTTCTATTGTGTCGCTGGTTAATATTCCAGGGGGATCATCTGGCCGGTCCTTCAAGGAATAGTCAACCAATGCATTACCAAAGTCCTGAATCATCTTATAGTTCTCGTGTATCTCTGTCAAAAAGCATGCCACGCGGGGAGAGTTCTAACTTTCAGTATAGGCCGCATCCATCTTCTCATCCCCCACCGCCACCTCCACATCATTATTCGTATGTGGAGCCGGACCACCATGTAAGGTCACGGAGAGATGGTCCATCATACCCTCACAGATCTCATTACACGCCGGATTTTGATGAAAGGGATTATCGTAATAGCCATGAGAGAATGAGGCCTGCACCATGTGAGAACCGAGAAAATTGGAGATATCATCCGTCCTCTTCATATGGTGACTCCTTCAACCTTTTCTTATGCATGCATAGGGATATATGAATATATATCTGCTTATGCATGCTAATAGCCATGGGTTTTATTTTTTGGTCGTATTTGCAGGTCCACGATATCATGACAGACACAAAGGCCCTTATCAATCCAGCTCATACGATGGCCATCAGCGTGGTTCTGGAAGGTTCCAGAACAACAGGTGGACCCACTCTCCGCGTGCATATAACAGTAGACAGTCATTTCACTACAAGCCTCATTCGGAAGAAGGTCCTGTTCCAGTCGGAATGAGAGGTAATATGGAAATTCATGCTTGTTCACTGGAAAAGGGTCTATTATTTACTAGTCTCGTACAAACTGAATCAGCAGCTGTGTGGCTTAAATATTGTATATAAAAAATGACCTTGACTATCTTTGTGGATTCGCAGAACCAGGCACGTGGCATCATCAAAGGTGAGTACAGACATTACACAGAGGGACCCAAACCGGTAAGTCTTACGGCCTGCGAAACCAGAAACACCGAGGCTCTAGGTTAAAGACTTTGGGCTAGTTATGCAACAAGTAGTTGGTTTATTTGAGAGAGAGAGAGAGAGAGAGAGAGATCTAAGGCTTGTTGAGAAAGAAGTTTAGTACATAGAAAAAAAGGCAGCTGTACATATGATGTTCCTCTTTATCAAAACCTCATGATTAATGTAAAAAAACAGTCATGAGATGATGGTAAAAGCCATTTGTAGAGATTTGAAAAACATGAGATTTAGGCACTTTGTGTTGTTTTGCTCTCTTTTTCCTCCAAATTTGTTTTTTTTTTTTTTTTTTTTGGTTATAAACATTTTTGCAACTGTAATATACTAATGTCTGTTTCTGTGAAAATACCTTGAGCGTAAAATATACTCCTTTCAGGTATTTCTCTACTCATGTGTATAGTGTTTGTTACTTTTTTTTTTTTTTTTTTTTATGTCTAAAAATGCTAAATCAAGACCATTAGTTTATAGGAATGAAACCTGAAATGACAGCAACAGATAAAGGTGTTGTTGGATTGGTTGTTTGGATTGGTTGTTTACGCATTAAACAGAAATAAATAAATAGAGTCTAATGTGACTTTTATTAATTCAAGAGAGCACTCTTGAAACGCGTACGCGTAGAGATAAGAAAGACATCGAGGCTCAAGTAAAACCTGCGTCGGCGAGATATGGGTTCTTCGATATCAGTCCCTGAGAAATCCATTCATGAATTCACCGTCAAGGTTGGTTAAGATTCCTTCCTTTATCGACCACGATTTGATCTTTATTGAACACACGGAGAAGATGAACCCTTTTTTTTTTCTTTTTGTCTTTGGTCGGAATTCAGAATAGCTCCGGCAAGGAAGTTGACCTTAGCGTTTACCAAGGGAAGGTTCTCCTCGTTGTCAATGTTGCTTCGAAATGGTCTGTTTTCTTCTACCATCTGTAAGTAATTTTGTGTTTAGTTTCTAAATTTGTGTTTGATTTTGTGCAACAGTGGTTTCACCGAATCCAATTACACCCAGCTCACTGAACTTTACCGGAAATACAAAGATCAAGGTCTCTCTCTCTCTCTCTCTATCATTCTAGGCTAGGGTTTTTTTTGTAATCTAAATCTCTTGCTCATATTTGTTGGGATTTTTTTTTGTAATTGTTACATTTGTGATCTTGCTATGTTCAGGGTTTGTGATCTTGGCGTTTCCTTGTAACCAGTTTTTGTCACAAGAGCCTGGGACTAGCCAAGAGGCTCATGAATTTGCTTGTACTAGGTTTAACGCTGAGTATCCTGTTTTCCAAAAGGTAATGGAGTTCATCTTTAACATCAAGATGCTTTGGAATTTGGATTCAACAGTCTTCTTGTGCTTCACATAACATTACCACTTGTTGATTGATTTATCTCTTTGTGTCATTCTTGTCTTTTCTATGGGCATTGATATATGATTTATACGCGTGTTATGTAAATGCGACAGGTGCGTGTAAATGGACAAAACGCAGCACCAGTCTACAAATTCCTCAAGTCAAAGAAACCCACTTTATTGGGAGCTAGGATCAAATGGAACTTCACCAAGTTCTTGGTTGGGAAAGATGGTCAAGTCATTGATCGTTATGGCCCAACTGTTTCTCCCCTATCCATCGAGGTCTCTAACTAGACTATCTACATGTATATACACATCTCTTCTTTAACATATTGTATATATTTACATCTGTTTCATGTTTTCTGCAAACAGAAAGACATCAAGAAAGCCCTTGGAGAGGAAGGAGGAGAGCTTCCAAATCTTAACCCTTGAAGAGGATTATTGAACTAGTTTGTATCTCAAGCAACCGAATGACATCGTTATACATGTAAAAGGCTTAAGAAGGAATGTATAATCTTACTCTCACTCTGTCTCTATCGTCCCTTGCTATGTATGATAAGAGATGCAGATTAAAAAGTTTTCCCATATCCATTGTGTAGCTTCCATTTGGGCCTAAACCCGTTAGGGCCTAGTATTGATCTCTCGAAGAAAATATCCAATAACTATGACGTTTATTTTATCAAAACAAACAAAAAAGTTTATCAAAACCACCAAGTCATCCAAAGAAAAACGAAGATTATGCGAAAATGCAGAAAATAATTCAACAAAAGCAGGGCTTTTTAGTCTAGAAAATCACTAAAAATCTACTTTTTTGTTATGGTTCTAAATAATTACAGTTTTGATATCATTTTTAAATCTGTCTCATCTGTTGGGTAAGAAGTTTTTCCATCTGTAATGTATCGACTGAATTTGGCGCATCATTCTCACGTGCACTGTTTGAGAGAGAGAGAGAGAGAGGAGGGACACGTGGCAGACAAATGGAAAAAGAGAGAGTACGAAAGAGAAAAAATGCGTACGTGAAGGAGAGCTTGGCCACTCCTTGATGCATTTCATCTTTCTTCTAACTTGTCAATTCAATTTCTTTTTGCTTTTTCTTAGATTATTAGTCAATATATTGATTATTCATACATTAATCATTTTGTGAACATACACGACCTACCTATCCGGTAATCATTAATTAGACTACACAACTAACCTTAATGTACTGTTAAGTTCATTTCAGCCATATATTAAATTACTCTTCTGTTTAGGATTTGATTTATAGGGTTTATCCCTACATATATCTAATACTTGCAATGAGCCTTGGCGTTACCATTTTACTTGTGACTTGTGAGGCATATAACGAAAATTTTTGGTAAATTATCTTACAATGAAACACTTTGGAGAGGATATTATAACATTTGTAATTTTAACAAGGAAATTATCTACTCAGTCCGACTAGTTTTGGATTGGAACCCCGAGCAATTCACTATGAGCATTCATATATACTAAACTCCTAAACAAATCCATAATTGATAACTTGATTAATTATCGCATTCCCACCCAAAACAGCAAGACATAAAGCCCCACAAGCCACAGCTCCATCATTAAGTCTCATGTGTGCATGAACAGCAGTTTTCTGTTCAAACAATATCCTCACCGCAAAATCATTATTCAAAACTAATAAGCTTCAAAAAATAATAAAATTATACCAGATTAAGAAACCACGATTTTTGAACATTTAATCATTGAAAGATACTAATCGAAAGATTTTAGTTCAAAAGCGAAGCTAATGGTTAAAGCGATCATGTCTTTTCTTCACACTTAGAAACACGTAGGTCCTCCATATTATTCAATTCAATTCAATAATGTATCTTAATCCTATATTTTTTTAATTATACACTTTATCTACCAAAATTTTTTTTGAATCGAGTTCGAGTCAGCATAGATACACTACTACTATATATATAAGCAATCTCTCTCTCGAGTAAGCCAAAACATATAAAAAACAATAGTAGTTTCGTTTCATTACTTTGAAGCTAATTTTCTCGATATTATCAATGACGACAACATTTGTATCGAGATGCGATAGTAGTAGTACGAAGGTTAGGACGTGGAAGAGATATTCGAAGCAGCTAAAGGAGCAAAGGGCTCGTCTTTACATCATCTGGAAATGTGCTGTCTTTCTTCTATCCAGCTCCCAAGACTAATTAATATTGATCAAATCTCTTTCAACAATTCTTCTTCAATTCACTCATTTCATGGTGATGTGTTTAGTTTAGTTGCAAGATAAGAAGAGAACTTTTTTTATTTTTTTAATAGAGGTAATTTCATACCGAAATCCATACTATTATATATGATGTAAATTTTGTTGTGATCATCGAAAATCGATATCTACTATCATTTTAATTATAGAAAGATTGTTGTTGATATGCTAAATTATAATTTTGGTAATTTTGTACCATCTTTTTTTACGTATACACAAGTTTCATAAAGAAATGTGGCGCGTAGTGTTGACTCGCTATCTTCGCGCGTTGTGTTCTTAATGATAGAATCAGTCTTCCAGGGTTTATAGGCATCCATTTCCTCCGACGAAGAAGAAGTCGAAAAACCCTAATTTCTGTAGCTCTCCTGAAATCAGGAATGTTGTTCACCATTTCCTACGAAATCATCAAATCTCTGAAAAATTCGAAGAAATCAATACCATTAAACCCAAATTTAGGCCATCAAATCAGATCGATTTCGAGCTTGAAAGTGGTATGGAAGAAAGACAGGAAGCTAGACGAAGCCATCGAGCAAGACAAACGTTACAAGCTCTGTGCTCGTGTAGTGAAAGAAGTCCTAAACGAGCCAGGTCAAGTGATTCCTCTCAGGTACCTTGAGAAACGTCGCGAGAGATTACGCCTCACTTTCAAAGCTAAGACCTTTGTTGAAATGAACCCTTTTCTCTTCGAGATCTACTACGATCGGATCAAACCCAGATCGGATCTCGTCCAATTCGTCCGACCCACGACTCGTCTCAGAGCTTTCCTCGACGAAGAACAGAGGATTTATGCAGAGAACGAGCCTTTGATTGTTTCGAAGCTTTGTAAATTGTTGATGATGGCGAAAGATAAGGTAATCAATGCCGATAAACTTGTTCATGTCAAGAGAGAGTTTGGGTTTCCGAATGATTTTCTTGTCAAATTGGTTCAGAATTACCCAAATTATTTCCGGCTTACTGGTTTACCGGAAGAAGGTCAGTCTTTTCTCGAGCTTGTAGATTGGAATCCCGATTTTGCTAAATCGAAGATCGAGCTTAGAGCAGAGGAAGAAACCCTTAAAACCGGTGTTCGAATCCGACCCAATTTCGATGTGAGATTGCCTTCTGGGTTTTTCTTGAGGAATGAGATGAGAGAATGGACTAGGGATTGGTTAGAGCAAGACTACATATCACCATACGAGGATGTTTCTCATTTAGATCAAGCTTCTAAGGAAATGGAGAAACGAACAGTTGGTGTTTTACATGAATTGTTGTCTCTCTCGTTGTTGAAGAGAGTCCCTGTGCCTATACTTGGGAAATTCTGCGACGAATTCCGGTTTTCAAACGCGTTCTCGAGTGTTTTCACTCGCCATTCAGGTATATTCTACTTGTCACTTAAAGGTGGGATCAAGACTGCAGTGTTGAGAGAAGCTTATAAAGATGAGCAGTTGATTGATAGAGATCCTTTGCTTGCTATTAAGGATAAGTTCTTGAGGTTATTAGAGGAAGGATGGCAAGAAAGGAAAGATAGATTGAAAAAACAGAGAGAAGATGTTCAGAAAGATAGGGAGATGTTGATAGAACCCGAAGAACAACGTCTCTGTGATTAACTTAGACATAGTTCTTGGCCTGGTTTGGTCTTTAGTGTGTTGATGCTTAAGTTTGTGACAGTTTTGGCTTATAAGAGAATAAAACATTGTCTACTTGACTACCTTGGCGGTCTGATTACAGTCGAATGCACTTGTTTCAGTCACAGTCGTCTAAAACTGTTTGAGTGACCAATTGCTTTACATATTCACATACCATTATTGTTCGTTTTGGGGATTAAGCTGGTGTCTATAGCAGATGGTAGACTTGTTTAATATCATCTTCTTCGTATGTGTGTTGTTATCCAAGAGTTATAAATGTTTTTTCATTTGTCACGCATTTGGAGTTGCCTCTATTATATGTAGTTTTATGATTTGGAATTTGGAACAGGTCTTGTTGTTGTGCCAAAGTAAAACACTCTCCTAAAAGAAAGCTCTATATCCAACCTAACAAAGTCACGCAGATGAAATGAAAATTCAATTATACCTAAAATCCCTCTGTAACCAATCTTACCACCATCTTTGTGCCTTCCTCGATCATCTTGAATATATAAAAGAGACTCACCAAAGATCTCTCTTCTCTCACACACAAACTCTCTCCATGGATACACATTTTCTCCTAGCTATTCTCCTTCTTCTATGTATCTCCTCTTCCTATCTCACTCGAGGCCAAAGAATCGTACAGATTCCACCACCACGTCCACTATGCGCCTCTCAATACGCTCTCGCTAACTACGCCTGCTCACGTCTCCCAATGCTCACGGTTCCACCAGCTTCCCCTGTTTTCCCACCACCTCCTCCCATCGCTCCTCCGCCTCCTGACCATGACCACGACCATGACCATGACCACGACGACGACGATGACCATGACCACGACGACGATGACCATGATCACGACCACGACCACGACGATGACCATGACCACGACCATGATGATGACCACGACGACCACGATGACCATGACCACGACCGTGATCACAATGACCATGATCACGATCGCAACCACGACCATGATCACAATAACCATGACCACGACCATGATCATGATCATGATGATCACGACCATAATAACGACAACAGCCACCGACGTCATCGCCGCCGCCACCACCACCATCATCATCGACACAGAGCAGAGACGTATGCGCAACAAGAGTGTTGCAAATGGTTGAAGCAAATGGATAACGAGTGTGTGTGTGACCTTCTTGTTCGGCTTCCGCCATTACTAGCCAAACCTGCTCATAACTATACAGTCTTTGTGGATGAATCATGCATCGTCACTTACACATGTGGAGGCAGATTCATTAGCTGATTCTCTTTGCTTTTTAAAAACTATATATATAAACTCTCATGTCTTCTTCTTCTTCTTCTTCAAACACCCTTTTGTTTATCTTCTTCTTCTTTTGTCTTAGTTTGTAATAAAGTTCTATTCACGCCGTTTAGTTTAATTGTTGTACGTTCACACTACACCAGCCAAAACTCAAAAAGTCAACCAAAACTTATGGGCCGAATTCACAGCGAAAGGTGATTATTGTAGGCCCATTATTTATCATAGATCGCAGTTTTCTCGATTTATTCAAGGCCCGTTTGTTGTATTTACTATCACACACACACACACTTGACACTCCACAAGGTCAAGAACTCAAGGCTAAAACTGTACGTTGGCATAATTTAATCGAATCCATTCCTCACCATAATGCAATTTTCAATTGATAAGAAAAAAAGAATATGTGCCTATTTAATACCAACAAAACAAAAAAAACTAAGAGATGATCTATTAAACAAAAGAGGATGAAGATTCATGGAATCTTACCTTTTTTTTTTGTGAAAAGAAAGTCGCATTGATGGGACCAAACCAATATATAGAATTTAATTTTTCAGTTATGCTAAAAAGATGTGATTCTTTTACTCGATTTTTGTCTCTCTTTTTTTTTTTTGCAAGTTGTTGTTTGTCTAGTTTCACTTTGTTCCTTTATCTCTTATGAGTTTCAAATTAAGTCAAAACCACATAAATATGCACATCTACAAGAGTCTACAAAAACATCACACCACGCCATAACCAAAGTAATGATATTATCAATACACATATTGATACATAAAACTAATTTGAATAGAAAAGCGATCATTTTTTGTTTGGAAAACATTCATCTAAAAAAAACGCAAATAAATTGGAACGATAATATAAATAATTAAAAATGTACAATCGAAAGAGAGGGGCCCAGCAGCATCGAAAGAGGCCAATTGCACACGGGGTTAGAGAATAAAATAATGGATGGGTTCCAATTAAGAACGCATTATAAAACTAAGATTGATTTGTGGGACCCGCATTCAATCGAATAGTTATTGCACTTAAATGTCAACGCCTTCTCTGTACGGCTTCAGGCGCGTTACGGTTGTTTCTTACTGTACGGTCATTTACCCAAAGATTCTTTACTTTACTTTTATCTCTTCTTTTTTTCTTTTTCTTTCAAAAGATTCCATTCGACACAGAAAAGAAAAAAAAAAACTACTTAAATATTTAAAAACTACTTCCTTCATTTTAAAATGTAAATTAGTTTGACTAAAAATACGAATATTAAGAAACTATTTTTCTTTTAAAAAATATCATCTTATATATATAATAAAAAATAATTTAACCAATGAAAAAAACGACAACAAAATACTATTGGTCGCATAATAGTCAATAAAATTAAAAACTATCTAGGGTTATCAAAATAATTTATATTTTAAAATATAAAAAATCTTCCAAAATAATTTATATTTTAAAACGGAAGGAATGTATATCATTTGATGATTTGAGTGGTTTAGCACATTTTCTTTTCTATATATAAAACAAACAAATTGTTCGAATTCCCATGACTAGTCCTAATATAAACGATTTATTTTCACATGAACCATTCGAACTTTTTGTAAATCTCGTTTTAAATAATGACAACTGTTAGTAGTTCATAACTAAGTAATTTGTGTTTTTTTACCAAAAAAAAAAAAATTAATTTGTGTTTATAAAATTTTACTATATACAGATATACACGTGTCTCTCCATCATACATTTCTTTTTTAGAAATCAAAACAAGTGTATGATTTTTCGCTATATATACATATAAATTTTTAAAATCGTACCAACTTTATATAAGCCCCACTCAGAGTGGTCATTATACAATTAAAAATTAAATAGTTACAAGGCGGCCAAGTCATTCTCACTTCCAAATATAGCATTCCACTCACAGTCTTCACTTACATAAAAAAAAAAAAAAAAGATGATAATACTGAATAACCGTTATGCCAAAATTTCAGTATCTGACAATATTCTCTATATATGATCCTTATATTATTACTATATATAGATACATTATTTTCTAACATATTTTAAATAATTTCTCCACTCATCGTAGTCTTGCAAATTCCTGATCATTGCCACGTCACCAGAACCAAAACATATTGGCGTAAATTAACCACATTTTTCCAGATGCTCAGCCTTATCTTCTAGTGTTTGCAACTTGCAACTGATCAAGCCACTAGACACCGGGACATCTCGCGTTCCATTGCCGCCGCAACCGCCACAGCCGCGGTTGACGCTTCAACCAGCGGTCTACGGCTGGCAATGTCAAGCAAGAACCGCGACACAGCATCGGTGCTTGGTCCGGCCACGAGCCTCTCCCACGCCACGTCAGCATCCGCCTTCAACCTCCGTCTCGTGAAAACCGGAGTCGCATCTAATCTTTGAATGCACCACTTCTTGACTTTTCTCAACCGTTCGATCTTGTCTCTCTGTTTACAAGCTAATCCAAAAGTGTTCCTCTTTATCTCCTCAACAACTTTACTCAATAGTTCTTCTCTGTCTCTCACGTTCAAGAACGGCTCGTTTCTGAAAAACATGTCAAACTCTGGAACTCCGATCGCTTTCTTGATCCCTCTAGAGTAATCCGAATCCGAGAAGTCAAAAACTTCTCTAACTTCGTCAACCATTCCTTTTTCCACCATCTTATCAACTCTCTCAGAGACAAACCCGTGCAAAACGGGGAGTGCCACATCGACCCATAGGAAGCAACAGTCGTATCTCGACCGGAATTTGTAGTCTTCGTCGTCCACAAGAGCCTCCACGTAAGAGTTGGAACCTCCAACGATTATTGGAAGCTTTCCACGACTTAGGACAGATTCAACAGAGGAATTCGCCATGTGGCGGAAATTCGAGGCAGTTAAGTCGGCTTCAGGCGGCAAGACGCCGAGGAGATGGTGCGGTACACCGCAGCTCTCCTCGGTCGTGATCTTATTGGTGACAATGTCGAGACCTTGGTGGACTTGGATCTTGTCGGAGTTAATGATCTCGGCCGGAAAACGTGTGGCTAGATCGACGGAGAGTCGTGACTTGCCTGTTCCGGTAGCACCCATGATTACCACGACTTTGTCCCTTGGACCGTATGGGTTTAGAGTTAGCATATTGGGACCAAATCTCGCCGGAGGGAAGTCTAACACCGGAGACAGAGGCAATGGCTGTTTGCACATGGCCATAGATATCTTCATGATCATGATGATAAATCAAAACTTTGCAATACAAAGCTTCGGATGTTTTTTTTGTATGTTTTGATTATATGTTTTGTAGGGTTGTATCGACTTATGAAATGTACAGGTGACTTTGCATGAAGGATTTGATTTATATATATAGGGTCACACACTTGGTGAAATTAACAGTATAGTACGAATGATATAGGACAAGTTGGAATCGCTTTTTAATTGGTCAAACCTGTTATTTTTCTAACTACTTTATTCTCCTATATTTGGTTTAGGCTAACTAGCCAAATATTTGATACGCGTGCAGATGATATGTATTGATAACGTCTCAATCAAATGTAAACTTCTATTACGTTTGATGTGAAGTTAAGGTACGATATTTTTTTGGGAAATTAATGATGAGATGGGATGCAGAAATATTTTAGAACCTCTATCCATTTTTGATAAATATTTATACTACTTTACATTATTAAACATCAACTTACACTAAAAACACTTTAATAAATTAGGGTTATTATGCTTCCTCATGATCGGCCTAGTAAATACTATATGTGTACAGATATTCTATATGGCCTAATTTTATAAAATTTCATGAAAAAGTTACGCAGATGATTCTATGTTTAATATTTTGATATTATCAAGGAGTCTTTTTATTTATTTTTTGTTGAATAATATAAAGATTCTATTGGACCGTCCATTAATGAAACGGAGAGGCAAAATTGTTTGTCGACCTGCAATGGCCAATACATCGGCAACGTCTCTTTATTACTCTTTTTTTTTTTATAAAGATCTCTTTATTACTCTTCCACTTACATTTATAATCTTAAGACGAGAAACCTATAAAAGGTGAAAAAAAATATTGTTAACATTATAATTATTCACACAAGATAAGAAATATAATGGTTCGAGAAAGGGGCTTTAAAAAGATTATTCTTACAGCGACAAGTCGTAGCTATTGCCTATTGGAATGTAAATTTGCTTGTGTGCAAACTTAGTAATGTGTGCATGCTCCTAAACGTCCATGTACGTATCTGATTCCTCCGTTCCTATATATTCACAAAGATACAGAATAAAATATACTCCATATATTAGTAAAATTTTACTATAGCTATGTATAATTAAATTTTAGTCTCTACACCAATCATAAGTTTGAATACCAATATATTATATTATAACTATATATATATCACCATACGCATGACCAAAATTTATAATTTTCTTTTTGATCTGGTCTTTTACAATATTTTATCATTTACCGTCTTTTGATCTTTTATCTTAACTTTTTTATTGATGTAAGTTTCAATCAAATTGGTGGAAACCCAGCTTATGAGTTTTCTTTTTAAATCCTAGCTTTTTGTTGTCTTATCAGTTGATTTGCATACAGTTTTAGCATTCTCTGCATACTTTTAGAAAAGTTACTCAATTTCCATCACACAGCTGATCCAAATAAACAATTCATACATCAACCTAAAATCAATCAATTTTAATGGTATACAAAACGTACCACTTAAATCCCAATCTATTATAAATAAAGTTTATTGTTATTTTGTTTTCTCTATACTTGTTTGCTTTGAAATTTTGTCGCCACATACTAAATCTCTAAAGATGACTCTTAGCTTCTTCTTTCGTTTAACAACAAATTTGGTAAACAGTGTTATAACAAAAGAAATTAGGTTAGTTGCATATAAGATATATGCGTACTAACATCTCTATCTAAGTTTTTAGAAGAGTTTTCAAAAAAACTATATAAAACAAAATATAAATAAAATATGTGAAAAATTTTTTAAAAGACATAAAGAATTTTTCAAATGAGATACTTAAGATACTTTTATTTTTTTTAAATTTCTTTAATATTTAATTATTATTTTAATTTTTTTTTTGATATTTTAGAATTTCTTGATGGAAGTGGTCTAATTCATTCGTGGCCACCAACTTTTTTCACTTGTTTAACTTATATAATGCTCTTGATACACACAAAGAAAATAAATTGGGATAAGAAGCTTAATGATTGATTGATGTTAACCCGTCACCCACGTTTATATAAATATATATATTAATCGATCGTGATACAAAGTAAATAATACGACCAATAAAAGAATCACGCTTATCTTGTGCACTAACTAACCTTTTTTAATCTATCTCTTTCAGTAATCATTAGCCTATTCATTGTTTAACCTGCAGTTTTCTTGTTGTTTTTCTGTTATTGCTCCAAATGTTGAAATGGATTGGTGTTGCAAGTAAAAAATAATATGGGGAATTGGCGTAGTTATCCAAATTTGGGATAAACTTTAACGGTTTGATCTCACGACTTTAATTTATATAGAGAAAACCTTCATGCCTACTTCGGACGTCTTTTCAAAACATCAATTTTTTTAGAAGTTGATATAAATATACACTGTTTTAAAGATAAGTAAAGATATTAAATATGGTATATTGTTTGTCACGATTCAGAAAAACTAAAACCTTAATGATTTTTTTTTTGAATGAATGTAAAATTTTATCCAACCAAATCTTTTTTACATTAAGTGTGACTTTTAACAGAAGTATCTAATGGTCATTCTAAAATCCTTTGGAATTGAAATTCAGAATTGATGTGGAAACTATCCAAGGTTGTGTTGTGCAGGAGGGAACCTTAATGATAATCAATAAACCCTAATTTATTATACTACTAGACAATTTTATACCAATAAAAATTTATATGTGATTTTGTAAAAGAGAACAAAATTTATATTATCTTAGAAGTTTAAAATTGTGTTGTGTTAACTTCAGTCATATATTAAATAACACTTTAACTAATTGATACAAATTCTAAACATGATAAATAAATAAAATTCAATGGATGCTAAATAAAAACTGATATAAAATGATAAATAACAACTTTTAGCATTTATATACAAATTCAAAATTTTCAATGGATAAAGCAATTTTAGTAAAAGATCGACTATATATTTTTCTCTAGTTATAATATAGTGAAAATAGAAGAACTAACATTTGTGTTTACTCAAAATGAAAAATCCAGAATTTCATAGTAATCAACTACGTTTTCAAACTTGAATTATACATACCACATCTTTAAAATCTTAAACGATAGCCAATAGTACATCTTTTTTAGATTATTTTTCTCAATCACCAAAAAAGTATTTCTAAACTTCTTCGTTCCATAAGGTTTACAAAAAAATAAACGAAATTTGATTACTTGAACAAATTCTCGTATTCCGTCTTGGATAATTCGATGAACCAAAAATATTTTTGCATTTCAGATGGCTCGACCCTTACGTGGTCGTCCATTAACCAAATTGACAAATCGTTCTCCCCCGGCCTCATAGTGATTATTTTTTGCAACATCTTCACAATTCTATGGTTTGCAAATAAATGTTTTTTTCTTTGCTAAATAAATAAATGTTTTCTTTGTTCTTTAAGTGATAAATTTGATAGAAATTAAACTGAAATAGACAATTTCTTTACATAGATTGGTAACCGAACCTTTGTGTGAAACCCAGACAACAAACCCATCAAAATCTTTATCAAAAATAAAAACAAAAAACAAACCCATACTGGAAACCAGAAGAATGAACTAGTTATCCATCCATATACAGAAGCGAAGTTATATTTTTTTTTTGAAAATAAA
Source organism: Arabis hirsuta (assembly GCA_964056655.1). Lineage (NCBI taxonomy): Eukaryota > Viridiplantae > Streptophyta > Magnoliopsida > Brassicales > Brassicaceae > Arabis > Arabis hirsuta. The sequence goes on along the minus strand of OZ053308.1, from coordinate 183,077 downwards.
AATAATATGTTGTGAAGAAGCGAAGTTATATCGTAACGTTTATACTCTTCAAATTCCAAAATATGATTTAGATCTCGTACATGCGAAAATTAAACTGTGACGATGATTAAAGGTTTGGGAATGGGTCATGTTTGGGAAGGCACCATTCTCTCATTCTTTCCTCATTTCCAGTGTAAAATGTAAATCTATGATTATACAGTTATTATTTTGAATTTGCTTAAAGTACTCGATATAAAAATGGAGACAAAACGATTCAATAGAAGACAAAACTTTCCATAGAAAATACAGTGATGAATACATACATGCATCTCCCCAACCATACAACTTTTACCAAAAGAGACAATAATGCTAAATAGGAAAATCGTGACCCTTTCTTTGGACACTTGTTAATCAAACAACACACGAAACCCATCGTTTATAATATAATATAATTCGGTATTCTATTTGAATGTTTTTGTTTTCACAACACCTTAGGAATTTTTTATTTTTTTTAGATAAGTAACTTTAAATTTTGTTCATGCGAAGTTAATACTAAGCCTGTGCATGCGCTTAATTAATTCAAACATATCTAATAAAATCCCAAGAAATTAATACTTTCGCATGATCATTGATCGGTAAGGAAAATCTCGAACATATGCGCGCTTTTAAGATGCAAACACACATTTGCGTACATAAACTCACGTAACACGGTTCTGTTATGTCATTTGTTGTGTCTTCTTAATACAAATTTTTTTGCTAGCAATGGAAGATCATCCACAACCAAGCCATCCCCCAGTCCATCGGGTTCGTTTTTTATTTAACTTTGACCCACGAATTGTCTTAGTTACATCTCGATCATATATTATACTCCCTCCGTTTCACAATACTTGTCATTCTAGCCTTATTTTTTTGTTTCAAATTAGTTGTCATTTTGCAATTTCAATGCACATTTATGACTAATTTTTCCATTTTTATCCCTACTTTTAAACTTATTAATTACTCATATCAAATAAAACATTGTATTAATTAGGGGTAAAATAGACTTTTAATATATTTTCTTAATATTTGTGAAACAACCTAGAATGACAACTATTTTGAAACAGAGGGAGTATATCTTATTGACATGGAAATCAGTATATTTATTTGAACGTATACAACAGACTCGTGTCCTGAAACTGAAACCCAGCTGCTGTACCAAGTGTGTGAGGAAGGTGGAACGAGCCATGCTAAAAGCTGAAGGTTTCTGTTATATATCATATAGTGAATATCTAGTCTAGTCAGTTTGAATTTTATTAGCAATGTTGGATTTAATTGATTTTATGTATAGGAGTGCATTCGATAAAGGTAAATGCAAAGGAAGGGACGATAGAAGTGACTAGCGAGATTGACCCACAAGTGCTAATAGAAATGGCAGCTAAAGCCGGCAAAAGAGCCGAGCTTTTGTGGGATCCTGAACTGGAATCTTCTGAAAACATTCCGACACCGGCTCCTCCTAAACCGGAATCTTCTGAAAACATTCCGACACCGGCTCCTCCTAAACCGGAATCTTCAGAAAGCAATCCGACACCGACTCCTCCTAAACCGGAATCTTCTGAAAGCATTCCGACGCCGACTCCTCCTCCTTCGCTCGCCATGCCATCAACATACCTGGGCAGCGGATGTCAGATCCAGGTCAGCAGCTTTGACCACACAGTATATATCCCGGACTTGGTTGATAAAAATGCTCGTGGGATCAAACATTTGGAGATCATTGACAAGAGGGTCACCAAAATTACGTTTAAGGAGCCCCATGATGATCCCAGCGCCGACCACTCACGGGACTCACCGTCTCCGATCGCACCACCGTCCTCTGACTCTATGGGCAGCAGTGGTGGAGAAGCCAACAGTTCGGATCATTGTGGTAATGTTGAGGTGGTTGCGGCTCCTGCTGAACCACCGAATTCAATACCGCCTGAGTTTAGCGATGCTCCTTGTAATAGCAAACTGGTGGAACCTCCGGTTGCTTATGTGAATTGTAGCAGCGGAGGGTATCGTTGCCGTGTGATGTAAAATGAATCTACTTAAGTTTACTTATCGATGGAAACTATATATAAAATTCTTAAATACTAAGACATTTACTACACAATTGTCACAGCAATCAATCTTGCAAAAGAATTATCACTACCAAAACACAAAATCCTATCTTACTCATGCCTCGTGAGTTGCTGATCAGCGTGCTGTCGTTTGAGAGCAGACTGACTCTGGTGTCCTCTTCCGCCAAGTCTCTTTGTTGGTTCTGCATGCTTCTTTTATCGGCCACTCGATCTGGAACCCGTCAGTGTTCTGTTTCTCTAACTCACAACAGTGTGTGTGAAACGTCTGAGGATCTACCTGAAGCTTGAAGTCAAGGGTGAACAACAGCTTCATCTCCAATCTGTTCAACTCTCTCGTGCTCACACCTCCCACTCTCGCGTAGTATGCATTGTTGAAATACCTACACAACACCAGAGATCAATGAAATGTGGCATCAACTACAAACATCTAAAAGCTGCAAAGACAAACTGTGAATGACTCTGTTTCCTAATTGTATTTGAATCCAATTGTCTTCTTTGTGAGTTGATACATTTGCAATTTCATACCAAATGGTAAATAATGCGCACTGGAGTCCTATCAAGTGCTAGTGCTACTAGTCTACTAGAATGAACATAATCCTAAAAGGGTAAGCAATTTTTAAAACACAAAACATTGAGAACTCCAGTGTCTAGTCAAATCGATGAACCCTCCTTACATGTTGCTTGTGTCCACAGTGGCAATATACTCAGATATTCATACTAGCAACAGAACCTAGGACTAGTGACATACCTGTCGTCGACGACTTTAGCGGCTAACATGACACTCGTTATGATAAGGCGGTGAACATTAAGCGGTTTGAGATGAGCTCGGGTCCTCTGGAGAAACTGATGAATGTAGATATGTGCAATGACAAAGCAAGAAGGGCTGCAGCCAGAGTACTTGAAGATGCGATCCAAGTAGTGTCCAATGCTGATCTCTGGAGGAGATCTTCCATCAAACACCGTCACAGAGTCATTAATCTCAGGGGACTCAATCAGTTCATCATCATCAGTCAACACAGATCTCTCCAGAGACGAAGCGAGACGAGACAGAACTGTTGGAAACTTTTTCAATCGTTTGCCCTCTACAATAAGCCCTAATCTGAGGTATACATCCGAATCAATGAAACCTGGATCGGTAGCCATAGTGAATCTGCAGTTACAATGACATAAATCGTAAGAGCTTGAAGATTATGCACACAAATTCGTCTCTCGGATTAGGGGTTTTTTGCAATTAACAGTATTCAAGTTGGTGAACTAACTCTGAAAAAACCTAAATCCTCTCGGATCTATTAGATGCGATTGAGATTTTGAGAGAGGAAGAAAGATTGAGGTCGAAGAACTTACGAGAGTTTTTTTTTTTTTTTTGTGTGTGGAGAAGAAAGTTCCTTCTTGAACGCGGAGAATGAAGAAGCTCCGGGAACAGATCTCTATCTCCGGTGCTTCTCCATTTCTTTGCTCTGTAAGCTAGAAGCAGAAGAAGAAGAAGAAGAAGAAGCTGCGAATAATTGCGAAAAAGAAGAAGAAAGAGGTTTCCATTTTTGCGTATATTTAACGAGATTTCTTGAGATATAATAATAATAAAAATAAAATAAAAAAGCAGAAGAAATGGAGTGAAAGACAGAGAGAAGGAGAAGAGAATGCGTGGTGGAGATGACAGTTCACCGTCGGCGACTCCACCTGGCCCACCGGTCCGTCGTATTCTTTACCAAATTAATTCATTATAATTTTGTTTGATTATGATAAATACGCATGATAATTGAAGAAGACTGGGCTGTATAATCAAGGCTATTAGTGGGCTTTGGGCTTTTGTTATATATTCGCAGGGGCTTTATGGTCATTTTCATAGACTGAATAAACCCTAATCGCAATTTTGGTGTGCTTTTTTGAAAACGCATCATTGCCTCCTCCATTATCAGCACGCGAATCAATGATTCTCTCACTCTGCTTCTCATTCACGCTTCTCTGAAAGAAAGAAAAAACTCTCTTTTTTTGTTTTCCTTCGAATCTCCGTTATTGGCAACTCGAGAGACCCATTTCGATTCGCTAAGAAAAAGGTGAATGAAGAAACCCTAGTTACCTTCGTATCTCTTACATTTCTGGGTTTTCGCTTCCTGTTCTGATTTTGATTTCCTTTATAATCGCATGCATCTCTCCTCTCCAGTCTAGTCGAAAATTTGCTGGTTTTCTTTTAGGGTTCTGTACTTGTCTTCAAAGGTAGATTTTGAGTTTCTTACTTTCGTTTTAGAATACAACTTTCTTCTGAATTGTGTCTACAATGGAGATGTAATTAGATTCTCTTATGTTCTCAACGCATTTTACCGTCTTCGATTGGATCTACACTACTTTGGTCTGTTCAGAGTTCGATCAGATTGTTTAATGTTTTCCTTTGCTTCAATTACAGAACCAAAGTAGCATGGATCATTCAACTAAAACCACACAGAACCGTGTTTTGTCGGTGAAGATGTGGCCACCGAGTAAGAGTACAAGGCTGATGCTTGTTGAGAGGATGACCAAGAACATAACGACTCCATCCATCTTCTCCAGGAAGTACGGTCTATTGAGTGTGGAAGAGGCTGAGGAAGATGCCAAGCGAATTGAAGAGTTGGCTTTTGCAACTGCAAACAAGCACTTCCAGAACGAGCCTGATGGTGATGGAACTTCTGCTGTTCAGGTCTATGCAAAAGAATCGAGTAAGCTTATGCTTGAAGTGATCAAACGAGGTCCACAGGTCCAATCAGAGGTGGACGCGAACAAGACTGGAGATGTCTTGTTTGATCTATCTGGTGGGCGTAGAGCGTTTATCGATGAAGAGGAGGCACGTGAGCTCTTGAGGCCGTTGACTGAGCCTAATAACTCCTATACCAAAATCCGTTTTAGCAACAGAAGTTTTGGCTTGGAAGCTGCCAAATTTGCTGTGACCGTTTTGTCTTCCATCAAAGATCAGCTTACGGAAGTGGATCTCTCCGATTTGGTTGCAGGAAGACCAGAGGCAGAAGCACTTGAAGTGATGAATATGTTTTCATCTGCTTTGGAGGGTTCTAAGCTAAGATATTTGAATCTTTCGGACAATGCTTTGGGTGAAAAAGGAATTAGAGCATTTGGTTCTCTCATCAAGTCTCAGAATGACTTAGAGGAGCTATATCTGATGAATGATGGCATTTCCGAGGATGCTGCACGAGCAGTTCGTGAGCTACTTCCTTCGACAGAAAAAATCAGGATTCTTCAGTTTCATAACAACATGACAGGAGATGAAGGGGCAATTTCCATTGCAGAGATCGTGAGGAAGTGTCCATCTTTGGAAGATTTCCGGTGTTCGTCTACAAGGATTGGTTCAGAAGGCGGTGTTGCGCTTGCTGAAGCACTTGAAATCTGTAGCCACCTGAAGAAACTTGATCTTCGTGACAACATGTTTGGAGTCGAAGGTGGACTCGCCCTGGCCAAGACTTTATCGGTGTTGAATGATTTAACTGAGATCTATATGAGTTACCTGAACTTGGAGGATGAGGGAACAGAGGCACTTTCTGAAGCTCTAATGAAGTCTGCTCCGTCTCTTGAAGTTCTAGAATTGGCTGGGAACGATATTACTGTAAAATCCACTGGAAAATTGGCAGCTTGCATCGCCTCAAAACAGTCTCTTACGAAGCTGAATTTATCTGAGAATGAACTCAAAGACGAAGGGTCTATTTTAATCGCAAATGCAGTTGAAGGTCATGACCAGTTGGCTGAAGTTGACCTGAGCACCAACATGATCAGAAGAGCTGGGGCAAGAGCCTTGGCACAAACTGTTGTGAAGAAACATACTTTCAAGCTTCTGAACATAAATGGAAATTTCATCTCTGATGAAGGTATTGACGAAGTAAATGACATGTTTAAGGACTCCCCGGACAAGCTTGGTCCTTTGGACGATAATGACCCTGAAGGAGAAGATTTTGAAGATGAAGATGAAGATGAAGAGGAAGGCGAAGAAGACAATGAACTGGAATCAAAGCTCGGAGGTCTGAAAATCAAGCAAGAGGAGGAATAGAAAGAGGTAACATGAGGCGATGCTTTTGTTGCTATGTAGGTAGGTTCGGTTTCATCTCTCTCTATGGTAAACGTATCTAAGTAGGTATGTACGGATCTAAGACTGTCTTCAGATCTATTTCCTTGAAACGAAATTGTTATCTTCATTTAAACTAGAATTGGTGTTTCTCTGTTGGCTATGGATTTAAATGATCTTTTAGCTGAAATCATGTTCACCTCGTATAAGCCGGGGTAAAAAAAGAGCACGGGGCAGCATTATAAGTTACAAAAGACGAAATTTAATGGCCTTTTCGATCAAGCAGCCACTGGAGTTTTGAGGGCTTCGAGTATCTTATCATCTAACTCGAACTTCATCTCCTTCTTGTCTCTGCCAATCTTCACATACTCTTCAAATCTCTCCTTGAGATCTTCAGGTAGATTAGTTTTACTTTCCCACCCTAATATCTCCTTTGCTGCTCTTGGCTCCGCGTAGAAATGCTGTGATCATGCAAGACTAGGTTATAAAACTACTCAATGAAGGAGAAGAGGGAGCTCTTTATATTAGGTTTATAGTTTACCATGTTTCTGAATGGAAAAGCCTTCTTGGCGTCGACCCCAATGGCTTTAGGGTCATAATGAACAATCTCAACCGTTTTGCCAGCAGCTGCAGCACAGAGCTTGGCCATACCGTCAAGAGTGACGGCTCTGTCACTAACGCAGTTGAAGATATTGGAGCTCGCAGCCTCGGGGTTGTTTACGGCTGAAGTCAGCATAGAAGACAAGTCCCTCACATGAGATATGTTGGTTAGCTGCAATCCTGACCCTGGGATTGGCACAGCTCTGCCCCTCACAATCCCTGTGAGACACATTTAACTACCATTACACTTGTTTCGTCTTGTGTTCAAATAGGCAGAGTTGCAGAAGACTTACGGTCGAAGAACCATTCTTCGCAGTCTTTGTTGTTGCCAGAACCTATCATGTACTGTGGTCGAAACGAGGCCCAATTACCGAATGTTTCTGCTAAGTACTTCTCCACTACAACGTGACCTGCATCAGCTTTCACTGCGTCCTGTAACATTGGAGAAGAAGACAAATAAGTAAATAGTGAGAAATGAGAAAGTTCGGGTTTTTGTTTTGTTACTACCCCTTCGACGTGAGGAGGTTCTTCAGTGGACTTGTAGATCCCGGCGCTGCTTATGAACAAGAATTGCTTCACACCGGAGCTTTTAGCCCAATCTATCACTGGTCTGTTCCCACAAATCCAAAAGGAAACCGATCATCAATTCTCTCATCCATGGAAATTCTTTTGAAAAAAACATTGCTTTGTGACTAATAATAAGCAGACCTAACAGTGTCCAAATCCTTGCCATTGTTGTCAAGCACAACGTCGAATGTTTCACTTCCGACCACATTCGCTACATCGGCCGGGTTTCCCCACACCGTCTTTCCTCCGCCGCTAACAATTTCCTGCAGAACAGAGGATTGAATTCGTTGGTCGGAAATTCGAAAACTCAAAATTGTTGGGCATTCTAAATCTTACGGAGAATCGGTTGAATGGAGGTTTCTTCATCTTGTCGGAAGATTCATCTCCGACGGTCATGATGGTGACACCGTGGCCGGAGGAGAGAAGCTCTTTGGCGAAGTAAAATCCGATGACTGCGTGACCGCCACTGTTGGTGTTCACTATAAGTACATTCTTCTTGTCTCCGACTGAGCTGGCCTTAACGGTGAATCCTCGAGGAGATGATAACTTTGGAGAACTTCTTAGAGCGTATGTGAAGAGAGAAGAAGAAGAAGAAGAAGAGAGAGAGGAAAAGGAGGAAGATGAAGAAGGGAGAGAGAAGCGGTGGAGAGATGGTGAGATGAGGAGATTTTTGATCGGAGAAGTTGTTTTGGAAGAAAAAAACAGAGAGGATGATGATAAAGCCGCCATTTTTTTTTGTTTTGCAAGATTTCTTCACTACTCTGATCTTGTCTGGTTTTTTAATCTGGTTTGATCCACAAGAGAACCAGAAGAATATGTAAGGCTATTATTTTACAAGATAACAACAACATCCAACGGTCGGTCCACTTCATTTCGCGTTTCGTTTGTGATTAAAATCTTCTTTTATGATAAATCATTTCAAAATTGGGCCAAAAAAGAACCACATGGGCCCATTTAGGAAAGGGTATATATAGCACATGATCACATTTTCTTTGTCTTAATAAATGTTTTTTTTGTGTTAAAAACATCCACGGTTCTTCCCCGAAAAATGTGCATTATTTTAGTACAGAGGAAGAAGGAAAGATTCACACTGGTTACGAGAAAAAAAAAAATGGATCAAAAGCATGTCATATAAATGTCTAGACGACAATGCAAAGAATGCCCAAAGGTTCGAAGTAGAATACTCTTGTATCTAATAAATTCGAAATGATGGTGTCAAGGAAACGGAGAGTTGAAGCCATCTCCGATTTTATTATATACAAAGACAGAGGAATTGCAAATCTTCAAGTGTTCTTCCTTGCGGAATAAGCACGGTAAGCCGCCAATCCAGCAAAACCAAGAGCTGTACCCACTGCAATGAGCTTTAGATGTTTAAATGAATTCACAGAATGAAAGAAATGCAAGATTTTCTCGGTGAAGAAGAAAGAACCTGAGACGAAAACAAGCGAGTTATTCACGAATTGACGGATATTCTTGCTTCTTCTTCCTGACTCTGTCTCTGGAATACTCAAGTGAGGGTTCTCTGCAGTACTCACTATTCTTGAAAAGAGACTATTTGGATCCCCGAGTTTCATGCTTAGTGACACTGGGACGTCTATTCCCAATTCCATGCAAACCTGTTGAGATCATCTCATCTGAGTTATTAATCATACCGAGAGACCATATAGTATTCATATTTAGGGGTTAATCGAAGCATCACCCTATCAGACTCTTGCACTGACATCGGATATGGATCCAAATCATCTTTAGCCGCAACAAGAAGACAAGGGGTCCCGTAACCGCTCTCTTCTCCTCTCCTCGCTACTTCCATCAGTATTTCCCTCGCTTTTTTCCATGAGTATACATCTGAACTGGAATTAACAAAACAAAATTATATCAGTTATGTGATTGCTAAGTCCTTGATCATGTCACCCATACACAACTAGTGCAAATAATTTCTGAACTAACCTGTCATAGACAACCACAGCCACATCACAGGCTGCCAACGATTCCTTATTTGCCAGAACCTTTTTAACTCTGTCTTCTGGTATTTCTCGCAATACGAGAGTTTTCTTTGTACCCTGAAAAATGTGTTCAGAATTAGAAGCAAAAACATCCACATGTAACAAAGAATATAAGAACTCAGACTATTGCTACTTACCCCAGGCTGATCCATGACATTTGCTGCATAACGTTCACCCATTGTTGCTTTATAGCTGTCCGAAAATTTCCTGGGGTTGAAACACAGATCAGAGAATGTAACATGAGTAAAACCTTAGCAAAAAAAACTGAAGTAATGTTAGAACTAGTTTACCTTCCTAAGAAAGAATCGAGGATTGCAGACTTTCCAGATTTTTTAGGGCCAAATACAAAGCACTGAAACACATTTCTTTCTGTACGTTGCTTCTTACGATCCACTGATCTTTTCCTGGTAAAAGAAAATGTTGAAGCTGGGTCGTGACCATAACCGACATATATCAGGTTTGCCAAACTTTTTCGAGGATCTAGTAGAGTCATTAGAGCCCACTGAATTAACACATATAACAGAGCATAATTAGCCATGGTAAAGAATGTCGAATCTGATTGTTAGATCACAATGACAATGAAAGCTTGTTTCGATTCAGTGTTAACACAACAGTAAGCATACAGACCTCGGACAGAAATCCATTGATTGTCAAATTTCCAACTGATGTTTTCTCTGCAGCATCTTTATAAGGAGCCTCAAGCCAAGGACTGAAATCGTAAAAGCATATTGTATAGGTAAACGAGCTTAGTCTGGAAACAATATACATATTCATGTACAAGAGCACTAAAGACATTGGCAGGCAAAGTCAATAAAAAGAAGGTTAACTCACAAAACAAACATTGGAAGAACAGTTGATAACCATCGATTACAGAGGTTATAATTAGCAACGAATCATGAAAAAAGTACAGCAAATTACCTATCTGGAGCTGTTTGGAACAAATCATCTAGCTCAGCTGGCCGTAAGGCTCCATCCTGAATAGCAGCATAACAAAGAAGCATTAAAGAACTACCAATAATTCTTGAGAATCAAATAAGCTTTTAGGTAGTACAGAAGGTTGCATAATTAGAGAATCGATCATACACACATTATCAAGGTCATATAACTGAAAGATTCCACTCAGAAAGTCCATAGCTTCATTTGTTAGCTCGATGCTCTGCAAGTCAAATAAGGTTCAGCCACTCTATCATATCCTTTAAGTAACAGAACAATTTAGAGATATTCTCGTTGTTAAATGCACACCTGATCAGGAGAATGCTTTGCTGGAACCGGTAGGGACTCGCTGTTGAGTTCTAAGCAATCATTGTAACCAAATTTGCGTAGGATAGCCCATGCGGTCTCAGGGCGACCTCTCTCAATGAATAGAGAAAAAAGAAAAAGGAAACCCGGAAGTGTAAGGCCAAGATCAGTTACTCCATCTGGTTGCCTTTCTTGTACCACTCTCTTAACTCCAATAAGTTCAACAGGGTCAAGTGGGGCACCAAAACAATTGATCTGTTAACCAAATTTGCAGGCATTATATTTATAGAAGTATGAGGAGCTTTCATGAATGCAATAATCAGTGGTTAACAGAGAAACAGAACCTGAAAATCATTCAATTCCGCATCATTTAGGGCACCATCCAAATCATGGTCACACAGGTTGAATATTCTTTGTACTGCCCTACGGAGGCGAGGTTTCAAAGATTGTTTTTCTTGATCAAACAACGGAAATGTTGGATGAAGGACCGCTTTTGAGGCATAATAGAAAACATCAGGGGCCTAGAAAAAAAGAGAGAGAATAATCCTCATGTTTTAGTGGCATACAAATAACAATCCCATAAAGAACTCAATGGCAGACACAATTTTGCTTGGTCATTCAGTATTATCTGTTTAAAGGTGCCTTGCAGCTTTTTTGTGGTATTTTCTCTCTCTGCCAAAAGATAAGGTCCTAAGCTTTAAACTGTGTTGGGAGAACAGCCTACTAAAAAACCAGAACACATACCTGAATAAGGGTCAACGCAGAACACTCTATACATGTTTCTATCTCTCTGTACTCCTTCATGATTGGTGCCATTATATCCTCTAGTCTCACGGGAAGGCGTTCATCCCGTAAATCAAGCTTGCAACCCACCACAATCACTGGTGCTTTGATCTAGATATATATGTAAATATATATAATTACAAACTGAATACTCTCTTGATAAATGAACAATCTTTCACCAATAAATCAACAAACCTCTAACCGCCGGAGCTCAGGGAGCCAATAAGAACTCAAGCGATCAAGCGTCGCAGGCTGATCACAAGCATATGTCAGAATCACCGCATCAGCCTTCCTGAACTCTTCAATGAGCTTTATCCTATTGTCAATACTGATGAAGCAAATAACATCACAGATATATCAGTAAATTGAGGATCATGCGTACAGAAAGAACAAATTCAAAGCCATTGAAGAAACATTGAAATCGAAGTAAAAGACCAACACGAGAAACTAAAAATCGGAATTGAATTTATATCTCGCCTAAGCTAGTGATGATTCATAACGTTTCAACCATTGACGATTTGGACTACACCAAAGAAATTGGCACAAATATGTATACAAACGACAGGGGAAAGCATAAAGACCTTGAGGGAGTATCGACGATGGTGATAGGTATATAGTCAGGGTAAGCATCGGCGGGAAGAGTAGTCGGAGGAAGGACGCGAGGGACGTTATCCGGGAAGGTTTCGGAGGCGACGGCGGAGATCAAGCTAGATTTGCCGGTTCCTTTGTCGCCAGCGACGGCGACTCTGAGGCTTTTACGGCCTCCGGCAGACGACTTTCCTCCGTGTCCACCTAACATCGGCGAAACCAGAAATTGAGATTGAGAGATCGAGAGAAAGAGAGCTTGGGAAGAAGATTGATCTACAATGGCCGGCCCCGACTGTAAAATCGGGTTGACCCGACACGTGCTCCGCAAGCTTATTATTATAATAATAATAATAAAAAATAAATAAAAGCTTATTATATTATATATATATCTTCGCCATCAAGTATTTCTCGTAATGGGCCGAGTGATTGATTACGTAGCTGTTTATCATCATACGTCGCCGTTTCATATATACACTTTGAATAGAGAAATTGCAATTTTCCTTTACTTAAGCATGTTGAACAAACTGACACACATAAATTTTCGAAAGATTTGATCTAATTAAGAGGATTAGGATGAAAGATAGTTGATGAAGTTTCTGTGTTCTTGAATTTGGAAGACATGCATGTATAGATAGGACAATAAGCATGATGGTTGAGCAAGTGGATGGTGAGCAAAGAGTACATGTATAGAAAAACATGGCTTCTTGCATGTGAAGAGAAGCTTAAAACCTAACACTCGTCTTCTCCTTCTCATGCCCGCGCGTGTATAAATACAATTAATGCAGTAAAGAAAAGAGAAAGATATAGAGCATAAAATATTTAAAGAATTAATAGAGTGTACGTAATCAATGATGAGAGGAACATGGTTAGTAGTGATGTTGGTGATCACCAACGGTGTGTTAATGTCGGTGTGCCAAAGTGCAAGAATCTCTGTGGAGACAGCAAAGAAGATGACTACTCAAGAAGAAGAAGCTAATGATTGGAAAGACGATATATGCGATTGGTGCTCTTTTACGCACTATCCTACATTTTGTGAACGTACCTGCCGTGATACGCTGCCTCAAGAAGACGAAGCTAATGATTGGAAAGCCGTGATACGCTGCCTCAAGAAAACAAGCTAGAGTGCATGTGTAAAAATAATAATATCATAAATAAGACTAAGCTTTTGTGTTTTCATCAACTCACTGTCCAATTTATAACTCATCTTGTCAAGTATTGATAGATAAGTATTTTTTTTTTCACTAAAATCCATTAATGGTTTGATTAATTGCATCGACTCAAACCCAATATATTGGTTATTTCAATGCTTCGAAATAAAGAAGATGATACACGGAAATAAGACTAAGCTTTTGTGTTTTCATCGACTCACTGTCCAGTTATAACGCTTGTCAAGTGTGGTATGTTCGTATATTTGTTCTCACTAAATACCATTACATGGTCTGATTAATTGCATCAAACCCAATTGGTCGTTAGCAAAGAAACAAAGAAATGAAAGCATATTATGTGTATTTTGACATGTTTTTATTACATCTATGTATTATTCAGAAGAAGAAGATTCTACTCGGAACCAGAGACCCATAAAAGATGCATGTCCCAATGCTTCAGGTCCACCATCTCCAAGAGGATAGACAACAAGGCAATCTGTGAGTCATCGATCGTGCAGTCAGAACCGGATTTAAGGGGATTGTTTTAAAGCATTTGAATAGGCCCTAAATATTGGAGCCAAATTTTTTTTTGAAGGTTTCAAATAATTCATTATATGTAGAATATTTTATATAATTATATGATAAAAAAAACTTTGTTTATGACTTTTTTTTCTCAAAAGATTATACAAAAAATTGTTTTTTTACAAAAGGAACTTCAAAATTTTTAGGTAAAATATAAGGATTAAAATGTTAATTTTCGTATAATACCAAAAAGATCTTAGATCCGGCTCTGCGTGCAGTGTTGTTCAAGAGACAACTACCGCTCATTATAAATTTATAAGGTGCACTAGAATTTGGCCACCAGAGGATTCCCGGAGCTGTTTCTACTTGATAAATAGAATCTGTAATGAGGTTCCTAATGAATAAATGTTTTTGTGTCAAGAGTAGAATCATAGCCAAGATCTGGAGGCTCTTCACATGACAAGCCCTGTTTTTTGAATCTATTTTATTTTCTATTGTGTAGATGCTTCGCTGTGTTGAACGAATACCAAACTGATATCACCACTAACAACAACAAAAAACAAAAAAACAAATTGACTCATAAATCTTTTTAATATTTAATCAATACTATTACAAACAGAGCCCAAGCTTATTAGGAAAATGAAATCAATTAGTACATCATGAAGGTATCTCATTGATTTTATTACTCCTCGGGATTTTATTAAAAACCCAAAAAAAAGGGAACGATATTACAGAAGAAACAAGAAACACAACATTTGCTTATAATAATAAAACTTGATTAAGAAGTAATTAACAACCTTCACGTGTCTCCCGCAGGTAAAGCTATTCTCATCAGCTTCAGGCGTCGGCCGCCGGAGGAGCTCCGGCTTCGTCAGAATCGGATTTGTCCTTTGAAGAGTTAAATTTCTTGAACAGTGGCTTAACCACGAGCTCTATCGCCAACCATGCGACCGCCAAAGCTCCGACAACAACCGTCGCTGTCTGTTTCTTGCCTGAAGGTTTCTCCAGTTTTGGGAACTTGCTCTCTGATGATTTCTCCATTGCTTTTTCTTCTTCTTCTGGTTCACTTAAACACTTGGTATTCTAACTGATTTATCTTGAAGAACTTTAAAAGAAACAAAAAAGTAGCGTTACATTTCCAAAAATATCGCGTCTTAGACCGTCGATGGAATAATCAACGGTCAGAATTCGGTAAGTGGATATGGGCTTAATATGGGCTTAATATGGGCTCAATTGGGCTTCTCGCTAGAAAACAAATCTTGGAGCGGTGAAAAAGACAGTTTTGGTTGGTTCCAATATGTAAATGAACCTCAATCGAACAAGGAAGATAAGACGCAAATAGGTGACCTCTCATTACATCCTCCAAATCTTTAATTGGTTTTTGATGAAACCAAGTAAAAACCCCTTTTCTAATTTCCTACTCGTGTTTTTTTCGAGATATTTTTTTAGTGGGGAAATCTTATCATAATAATATTATTTTGTCACGTATCCAAAAAAGTGATTTTTATATTTCTTTTTTACATTAAAGTGTTATTATGTTGTACAATGTGCCTTGAAAAAGCGAAATATAAAAAATAAACAAAAGCCCAATAATATACATGCCCGAAGGCCTTTTAGTAAACAAGAGAGAAGCCCAAAACAGAGCGTAAGAGTCGAGGTCACGTGCAACACACGTGTCAGTGAAACCAGCAGTAGTTGTCGATGAATCATATCAATGGCGTGTAAATTGTGTATTTATGTTTGTTTAAAAGAGAGAGAGAAGAAAGTGAGTGAGCTAACTCCAAACTTACACACTAAAGACGACGAGATGGTTTCCTTTCGCTTCCCTTTCTCGTTTTCTCAGCCCTTAAATCCCAAACCACCGCGTGCAACGTCATCCTCCAGATTCGCCGTTTCCGCCGTCGCAGTCACCGTCACCGTTGGCGCCGCGGGAGTTGCGATCGCGGCGTCGCGGAATCCCAGAAATCCGATTCTGGATTGGGTCTTCTCCACTCATCATTCTTCTCTGTTATGGGGATCTATAACTCTAGCCGACTCTAGCTCCGAATCCGTTGTTGAACCTAAGACCGGTTTCTCGTTTCCCGCTACAATCGGAGATTCCCGGCGATTACTCGGCGTCGGGCTGAGGAAGAAGAGCTTACTGGGACTGAAGAACATCGATATTTACGCCTTCGGTAACTTCAACTGATTTTAATTTCATTTTCGAATCGTTGGTTCCAGACACCTCGCATTTGAAGCTTAGGGATTGTGATTGCTAATGCTATTAGTCCATTTGAGATATATTCAATTTGGTAGATTAAGGTGAAGAGCTTTTACATGGAAGTGTCCGAAATCAAGATTACACTTTGTATTACGAATTGCTTTTATGCATTATGTTTCTAAGAGTCCTTTGCATGCAATTGATTGATGATGAGGGTTTTTTATGGATCTGTATCGCACAGGCATGTATGCTGATTGTGACGATGTGAAGAAACTTGTGGGTGAGAAATACGCAAACCTTCCAGCTTCGGAGCTCAGGGGAAACAAGGCATTTGTGGATGATCTCATGGAAGCCGATATAAAGATGACTATAAGGCTGCAGATTGTGTATAGCAAACTCAACATCCGATCCGTGCGCAATGCTTTTCAAGAATCTGTCGGCAACAGGCTCAAGAAGTTCGGTGGCTTAGGGAACGATGAGTTGCTTCAAAGGTATCTTAACGCACGCATTCGAGCTAAACGATTTGATTGTGTTTAGCTGCTGAAATCATTTTACTTTGATGTCTCACTTGTAGCTTCACTAGCCTGTTCAAAGATGAGTTCAAGATTCCAAGAAGTTCCACCATTGATTTGACACAAGAACCAGGCTATGTACTCAGCGTAGCAAGTAAGTATCCATTGGTTTCGCTGCTTAAGTAAATTGTTTCCGGAGAGTGTCTAAAACTCTTCCTTTTGCTTGCTTTTTTTAGTTGAGGGAAACCATGTCGGGAGTGTGAAGAGCAAACTCTTGTGTAGGTCAATCTTAGACTTATACATTGGTGAAGAACCGTTTGATAAGAACGCAAGAGAAGATTTTCTAGACAATGTGGCTTCTCTTGTCGAAAAGTAGCTCGAGAGATCCACCAGAAGAAAAACAAACAATAATAATACCAAGTTTGGTCTTTGTTATCGGATTCTATATATATACGGCATAATAATAATAATAATAATATTGAGGAATGTATTTGAAATAAATTGCTTAGGGGATGGATTTTGTTAGTCTAAATATGTACACTAGACCAATCATTATGAAAGAAAATCAACCCCATAAACGTCGAACAATTTAAACCTTATAAGATACTGGCCCGAAGTGTTCACTCCCTAGAGAAGATGTACTTTTTACTAACCATATTAGGGTATAGCTTAAACCTGAAGCTAGACACTGCAAAAATGGTGACTTTATACGTCTGCTTCGATGGAACTAGTACTTTAGCTCAGACAGATGACCTGAGCATGAAGTTATGATCGGTGGCACGTTCCTCCCACATACTGGAGACGTTTTTTGTGTCGACCCGGAAGCTGGATTTTCAGTCTGGTCCTGTGCGTGTGCAGATGAAGAAGGAACTGGTGATAATGGCAAGGCTTTACTATTGCTGAGCTTAGAGTTTGCTCCTTTGACAGGTGGAGCAGACCCTGTGACCGAAGAAAAAGAGCAGCCAGTTCTCCCCTGTTGCCCCTGAGAAGGTTGCGACTTTGATGGTGCTGCAAAAGAAATCTGATGCTGCGACTGAAACTGCTTTAGGTTTATGGAATTGCACGTCGTGAGTGATGAGGTTGCAGGAACAGAGTCAGCCTGAGAATGAGTCATCATTTTACTCCGACCAGATTGCTGCTGCCTCCGTGTAAGATGATGAGTAAACACTGAAGGGTCTCCATTTGTTGTTGTTGGCGCAGGAGGAGGCCAAGTACCAGACACAAAGTTGAGAGTTCTCGATGGATTGTCAAAAACCAGCGTCTGTCCATTCATCATAGCTGAAGGCTTTCCGGGAGGAGTCTTTCTCAGATCCTCGGCATTGCTTGAACAGCTTCCACCTCCTGTCTTTGAGTCACTTGCTTGATGGTTTTTCTGGTGAACAACAGGAGGTGCAGATACGATATGGTAGCCATTAGAGGAGAAATTCAGATTTCCAGGGGCAGCAACGCCACTGGGAAAAGACGTAAATGACATGGAAAAGTTTTGTGGCTGAACAGAAGCTGTCATGGTCTGGCCATATGGGTCTCCTTTCTCAGTGTGGCTACCCCTTGAATCAGAGTTTTCTCCAGCTGCTTTAGCTTCAGACTTTTGCAACTGTTGACGGTGTTTTTGGACATTAGCTTGGCTTGGAAGACTATTCACACTAACTTGTGGTTGCAATTGCCTGTGGGACGACGAGGAACAGCTTGCTCCCTTTGACTCCCTCTGGACTGGAGTCTGTTTCTGCAGAAGCTGAGCAGGTTGAAACATCTGCGGCGAATAATAGGATCCATTGTAAAAAGGCAACCCTTGGCTTGGAGTCCCGCCTCTGACGGCTGATGACAGTTGAAAGGAATAAGCATTGTTTGGAATAACTGTAAAGAATGGAGAAGAAGCTTCGCTGGCTGCTAAACTTGGATGGCTAAAGTTGACGGATGCTGAGCCAACAGCCACACATGGGCTCTTTGTTGGGTGAGGTGATTGAGAAGGTACCATGACCGGTTGGAAATGGTAGTTTGTGGGGAAGATGAAAGCTGGAGCAGGCTGCATTAAGAGAGAAAAATTATCTTATTCGGGAGACAGGGCTAGAAAGCACTTTTGCAGTTTCAATAAATCCAATACGATAAACACAAATTTGTGACAAGATAAAAAGCCAAAGAAGTACTTACCACTATACTACTAGATGCAGTGGGTGGTTGAGATTTCTTCTGCCTGGTTGATGCAAAATGACCACTTCCAGAGGCTTTATCCTTAGGCGCAGAAATATTAACTGGGATTCCTTCTTGTGCCTGAGAGTTTAAACTGACAGAGCTTCCTTGCAAGGATGGGTTTCCAGCGGCTGGCCTCAAGTCACCACCTTTCAGATCAACAGAACCTTTGTTTGGTGTAGAGAGATGGTTTGTTTTGAGGAAGTGCTGATGTAGCTGAATGTTACGGGCAATGAAAAAGTGTGTGGCACACCTTTTAGGCCTAGGCTGAGAGGCAGAAAACGGAACAGCCTGCATTTGTTAACAAATCATGGTCCTCACCAGTAGAAGATATGACCATCATAATGAAGAACAAATGTAACTACAACAGAATATACCTGCACTAATGTAGAAGATCCATAGCTCCCATCCACAGGTTTACCGGTCTGGATCCGGGCTACATATCTGCCAACAAAAAATCTTTTTAGCGTCTGGCCATTAAGCTAGCACAAGACAACCGAAAAGACAGATGAGAGCTTTCAGAACTCACCCCTGAGGAGGAAGCCCACTAGGCCAGCCTTCTACAGCTACAGGCAAAGGTAAGACTGAACTCTGCTGAGCTGTAATAGAGATAAACATTGGTCAAACAATGACATCTTTGTATCCTAGAAAATCATCAACTGTAGAAGCTTCAATTTGGAAAGTGATTCATAATCATATTCAAGGTTGATTACCAGATATAACCTGCTGAGGTTGGCTACAATCCAAATTTTCTAATCTCAGGCTAGAATCTATTCTGGTCTCCTGACTTGGTCTCTCAAGATCAAGATTCAACCATTCTCGTTTCTCAACCTTCTTCTGTTTGACTTCTTCTGCGGCCACCTCATTCTTGGCAATAACCTTCTCTTTGCTCTTTACCGAACTATCTCGCTGCATTAAGCAAACAAAAAAAACATTGTTATAAACCACCAATTGGAGACATGCTTAACAAGAAAACGTAATTAAATCCACACTTGCCTTGCAATAATCTTTAGTAAAAATGGAATCAGAAGCCAGTGGAAGATGAGAAACTCTCTCTGGTGAGGAGGCCATTGTTGGCTGAACCTATTGACACAGGACAGTGACCTTTAGTATATTTGCAGCATTCAGATTCTCGATAGCTAAAATCTTAAACGGAAACATGTCTCACCATCAGATCAAACTCGAGCTTATTAGTACAACTACTCCCATCTCTGTTGTTTTCCAACTGTGGACCATCCAATACCCTGGAGACCCAAAAATAGAAAAACAGACAATTAGATTTCCAAACATGGTTAAATGAGTAAAGATCGATAGAAACAGAAACATCTTATTGATGATCTACTTACATTTTTGAATCTAGCCTTTCTTTTTCCTCAACCCCATTAAATATGTTTGGAGTTTCCGGGATCAACCCAAGTGAATTCTCTGGGCTTTCCGTCGATTTATCAATGTTCACTGAGTACCCAGTTTCGATTCTCGCTTTACCACCCGCGGAAGAATCATCACCTTCCGATTTCAACTTCTCCGCACCTGCAAATCAAGCAGAAATGTTTTTATTCGTTAAATCCCAGATAATCCCCAAGAACTGTCAAGACCCAGATACGAAGCGAGCTCAAAGAAGGGTAATAATACCTTTGAACTCGGATGATTTTAGAGAATTCTCCGAATCGTCTTCTCTCTTTGAGCTAAGAGGGTGCTTCTTTAGTCCAGATAAAACCTCTGCTATTTCAATCTCCAAGTCGTCCTCAATCGTACCGGAGGATTTCGGTGGCTTCGGTATACGGGATTTAGATCCGTTTACACTCTATGAATATCGGGAAAGAAAGAAAAAATTAGTATTCCCAACTTTGACCCAAAACCATTTTTGTCAGTAAACGGACCTTCTTCTGCTTGACGGATACAGTTGATGAAGACGGTGAAGCAACTTCAAAGCTGTAGCTACCCGGCGAAGCTGGATGTCTTCGGCGATCTTCTCCAAATCCTCCACCACCGCTTCCCGACGAAGTCCGGCAATCATGGGACCTCTTTATACATGCTGCAACCACCGGAAAAACAAACATGAACGGAAGTCTTAGGAAGAGATCTCGAAAATCCGAGTTCAATCAGAAAAGAAAAAGCACAAAACAAAAATGGAGCTCTAACCTGAGCGAGCTTTTCTCGGGACAGGTACACCGATCATTTCATCGGCGACCTTGAAAGCCGCCGCATGCCTAGGGTTACGACCCAACGGGAAGCTCTTCCTATGCTGAACATGGTCGTCTTCCCGACTCTCATCTGAGCTATCTTCTTCTTCTACAGCTCTCTCGTTCCTCGTCACGAACCTCTCGCTTCTTCTCCTCTTACTCCGATTCAACGATTCCGGATCTCGCTCTTTCTTCTCCGGTCGATCTCTCACCGTCGCCACCTCCTGATGCATCTGGCGCCGACTATTCTCTGATACACCGGAACCAAAAAAACCGTCAGAAAATGGGAAAATAATGAGGAATAAAAGAAGAAGAAGGAGGTCGAAGCGATACCTGAGATTCCCTGTCTCCGTTTTGTTGCTCCATTAGAAGCAGCCATGGTTGATGATCTTTGAGCTTCCCTGTGTTTATCCATTCATGCAAGCTTACAAAAACGAAGCTCCCATCAACGGAGAATAGTCAAATCTTTCACTTCTTCAAAGTTTTGAAGCTTTTTTCTCTCTCTCTCTGGATATTCTCACTGCTCCTGAAAACAATCTCTCTCGTCTCCTCCTATAGTTACTGCACTTTCCCTAACAAAAAAAGACCTACCCCTGGAAAATGGAGTTAAAGAGACGGTTCAGATCTTCAAATGACGAGATTGTCTCGATCTTAACCGTTGGATTAATTCGTGAATTCTACGGTTACGATCTCGAGATGCCAGCATGGCAGATACGTCACTTTCTTATGGAATAAAGCCACTGCTCAATGTTTTAGTCACATATTATTATTATTATAAAATTATATTATTATTATTATTATAATTATTATAATATTCATATATTCTATGACTTTACTTTCGATTTTTATATAATAATCTTTTCTTGTGCCCACCCAAAACATATAACAATAATTAAAATATAGGCATTTTGTATTTAATAATATTTCACTCCATGATCGTATTAACAAATCCATATTAAAAGAGTGCACATTTTAAAATTACTGCTAATTGTAAACAGCTGTATAACAAAACCACGCGCCGTCCATACGCGTGGGAACGACACCCACGTAGCATTATGTCACACGTGTCGTATGGTCTACATTACACCTTGTATTTTACAAAATGGTTAGTAGAAGAACGTGTATTAGCTTGAAATAAGTACCAATTAGTACTCTAACTTTAGATGACTTGTCGAGCCAACAATGCTGATGTCACCACAAATCAGAAACGCGCTCTATTGGTTGTTTATGCCACGTGCGCAAAGCGAGTATAAACGAAAACGTACTCTCGCGGGTGAAAGCATGTAGCACTTTCGGTACCCACAGTGCCACGTGTCGAATAAGCCACAAATCCACGGTTATTCGCTCTCTCATGGGATGGGATGGCCTCAGATTACCGTTGGCCACGCCACAAGCAATATATAGCGTCATGCACTAACCATATTATTAACATTATTTATTTTGTATTCCACTTTTGTGTCCAAACGAATTTAATCATATCAAACGAACTTTAAATAAACTAATGTAACAAGATAAAACAATATTTTAGAAGAATAAGATCATGCAAGTCAAACAAATTGTAGCCAGATAAAATAAATAAACGTCTATAGACTAGAGCAGCATGGTGTGGCATGTCAATAATAATTAAATTAAATATCGGAAACTGTCGACTGATGAACGGTGTCTTATGCAGTTAAATGAAGGGAGAATCAAAGTAAATATTATAATCACGTTTTAAATTATAAAAATATTTTAAAGTGCTTTTAACAATGTGTTGACCCTACCCCTCTATAAATATACTACTCCAAAATAGATAACATAAGACTTAGTAGTATTACAATTTGAAAGCACAAATTAACGAAAGTTTCGTTGGAGTTCCGATGTAAGGAATCCAACATCTCAGCCACTTGACATACTATAACATTGTATAAAGATTATTATAATAATTAGTGATATATAATATTTTGATGAGGCAACCAGCCAAATTATAATATACTCCTCCCATGAAGCCTACTAATTAAATATTCGTCATGGGTTCAAACCTCGGTGGATGGGATTTCACTTATAAACAAATCCTATAAAAATTTCGATTTTAATCGACTTAAATCCTCCATTTATTAAATAACACACCGCTATTTATGCATGCATGTCTTAAAAGGTAGAAAGTACAAGTTACAACCACCAATTAAAATTCCCATTTTGGAGACTATTTAAATCGATATCGTATCCATTTACTCAGCAGGTGTATATCAAAGGTGATACTGTTACGTTTTTCAATTTGAAATTTTTGAAAGGAAAAGTTAAATTACAATCATGTGATAATTCGGGATGTTTTGGTAAATTAAAAATTAATAACAGTGCAAAATACCGTTTTAGTTTTTTTTTTTTTTAATACTAAATTTTTAATTATTATTCTATTATAAATAACCTTTTAATTAATAATTTTGTTTAGTAGGGTTTAGGTTCATAGAAGTCAAAACTTGCCACCTATAAAGGAAAAAACGTGAACTAAAGGCCTGAATACAATTTTTAATTCACAATGGAAAAATCAAATGTGTTAGTAATTTAAAACCACCGATCTAACTTCCGAAGCTTTGCAAGCATAGAATAATGGTAGAAAAGATACTTTGGGTTTGACGGATTTCTCAATGCGGCTAGGTGACTATAAGATAATACATTTGAAGTGGCTCCAATTACTTAATTCTATCAGATTACTACATAAGGAAGATGTTAATTTAATATTGTATAACACGTACCTTTTACTTTATAGGTCCAAACCCAATAAGCCAAAATTAAGATTTGATAATTGGGTGCTGATACAAACTTATTCAACCATCACCAAATCATATCGGACCTTAGTTCCGCTTAATTATTATTTTGATATATATAGAAAACAAAAACCAACAACACAAAACCAAAACCTTCTTCAAACAATTTTTTTAAAAATTAACGAATATAAATCAAAACGTCGATCAACATCGTAATCCTAAAAACCAAGAAGAACAAAAAATCAACACAAAAACCGGATTCAACACGAGGGAGAGGATTCGAGGAATGTAAATTGACCATAACAAGAGTTAGCTGTACAAAGATGGAAAGCAAAATATAAAGTTCCTCTCTATTCCCAGAGGCATTCTTGTACCCCAAGAAACAACAGAATTTTCCGGGAAAAAAACTAATAGAAGCAGATGATTTGAGAATGCGGGATTTTACCAGATCGTTGTGTTCCGTCTCCTAACAACCATTTTGGTCACACCTTCATCAATTCCTGTAGATTCATATAAGTGTGGGTGCTTTAGCTTGTAGTAATTGATAGATTCCAAACACTATATGGATCAAAAGACGCGAATAGTTCAATGCCATTGACACAAAAAAGGTAATAGCCGATACCTTCTCCTTCTGTTTGTAGAGCTCCTCAACCTTCTTCATGTATAAATCAATTAGTTTCTGCCATATTACCAATAATATCAAACTTTTGTCAGCCACACTTAATGCTACATCACACGGTTGGATTTTCTCGCCTTTTTCATTACAACAAACTCTTTTGTAGTTTGGTTTACCTGCAAATCACTTGACAAATCCTTCACGTTGTCTTCTGACAGCTTCTTCTCCTGGAATAATGCAGCTTGGCTTTTTTTAAATGACAAGCGAATAGAACCACAAGGAATAACCAACAAGAACAAATAAAACTAACAAACCTTCTCGAGTTTATCATAAGATTTCAAGGCATCTCTCCTTATGTTCCTCAGTGCAACCTATAAGAATCCAAGTACGAACAAAAAAAGAGGGGTAAGGATTAAGGAACATGAAGAGTTTAAGAACATCATTATGCACCCTCAAAATAACTAATGTTGAAAATATTATCTCAAATATGTTTAGGCCACTATTAAGAGAGGCAAACTCTACCTACCTTCCCTTCTTCAGACTGTTTTGCTACAACCTTTGCTAGTTCCTGCAGTGGCACAATCAAAACGTAAGGCAGCATAAAAAATGCACATTGCACAGTTACTCAACCTTGAAAATTCACTAGAGAAAATGTCATGTAATAGGCTTTGCCAGGAAGAGGTACCTTTCTTCTATCAGATGTTAGGGGAGGCAAGGACAATCGAATCACATCTCCATCGTTACTAGGAGTCACTCCAAGATCAGAATTCACAATGGCCTTCTCTATAGCCTTCAAGCTGGAACGTATGAAAGCATTGAGATGTATCATAAACCAACCCAGAGAAAGAAGACATGAAAAATTCTTCTACAGGAAACTATTTGCGCAGCATCGGGTGTGTACCTGGATTTGTCATATGGCTGCAGCAAAAGAGAACTTCCATCGGGCGTACTGATTTGGGCTATACTTTTCAGACTTACTGGACTTCCGTAGTATTCAACCTGGAAACCAAAGATAAAGTTAAATATATAGAAATTTGGGGGAAATAAATAGAATAGAATCCATAATCTTAAACCTCAATCTTGTCTAGCATTGCTGCATTGGATCTTCCTGTCCTTATGGAATTGAAACTTGTACGAAGCGTTTCAATGGTCTTCTCCATCTTTGCTTTCTGAATTTGCACAGACAAAAGAAAGAGAGCCAGAAATCACATCCACAGTGATACATACCTAAGTTCCACAAATCAATAAACAATACTTACAACATCACTCTCAATAGCAGATTTCTCCGCTTCAATTTCTTCAATAGTTGCAGACCTTATCACCAGTCTGAAATACCCACACAAAACATCAAAAAACGAAGCACAGAAATCGGAATTAGAGAATTTCGCAAAACCCTATTTCACTCAACAATTGTTTCATTATTGAAATGGAACCGACCTCTTCTGTAGTGACTGCTTGACAACGGGACCACCGGAGAGATTAACGCCGGTACCGAGACGAAGCTTATCGGTTCTTAATGAACACGCAATTAAGCGTGCAGAGGGAGATTTCGCCGAATCGACTCTCCTCCAACACGAAACTACAAAGGTAGATAAAACATCAACGACCAAAGATTCCAAGCCATATAAAATAAACAAGAGAGGAATCTGATTCGAAAGTGAAGAAACGAAACCCCATTACCTGGGAGAAAGGGGAGAGACTTGGCTCTGAATTGAAGAATCGGTGTGGCGTGAGCAGTGGAAGAGAACGAAGTCGCCATGGGAGTAGAACAAGTGAAGTGAGTCCGAGTAGAAGAAGCTTCTTTTGTTCGTCAATGAAGAAGACCGCCTTTGTTCGGGATAAGGAACACGGAGCTCTGTTTGGATATAGGGTTAAGTATAATCTACGATCCATTTTAAAAAATCTTTGTTAGGGTTTATATTGGGCCGTAATATTGCGATATATTGGCCCAACATCCACCGAAAAGAAAAGGGACACGTGGACGGCTCGATAGAACACTTTAACGCATGCAACTCTAGTCGATTCTATAAAATCAAACGGTACCGTCGAGACTCCATGCAATAATAAATCTGTTTTTATACTTTTGTATATCTCTAAAAACAAAAACAAAAAACAGAAATGGGAATTTCCAGGGAAAATGTTGAGATAATTATAGTGTTGATAGCAATGGGAATGTTGACAGAATCTGTAGCATCGGTGCACAAGGTTGGTGGCTCCACCGGATGGACAATTCTTGGCAACTTCGACTACAAAAAATGGACTTCTTCCGACACTTTCACCGCCGGAGATTCTCTATGTATACCGTCACACGTCTACGTTTTTCTTTTTCATTTAGATGTTAACTTATAATATTCTAATTTTCATATGGTTTGTACGTACTTTGTTTACAGTATTCATGTACAACAGCCAATTTCACAACGTGAAGCAAGTAAGCCGCCGTGACTTCCTCTCGTGCAACGCCACGTCAGCGGTGGCCACCTACACTTCCGGTTCCGACACGGTGGCTCTTCCAACACCCGGCCACTACTACTTCCTCTGCGGCTTCCCTGGCCACTGCCAAGCCGGCCAAAAGCTCCATGTCCTAGTCGTCGCCACTACAGCCAGTCCCATCCCGGATCTATCCCCTACTCCCTCACCTTCCCCCGGGCCATCTCCATCTCCGGCCACGGCTTCCGACGATTCCGCTCAAAACGGTGCCGTTTCAACGCCATTATCGATGGTTTTGGCTTCGGCTATGAGTGTCATTGTCGTGTTTTTTGGTGGCATAGTGTTGTATTAATCAAGAGACATTGTTCACGTTTTGTTTTTGTTATGTTTTCGCTAGTTTTCAGCTTTGTGTGTTCTACTTTTACTTTTTTACTTAGCTAGCCACTACTTTTTTATTTCCTTTTGAATTTCTATAATGATTAAAGTATTTGGTATGATTGTGGTCTTATGTTGTCGGTTGATGTGCAACGGTCGCGTGGATTCATATTAGAAACATTATCCTGTGTTTATTTTTACTGTTGGAGTCATTATTATTTTCAGCTGAATAAGTAATTTATGAAGCACACAACACACTAATCTTGTTGGCAAAACATAGTGGAGATTTCCACATACAACCAGGTGGAATGGACTTTATATCTAGTGGTCCATATTAAATTGGGCTTAAGCGTAAATAATTGGGCCAAAACTAATAATGGTTTGGTTTTTTGAACCGTGCTAAAAGAAAATGTAATAACAAGAATTTTAAAGTCAAATAGTGTATATTTAATTTGTATATTTGTCATCTATGGTTTATACATATATATATATAGATTTCGTGGTCCAAGTTTATTTGATATCATAAATTATTCAATTACTTTTGCCGGTTCGTCGTCGATTCCACGACCTTCATTTATGATGGATAAATCAAAACACAAGAGTTAATTGCATTAAATAAAAGAGATTAGTAGGAAGGTAAGAGGCAATAATGTGATTAAAAATTTAATACTGTATAACGGAAGCGAAAGCCGAGCCGGTAATGCAGCCGAGGTTCGCGCTTACTCCTTGACCTTTGAACTGACATGCCTACCCACACGTGCGAGAACAGTCCCTCTTACCACGAAATCAATTTTCATTTTATTTTGTTCTTTATATTTTTTTTTTCCAACAGTCACCGATATATTAAATCAAATTATTATCGATTGAAATATTTCTCTGACGGGCCACCCCAAACAGAAATATCTGACTTACATGGGAAAATACATATCTTCGTGTTCGAGCTCCCATTACAAAAGAGTCGGCTCGAACATTATTAATACGTATAATATGAACTAAACTAAAAGATACAAAATATTGTCTTACCATAGTAAACTAGTTAAGTGGATGCGTGGTCATAGAAATCAGCCTTGCACAATCTGTCTCAATCCTCACTGAGTATAGTATACTCTCGATTAGACACTCAATCGCCCAAAGCAACCCGTCGAACTTAGCATGAAGTGCTAAGATGCTTCGTCTACATCCTCTCATGCCGAGAGTAAGGAGGCCCGTATAGTCTCCTAAGCACCACCCTAATCCATTAACCGGACCATGATCAATCCAAGATGCATTGATCTAGCATGTCTAGATTTGAGGGTCCCGGAGAGATAAATCATATGAGTTACCCTGTTGACTTAGATCTTATGCTTCTTCTTCCTCTTTGATTAGCAATACTCCAACTCTCTACCTCGACGGTCGCTGTTTGGAGAGTATACCGTGGGGATATTGATTTCCCGTTGAACACCTTATCATTTCTGGCCTTTCAGATATACCAGAGGATCCATGGGAAAGATTCTCTTTGAAACTCGGATAAACCGATCTCGTTCGTTCGCGACAATAGGAAATCCATATTCCGAAATAAAAAGGTACTCGAGAAGACACTCGGAGAGGACGGCAAGTCCAATAATGCCCAAACTTGTAAGGCTGGCGGGCATTCGAAGAGTAAATGATTAATCGTCGCATGGTGAACCACATCGTAGACATGTCATGTCTGAACCCATAGGTTTGTAAGTCAGCCATTGGCATGTACGAACACAACCAGATAGTGCTTGCCACATAAAATATCGAAGCTTTCCGGTATCTCGGGTCTTCCATACTTGGCTTAGAAGACAAGTAATACTTGGTTCAGACACAAACATGAATTCTTGAGAGCGTCTATTATTGCTAGCAAGTGTGTATCCTGACTTAACAGTGTAGACCCATGTGGTCGTATGGCTCCACGCATACCAATCAGGTATGGAATTACGACTAGGCCTCATCCCTAAACTGAGAGAGATATCCTCAGGATAGGTTAGTGATTAGAGGTAAATCCCATGATCTCGAATCACCTCTAACAACCGCATTGACCTTTAGTAGTGGATCATGGTTGTTTGCTCCATTTAGTGGTCTCGCCGGACGGGCGAGAATGTCAGAGATCCATGGATCGCTCTAAATTTGTGTGGTGGTTCCCGCGCCAATAGTTTTTCAAAGGCCTGGTTGAAGTAATGGTTTGGCCACCATAATACTCTGCCAACCAAATGACGGGGCATAAGCCTCATTAGCTTCCAAAGGACTAGTAAGTCTAAAATATCGTCCCTTCAAAACACGAGGTAGAAGGGATGATGGATATTGGATAAGACGCCATAATTGCTTAGCTTTGAGAGCTAGATTAAAATCATGGAGATCCCGGAATCCCAAGCCATCCAATTCTTAAGGAGTACAGATTTTGTCTTATGCAATCCAGTGAATTCTTCTACTATCTTGTTTTTTCCTCCACCAGAATGTAGATATAACGGTCTTAAGTTTGTCTGTTAAACAATCGGTTAAAAGAAAACATGACATAACATATACCGGAATTGCTTGAGCTACAAATTTGTTCAAGATCTCTTTTTCTCCGGTGGAAAGGAATTTTGCAGACCATGCATTGATTCAATTGTTTAGTATGTCTTGAATGTAGGCAAAAACTTTCTTTGTGAATCCACATATCTCTTCAGGTAATCCTAGGTACATGCCCATGCCTCTTTCGTTATATATGCCACAAGCTATCTTAATTTTTCTTCGAAGTTAGGTGGGAACCTTGTTCCTTAATGTGATAGATGACTTATTTGGGTTCAAGAGTTGTCTCGAACGTCTCCGTAGGTTTTAATGATCTTAAATATCTCTGCACATTGTAGGATGTCTGTTTTGCAGAAAAAATACGGTCGTCCGCAAAGAGAAGACGAGGTACCAGAGGACTTGCTCTAGCAACTTTCAAGCCAGTAATCCGTCACTCTTCTTTCGCCCTCTTATATTAGGGAAATAAGTGCCTCTGTACATATTATGAACAAGAAAGGAGAAAGAGAATCTCCTTGACAGAGTCCTCGCGAGGGCATTATCCTACCTATTGTCTCTCGGTTAATGAGAATCTGGTACGAGACCGAAGAGAAATAGAACATTAGTAGTTCGACCCATTTCTCTGCAAAGCCCATCTTTAACATAAGTGCTTTTAGAAATTTTTATTCCACCCGATCATATGTCTTGCTCATATTCGCTTTGATTGCCATAAAAGTATATTGACACATCGAGCTTGTGCGTAAGGCATGAAAGTTTTCTTGGGCAAGCAGGATGTTGTATGTGATCACACGTCTAGCCATGAAGGCCGATTGTGTCTCCGATATCAAATTTGGGAGTGTTATTTTTAGCCTCTTACACATGAGGTTAGAGATAATCTTGTAGCTCACGTTAAATAAGCTGATAGGTCTGAATTCTGATATTTTCTTTGGCATGTTCTTATTTTATATGATGCGTATATTTATCTGGTTGAGTCGTGGGTCGAATTTCTCCGAGGAGAAGAAGCTCTTTACTAACTTAGTTATATCTTGGCCCGTAGTTGCCAGAATCTTCGATAAAGTCTGCTTGTTATGCCGTCTGGCCCTGGTGCTTTATCCGGGTTAATTTCAAACATGGTCTCTCTAATTTCATCTTCGGTGGGATCCTTTGTAAGGTTTTGATTCATTGTCTCATAAATTTTCTCGGTAATAAACCGCGGTAAAGATTCTTGGTCTTGCAAACAAGAGGTGGTGAAGAGTTCCTGAAAGTATTGTGTCGCCACTCTCTCGATTGCCGGAGCGCTTTCTGCCCACGTTCCATTTTGGTCTTTAAGACGAATGATCTGATTCCTAGTCCTTCTTTGTTTTGTAGAAGCATGGATTTTTTTTGTATTTTGATCTTCTTCTTTACGTCAAAGTTGCCAACTTTTTGACTCCAAAATTTTTCCTCTTCGCGGAATGCGGTGCACAATCTTCTTCTAATATCTTCAATTTTCTCCAAAGAAGTAGCATCATCTTCCTGCATTTGGTTTTATTCTTTTGTTAGCTCTTCTATAAGTCTTGCTGTATTACTTGGCAGAGTTTTCTTTCATTTGGAGATATGTTTCCGACAAACGGCTATTTTTTTGTTAAAATTCGCCCAGGAGGTTCCGTCTAGGTGGTTCCATCCCGAGATTACCGCTTCTTTAAAACCAGGTTTCACTATCCATCTCTTTTATCAAAACGAAAGCTCTTCTTAGTCGTTTGCAGTCTTGCTTTGATTTTGGCCAAAATTGGTATATGGTCTAAACCCCACAATTTCAAATACTCCACATTAATGTTGGAAAAAATGATGCTATTCTTCGTTTCTAACCGCTCTATCCAGGCGACACTTGATTTTTCCACAAGGTCGACGTTCCACCCAGGAGAAAGAGTTGTCCGTGTAAGGAAAATCGATCATCGCGCAGTTATCTAGCATGTTGCAAAATAGAATAAAGGGGGTTTCTGCTCTCCTCCTCCCGCCCCTTTTTTCATGGTTTCCGGTAATCTCATTACAATCTTCTATCATGAACCAAGCGTCATTTTGGTTCAAACTTTTCCTTGTGAGTGTTTCCCAAACTTCTTCTCGTCTTTCTACCACCAGGTCTCTATAGACGAAAGTCATAAAATTCTTATGACCTTTTAAAGTGGATTCAACATCAATCATATGATCATCTGAATAAGAAATAACAGTCTTGGGCTCGTCCATATAAAATAGAGCAAGACCCTCGCTTCTCCCTCTCGCCCCAACAGTACACACATTATCGTAACCAAAAGATACTTGCAAATTTTGCAGAAAATGAAGGCTATTTTTAATCTGAGATAAAAACCAATAATTAGGATGAAACACCGATGTAATTCTTCCAAGTATTCTTTTGTTAGATCGGCTCCCGCTCCTTGATAATTCCAAGCTATTGCATTCATTCTAATGATTTAGTTAAGAAAAACAATGGTACGTTCATTTGATACAGAGATACTGATAATGGAGAAAAAAATCTTTAGCATTTTGCTAAATTTTTGTACATCCATATCACACATAATTATTTAGTTTCCAAGCACCCTAAGAAGGGGAAATAGCATTCTGCCTAGATATGTATCATGTAATTGTTCGATTATTACAAACAAAGGATCTTAATACTTAGCCAAATGCTAGATTTTAAAGCTCATGCGGCGGAACTTTTAATAAGTAAATCACCACCTAGTAAAACACCCTAAGAGCGACACGATCTGCCATCGCCATGTTCTAGGATTCTTTTCAATGAAGACATATCTAGAGGTACATCCAAATCGATGGGAAAAAAGAGATATTTGAGCCGTTGTTGTAGAGGTTGAACAGTTAGAACCCTACGCCAAGCAAAAACGTGAAAGGCCGAAATCGAAGCTTTTCCCCCTTTTGGAACCACTCAAACCCTAGCAGCTACGAAACATCGATGTCTTAAAGCATAAATCAAAGTTGGTTCAAAAGACTTTGGATTGAATCTTGGCGAGACTTCTACATATACTGGTGGTCGGAGCAGATCTGAAAATCAAGGACAAGTCTGGCCACCACAGTCGTCGAGAAGGAAGACCATTGTTGGTCGTTGACCTACGCAAGGCTTCAAACTTGTGGTGAGAGATCTTGATCTAGACCATCAGGATCTCAAGAGAGGAGATGGCGGTGATAGAAAATCTTAGCATAATGCTAGAGTTTTTTTGTTATTTGAAAACTGGCCAATAAAAAGAAACAGTGAAACGATGTTGGAAGAAATCTTGAGCTCACAATGAAACTGTGCCGACGGCGTGTTCATGAGTAAGCGATGTTGGAAGAAAACTTTATGTCACTCGATATTATACCGAAAAAAAATGGAAGATCTTGCACCATGGAGGAGAGAGGCTGGAGAGGCCGGTGCAAAAACTGGAGAAAGAGGGATGAAAATTCATCGGAAAAAGCTTAATATGGTTGAAGAAGATGACATATGCGGTTGGGAGTTGGTGAGTTTTTAAAATTTTGGAAAGCGTGCCAGAAAAAAAAAAGATGAGGATATATTTAGACAAACATTATTTTGTTCTTTATGTATCTATAGTAATTTTAAGATTTTTAAAAAATCGATTAAGACTTTAACATTTTTTTGGTAGAAAATGTAATTTGTCATCCTTT
Organism: Arabis hirsuta; assembly: GCA_964056655.1. Lineage (NCBI taxonomy): Eukaryota > Viridiplantae > Streptophyta > Magnoliopsida > Brassicales > Brassicaceae > Arabis > Arabis hirsuta. The sequence continues at coordinate 150,134 of OZ053308.1, read as the reverse complement.
TGTTTTTCCGAAAATTTGAGATTCTCTAGATAATTATGTTTTTAATAAAAAATAATGCATATTTCAATATCTAGTTTTTATTCACATCGGCTGATAATCATGAAAGGGGAAAAAAAAAGATATTGAGAGAAATAACCAAGTCATGGGATGTTACCAAAAATTATATGCCAAAGGAAGAAAAGTTGCAGAGGGAAGACTTTACTCTTTTTCCAGTTTATGTTAACTCTCTATTTGTAATTTTCGTTTGGATTATATGAAAAAAGAATACCTCCTCATATTTGAGCTGTAGACGGTGCAAATTAAAAAAAGTCAAATAAATAAAAACGGTGCAAATAAAGAAAAACAAAGCGAAGAAAGAAACAAAGTCTGCAGCATCAGTGGGAGTATATAACTACCACCACCCACTCACAATTCCGGAATTATCTCTGAATCACTTAAAACCCTTTCTCTCTTCTTCTTCTCCAAAATCCCCACTCACTCGAGGAGAGAGAGACTAGTAAACAAAACACACACACACTCTCTGTTTCTACTCAGAGAGAGAGAGAGAGAGTAAGAGCGCGCGCATTTCTCCATTAATGCCTCCCTGCAACAAAGCGTGATAGAAAGAGAGAGTCATTACTCATTATTACTCCTATTTGTTATCACGGATATTTCCGAATCAAACTCGTACTTTCTGTTTGTTTTCTTCTTCGTAGATTATTATCATGGAGATGGATCTTAGCAAGGTTACTCTTGACATTTTCACCAAGCTTGAACAAAAATGGCTCTCTCACTGTGACACCACCAGGAAGACACGTATCCTTAGCATCGACGGTGGTGGAACCACTGGCATTATCGCCGGAGCTTCTATTCTCCACCTCGAACACCAGATCCGTCTTCAGACCGGTGACCCTCACGCTCAGATCTCTGATTTCTTCGACATTGTTGCCGGAACTGGAATCGGAGGCATTCTCGCCGCTCTTCTCGTCGCCGACGACGGCTCCGGGAGACCAATGTTCAGTGCCAGAGACGCCGTCAAGTTTATCTCCGAGAAAAACTCGGAGCTCTTCCAGATCAGGCACACCGGAGTTTTCAGGAGGAACCGGAGATACTCCGGCAAGAGCATGGACAGTGTTTTGGAGACGGCGTTAAGGAGAGAAGACGGTAAAGTTTTGACGATGAAGGACACGTGTAAGCCTCTCCTTGTACCTTGCTACGACCTCAAAACCTCTGCTCCTTTCGTTTTCTCACGCGCCGGCGCGTCGGAGTCACCGAGCTTCGACTTCGACCTCTGGAAAGTCTGCCGCGCCACGTCAGCGACTCCTAGCCTCTTCAAGCCGTTTAACGTTGTGTCGGTAGACGGGAAAACGTCGTGCTCAGCCGTAGACGGTGGTTTGGTGATGAACAACCCAACCGCAGCTGCCGTCACGCACGTGCTACACAACAAACGAGATTTTCCGTTAGTTAACGGCGTCGATGACTTGCTTGTCCTGTCGTTAGGAAACGGTTCGTCTAACGTATCGTCCTCTCCGGGAAGGAAACTCCGTCGTAACGGAGACTGTTCGACGTCTTCCGTCGTGGACATGGTGCTTGACGGCGTTTCAGACACCGTCGATCAGATGCTGGGGAACGCTTTCTGTTATAACCGTACGGACTACGTTAGAATCCAGGTAATAATAATTTACTTGCTTAAGTAACAAAGTAACAAAATCTCCGATTAACCGGAAAAATGAGGTTTTTAATGATTTAATGGATGCATGCAGGCGAACGGTTTAACGAAATCGGCGGAGGAGTTACTGAAAGAGAGAGGTGTGGAAACGGCACCGTTTGGAGGGAAACGGTTATTAACGGAGACAAACGGAGAAAGAATCGAGAGTTTCGTGCAACGTCTTGTTGCTTCGGGGAAGTCAAGCCTACCTCCGAGTCCTTGCAAGGAATCTGCCGTTAACCCTCTCGCTGACGGCCGTTAAGTTATTAGTATTATTTGTCTCTTTTTCTTTTTCTTTTTCTTTTTTTAATTTGGATAACAACCCCGTGATGTAAGTTTGTAAACCAAACCAGACCAAACCAAACCAAATCTCAGGGTTAATTATTAACCCCGCATCCTTTTATCTCCCAAGTTAATTAATTAGCTTTTTTATTTAATGACTTAATAATTTAATCATAAATGATAGTCTACTTATTGTCTACGTGTCTTTATTTCTCACTTTTAACATTGTGCTATTCCCTTGGATCAAGGCCCGATGATTCTGCTTTCCATTTTTATATTACATTTTTCAACCCCAGCGAAAAAACGAAATGAAAAAAAACTCTAATCTATTTACAAGCAATTATGAATTATATCAGGGGGCATCTCGAATTAAAGAGGACTAATCAATTATTATATGAACAAGAGAGGTATTTATACAAGTAAAAATGAAAATAGAGAAAATCATTGATGGGAAAAAAGTAGGAGCATTAAAATAAACAGATATTCTTTCCTTAGATAGCCAGCACAGAGTGTTCCAAATCTAGAACTTGTCATTTTCATGCAATAACAAATAAACAAAATAAATAGAGATGAAAATAAAATAAAGAATACAGCTCGATATAGAGTGAGCAATGTGATTCATAAGTATTAAAGGAGAGTGGGGACATAGGTCTAGTAAACACATCCATCGCCTTTCCTATTCTATTTCATATTTCACTGTTTCAATACCAAAATTCTACCCTCTTTCTAACTAACTTTTACTGTTTTTGTTTTTCCCTGCTCAATCAAAACATCAATTATTCACCTATTGTGTTTTTTTTCCTACAAACATCAATCTTACCATTGCCAAGAAGTTTGGAGGCTTTTGGGATATCCTCGTGGAATAATCTTCTATCTCAAAATTTATATGCAACATTACTAATGCAATCACGTAAGTTTTCTTTTTCGATATAATATCACCATTCTAAGGTTTGTATGATGATTCAATCGACTGATATGTTGTTTTCATTCATTTTATTGCTAACACACAAAAAAATTATAAAAGTAGTGTATTATACTAAAACTTATTCTTCATTTCTCGAGTTATATTGCATCCATAACCATAACAACATGCGTATATTATTTTATTTTATTTTAAACATACATATTTGTTGTGATAGATGTTAATACTAACAATCTCGGTAAAACCCCGAGATGTCTTAAAAACAACAAAATATGGGAAATTGTTTGACAGGCAATTCTGATGGCATAAATACTTGATGTCGTATACGCTGCCAACTTAAATAATTGCATTATATATACGGGGAATAAATAACAATTTTTTAGCATAAAAAAACAACAAGAAAGCTTGCCTTTGTCCAATGGAATTATTGATGTTCAATATGCATTCCCCACTTTTTTTTTTATCTTTCGTCAGCAAAAGAGAAAAACTGGAAACTAATTGATTGAATTACTTAGTACTACTTATGTATAAATAGTAATGACATCGCATCTAAACCCCAAACCAAAAAATTAAGAATGTTCTGTTTGTCAAAGCCGCGGTATAACTTTGTCTGTCGTTTGATTCAAGTATTGTTTTATCTAAAATGAATCATGTATCTTTAAATTTTAAGAATCAATTCAAGTATTTGATATCCTAGCTTACATAGTACGCACATATAATAATTGACAAGTTAATAAAATATGCGTGTATATATAGTTGATTAAACACTACAATCTTTTTGTAAGCCAGATGCAATGAATTAACAAACATGCCAAGCAAAAGAGGATGCAACAAATACTACTATATTCATTTGACAATGTTAATAATAGTAGTTAATAAGATTACGACAATTATTAGTAGGATATCTTTTTAATTATTATTTTTGTTCATGCCCTTCGAATTCAGCCCGATATTTTTTATTTCTCTTTCTCATCCATCCATTTCTATCTTTGCCAAAGCATAAATATATGCTTATTATATGATGAAGCCTGTCTCTTCTTTTGTAAAGCTTTCTTATTAATTAATCCACGTCTTGCCCATCCCGTTTAAATTAAATTAATATTGGTATATATCAAGGTTATCCTTACCCACCTAATTTGAATTTTTAATTGTAGTTTATTAGTAGTTTTTGAAAATTATAATCGCTAATTAGCAGGTCGTTAAAAGATTTGAGTGGGTGGTAGAGCCACCATGACCTTAATAGTTTGAAGGCACAGCAACATCATTAATCCATAATCATAATTTATACATTGATTAAAACTTTGGTTATAGTGCTTACTAATCTTTACTCTAGACTTGCGGTTTGGACATGCAAAATGCATCCCACCAAGAAGCACATACATATTTGATCATATAACCAAACCCGACAAAAGAAAATTTTGATTAGTTATATAGTTAAAGAGTTGGTGGGAGACACTGTTCATTATTTGATGATGACCACGTAATTATTCACCTTTTTTAGTTAATTAATTAATCTCAATGATCGAGATAAACAAAAAAAAATCTCAATGTCACCTCACGGACCCTTCGTTTTCTTTTTGCTCCATTACCGACAACTCAAATATATATATATATATATTTTTTTTAAAGTACTCAAATATTGTTGGTAATTCTCTTTTGCGAAAATTAAGCAAACTATATATAAAATCGTCTAAATTCATATCGATGATTTTGATTTCTAAATAAACTTATATACAAAGATGTCGATTGCTAATTTTTGTTTTAATCTCACGAAGTGGGAATATATATGAAGACATTATCGATTTAAATGTTTTCCTTAAAATGAAAGTAGAAGTGGAGGTAGGAGTAATCAAGTCTCGAGGGTTTTCTATGGTACGGCTAAAGTAATTGAATAGGATAGGTTGGATAATTGAATATTTTCGTATTAAATTAACTATTTTTTATTTATCTGTCAGAGTAAATAAATATAATAAATGAAAAGTGTGTGATAAAAATCAAACGAAGAAAATAAGAAATATACGAAAAGAACACCAATTATTTGGGACCATATATTCGCCCACCATTACCTAAGTGATCAATGATGCGTTATTGCGTTGTGCCTAAGTGATCAAATTTAATCTAAAGCTCGAGAGCACTTTTTTTTCTCCAAAATTCGTGTTTTTGCAAAGCCATTTTAACGATATCAGGCGGGATGATATTTGGAAATAACATATAACGATCGGAATTCAAACTAAAACGATTTTGAATACTATTTTTTTTTTATAAAACGGTGTGATTTCAAATGTAATCATAAGCACAAATTAAAGTTACGTTTTTCTGTTTAGATTAGTCAATACGTCGAATCACACAGACCGTTAACTGGAAAACGTGGCATTCCTTGTGTAACTAATACTCTAATTAAGTTTAAAAATACAAAAAAACTAATACTCTAATTAATTAAACTAATTATCCCTCTACTTATTTTTTATTTCACTATTTTTTTTAACACCAAAAAATTATTTATTTCACGAAATCAATCCACACTACCGTTTACCAAAAAGTATTAACGGATAAACAGAAATGAAACCACTCCACACACATCCAAAAGAACGTTAAAAGAAAAAAAAAACACAACTACATCTTAATAAAAAACATAACACAATTCAATAAAATTTGGAAAATTTGGAAGATAATAAAACATCAAATCTGCTTCATCAAACCACACTATTTTTGCTCTTTTATATCAGTGTACCAACATTTGATGATTAATTCCTGATTTTAAAAATGTGTCAACAGTGGGCAAACTAATGATACAAAACTTGTATTAAATACGAAGTTTAAGTTCCATAATAGTACTATCTTTTAGTTTACCCCGTAGATATATTTGATGTTCACAATTAACAAATGAAATCAAGATATATATTTCAGTTTCCCGTTATAATTACGTGTCTGGATGATTGATAGTTCGTACAAGTGACTCAATAATTTGATGTATTTGGCTACGACATTTTTTTCGACTGACTTATATGTGTATTGCGTTTAAGTAATAAATCGATAAAACCATAAGTACGGAGACAAGAAAACAAGAAATATGAGTCAACTAGCCAACAACTATTTTCAAATATCAAGTCGAATGTTTGATGGATCCAATAATGCGGGATTTAGACCATATAGTAATACAAGAGCGTCCATATTGTATTATTATTATTCGAACCACTTTTTTTGTTGGATGTGAACTTATTACAGTTTACTTCTCCTATATGAAAAATATTCGCACTATTAATTATGTCTTTTTCATCAACTTTTAATACATCTATATGAGTACGTGTATCAGTAAACAAAAGTAGCTACCCCCTCTGTTTCAAGTTATTTATCGTTTTAGAGGATTTTACATAAATTAAAAAACTATTAAATTTTTAATTTTACTCTTAATTAAACTAGTATTTTGTTTGATAAAAATAATTAATGAGCTAAAAGTTAAAGACAAAACTGAGAAATTGATCATAAATGTGCATTGAAATTGCAGAATAACAACTAATTTATAATAAGAAAATAAGGCTAAAATGATAAGTATTGTGAAACGGAGGGAATATGTTTTAAGATTGTTAAAGTACTTATGAAATTGACAATATGTGGATATCATGACTTTTGTTAAATTATTAAATAGACCGTAGAGGAAGTAAAGACATTTTCGCCAGAACAATGAAATAATTATTACATTTAACCATTATTTCAACATAAGTTCCTGAAATTCAAAGAAGTATGATTATAACATCATATGATTATCTACCTAATTAATCAAAGAAGAGAAAAACATGGCACTGATTTAATTTAAAAATTAAATACAAGGTGAAGCAATATCCTTCGCACCGTCATGTGTATTAGACCAGACCGCACACGTGTGGCCTTTTGTACTTCTCAATTTTTTGCTTTTAATGAATTACATATTTATATTTTTTTGTTGAAAAAAATGAAGTCGAATCTGTAATTTAAAAGTGAAGTCAGGGGCAAATGCATATAGTACATGGATCTTGCTAAGATCTTGTCTTCTTGAATATTTTCTTTTCAACTATTTTATAGAATTAAAAGGCAACTTGTGTTTACTGTTTGTTACTGGAAAAAAATAGAGTTTTGTCGTGTAGCGACGACAATGAACATAATACGGACGAAGCTCTCTGGCAGAAACCTCTCCCATTCGATTCGACCATCTTTATATCGAAAGATCAGTTTTCTTTATATTTAATAAAATGTAACATTTTTTTACACGACAAATAATCTATCTAATTTAATTACCAACTTAAGATTCATTATTCCCTTTATTTATTCGTTGTTCTTGTGTAGTAATAATTGAAAGAGAGTAATACTGGATGATAGCGTCACGAGATACCCAAAGGAACTTGCAAAAAAAAAAAATATACATGACCGATTTAGTTTGTTTCATCTATATATATGTGTTTTTGTTTTTTCACGAATCACTTGATTGACAACAAAGAAAAAGAAAAAGTGTGTCATAATATCATGCATGCATGATCTGATGAGATTTGTTACTGTTCAATGCAACTGTATTGATCTATATATCATGATCTATTGAGATTTGCCTCTGTAAAATGTAGATTTGAATCAACAAAAAAATGATTTTAGTTTGTATGGACTAATGTGAGAGTATAATAAAAAGCTGACACTCATTCAGAGTGCTACATGTTTATATATACCCTCTCTTAGCTAGCATTCACCAGTCTTGACATTTAATAAACCAATAACAAAACAAATACAATCATATGGAGTCCTAACATAAAACGACACGTTACTTAGCAGCTAGAGAACTAAGAACGAAAACACCACTGAAGTTGCTATTAATAAGTATAACCAAACTAAGAATACAATATAACTTGGAAAATTTAGACAAAAAAAATATATATATATATATTAAGTTGGAAAATCTTTACATGATCATACAGTAACATCATTTGAATTGGTTCCGCGAATCGGGCCGTCTTAGTGAGGAATAGTTGCTACTATAATATGAAATTTACGGGCTTATTCAATAGTTTTCAGGGTCCTCGATGATTGTATTTGTATTGCATTCAACCAAATGGCCATATCCCTGTAATTCATGTGATGTTTTTCAGTGTCTTCTGTTTGTTTGTGGGTTTAAACGTTCTTCCGATTAGAAACGGCCCAGGTTAGGCCCGTATTTTTAAGGTATGATTGAGCCCAATGGTATTTTAACCAGCTATGGTTGCAAACCAAATCAATTGATCATCCTCCTTGCAAACCAAATCATTATTAGATAACTTAATTTTCAGATTCTCCGTTTTTTTTAATGATTAGGAGATTTTCCGCGTAATACGCGGAAATTTCTTAGAAAAACTTCTTTTCATGGTTAAATATTGTCAATGGTGTTCGATTAAAATTGAAGTCATTTTAGATCTTCAGTTTCTACTTTTTTAATTTATTAAATAATTTTTTTTCATGTGTTATATTTTATGTAGCTCGTGTTCTTCCACTATTTTTAATTCTTGTTTTTAAAAAAAAAACAAAACAAAAATAATTAAAATGAGCATGATTTAGAGTATATTTTGAATTAGAATGAAGAACTTAGTAAAACAATTATTTTCAAAGTTTTTCAAATGTTGAAGAAAACATTCAAAAAGATGAATTCATTACATATTCTTTATTAAATTCATAAAATAGAGAACAAACAATAAAATAGAAAATAAATTTGGTTCAAAAAATATGTATACGTGTATAAGATCTTAAAAATAAATACGAGGATAGAAATATGAATTTAACAAACTTCCCCGCAAACACGTATGTAACGCCCCGACCGCCGTCGAGCTATCGGTATGTAGGGGAAATCCTCATCCCCTTGAGAGAAATCCTTATCTCTCGATAACATACCGGGGAAATCCTCATCCCCTCAGGATAAATCCTCATCTCCTAATAGGCCCCACGCCTACTCTCGGCGCGTGGGCCCACCCCTATTCGACGGTCGGTGCGTTAGTCCAGGAGGCTCGAAAGACTTGCTTACTAACCCTGCAAATCAACACGTGATATTTCCCCGTGTTTTGTCCTCACTCACACGGTACTGGAAATGACTTCCCAGTAGGTCATCCATCATTAAATTGCTCTAGCTCAAGCACGCTTAACTCTAGAGTTCTCTCTGGACGTGTGACGAAAAAGATAAGTGCACTTCGGTGATATAGGTAGCCAAATCGATTTTCTTAAGTCTTTCCGCATACACCACATATTTCAGAAACCGGGATGTTACAACGTATGTATATAATATATAAATTATGTTAAGAGAATTTTTTGATCTACTAATATTATTTATAATTTTTAATGTCTTATCATGTACAATAACACGAATATATACAATATTTTAGTATTTTTTGTTAAAGATAATTAGGTTTACCTATTTTCAAATATTTTTAAAAAAGTATTTTAATCAATATCTCATTATCTTTTTGTTCTTTAAGATCACAATTATATTATATATATATATATATAATCTATTTGTGATTATAATTAAAATCAAATTGTAGTTAATTTTGTATTTATTAGTAGTTTCGTTTGATAAGGACTAAATTTTGGGAAAATAAATATTATTTTGATTAGTCACGTAGATTATAGATGAAGCATATTTAGATGACATTATTTTAAGGAACGTTATCAACGTATAAGAAAATATTTTTTTGTAATTTAATTTTTTCATAATATTATTTTGTCTTGAAAAACAATTTGATCATAATATTTGTTATTTTTCTGAATTTGAACTATTTTATTTTACGATGAAAAGAGTTAATTGTGATGATTAATGATAGGATAATAGTTTTTAAAGAGAATGCGTAAAACGACATTGTGTAAATATAACTCAATTATTTTAAGTTATCAAGTGTGTTTATTTTTATTTGTGTAACTTTAACAAATTATTAATTGATTAGCAATGTAATAAGGGAAAATGGCATTCAATAGTTGAATTTTGAAATCTTAATTTTTAATTTTAATTTATAATCACAATAGTAATTTTCATTTGATCTTTTTTCTTGGGCCAAATGTTTCTTTAAATTTATTCAAGTTAAATTGATTCCTATTGATTTTAAAATTCTTTAAATAAATATTGGCAAAAAAAATTTTATGACAATCAAAATTTTAAAAAGTAAAAAATAATTAGTCATTTTCTATGTCATAATTATTTTTAGCCATGTCATATTTTATTTGGGAAAGTGAAGATGAAAATGACACATAAATATATTCTCACAAATCACTTTCCAATTAATATATAAAGAATTTACAGTTTACGAGGAAAATCAAGAGTTCGATGGTTAACTACAAAAATATAAAAAAATGAGTTTTGAGTGCTACTAGAAGTTATTTTCTTTGGACTTCAAAGTTTGAGTATAGTTGAATCTATGTAATTGGTGATTTTTTTGTGTTATAACTTTTTTGGGTCCAATTGGTGGAATTAAAATGAACCCAAATGGGCCTATAGCAATGCCATTGGCTTTAAGACGCATGGAGCGAGTTCTGGAAGCATTAAATTTTTTGATTCAAGACAAAAAGAAAAAAAATTATCAACTGATTCAGACATAATTATTCTTCAAATTAATGATATTTTTCCAACTCTCTCATATGTCAAAAGTCACACAACACAACAAAGTTATCAACTCTCTATCTATCTTTCGTATATCTGCAGGCGAGAAAGGTTATGACTGGAAATATCCAAAAAAAAAAAAAAAGGAAAAAAGAAAGAAAAGAGAAGACACAATCAAAGAACTAAAAGAAAAGAAAAGAAAAGAAAAAATACAAAAGTAGAATTTGTGACAGAATTAATAAAGCAAAAATTAGATAGAGATGCAGAATGGGAGGCTAGCTAGGTCTCCATTTGATCAAGAAGCATCTCTTGGTACCTACAGTCGCTGCTGCAAAACCCTTTCTCTCCTCTGAACCACACGCACACCAATTTAGTTTTCTTTGGAAAATCATTCTCATCAGAGACTACTAGAGAGAAAGTGTGAAAATATATATAGATAATGGACGCACCTGTATATAAAGATGTCTTGTTTCTGGTCAAGATTCTTCTTGCAGGTGTAGCAATAGCTTAGAAAATTACTCTCGATTTTCTTGGTCTCCATAGCTACTGGTGGCTGTAAAGGAACAGAGCAAGGAGTTGTCTCCACGAAAACAGAGTTGTCAAAGATATGAGTGATGGTTGGGTTAGGACCGTGAGATATGACTCGCGTGTAGTCCTCCGTCTGGTCAATCTCGCTCACTGTTAATACCTTCGCTTGAAGACAAGGGCTTACTTGTCCACGATATCTCATGGTTTTAGTTCCGAAATCACCAGAAGGGATCTGGACTCTGAGCTTTGACCCGAAAAGAACCATCTTGTTGACATGTAGTTTGCTCTTGTGGTCTTCTCTGTTAGTACTGTCTCTGTTTTTGACGAGATCAGCGAGGCCAAAGGCGTCTGGTGAGTGAAACCTTTGAGGATCAGGGATCGTTGGCTCGAGATATGAACTGGGTTTAGGGTTTTTGGAGGAGAAGATCGATGGGTTTGCGTCGAGGATCGAAGTTGGGCTAATGAGTGAGAGATTATCAGAGTCAAAAGGAGTGATCTTTGAAGTGAAAAACCTAAACTTTGGAGAGCTAAAGAGAGATGAAGTGTTGTTGTTATTAGGTTTTGAAGATTGGAGTTGATTAGCCATGAGAGAAGCTTGTTTAGTAGTCACTGCTCCTGCTCTTGGTTTGTTTCTAAGCATAGTTAGTTAAAGATGGTCAGATCCGGTGAGAATAATCAAAGATCATAAAACTCAGTAGCTTCCATGGAGAGAGAAGAGAAGAAGAATAGAGAGAGAGAGAAGAATGGTACAATAATTGGTAACTCTGACTGGTTCTGGTCTTATGGGGACTCACTCGTAAGAAGTAATGATCCGCTCTCTCACAAAAATCAGATAAAAAGTTGCTTTCTCTTCTCTCTTTTTTTTATTTTTCCACAGATAGAGGTAGAGTTTCAGACAGACAGAGAGAGAGAGAGAGGTGTGTGTGCTCTCGAGAGAAGAGACGTTGTGGATTTAATCAAGAAATTTGTATCAAACTTTACGGATTTACCCCTTACATTTATTGATGATATACTACAATTCTGTCGTTTTTTCACTTATTTTCGTGACACTTTTTTCAATATATTACCGTATATGGTTGAATGTATATCGTACTTTCTTATTTTATTGTCGTTTTATATATTAATATCATTTTTTGGGTTCAAAATTATAAGATTTAAAACATCTTGGTAAGAAATTGAAATAGTGTTTTCTTATTTTATTGTCGTTTTATATATTAATATCATTTTTTGGGTTCAAAATTATAAGATTGAAAACATATTGGTAAGAAATTGAAATAGTGTTTTTGTTGTATTTGTTTTCTTGCATGGACAATACTTTTATTTAGTTTATTACGTACACTTAACGGCGATACATTATTTTTGCATTGATCTTTGGGCCTCTGTAAACACACAGGCTTTCTTTTTTTAGTATTTTGAATTATTTCTTTGCGATTTTTGTCCATTATTGTATACGGTATTTTGTCATTATTTTGTTTGTCTTTCTCTAATTATAATTCATTTTCATTTGGATTTTTTTTGTTTGATTAATTATAGAACCAGTGACGTTATTTAAAAATGTAGTACTATTATTAAACAGGCTATGAATTATGAGGCAATACATGTTACTGATCTATAAAACATTTGTGTTGATTAAAAAACAAGTGTAATCAGAGCAGGTCCTACATTTGCACCTGCTTTGCTTAATCCAATAATTAAGATCTAGTTAAGCGACACGTGTGTTTGTCCACTAAAAACGTTGATTGAAGTATCTTGATGCGTTATTAGAACAAATACACCAGTATATAATAGTCACTACTAATTTGACCAAATTATTACTCGTCGATAAAAGGAAGATGCAACTACTTTTCTTGTTGTTGATCTTGTGTTTCTCGAATCCCATCCAACTATCGCATTTTATTGTTTAAGCTCGTTATGATTTTTAATTGTAATTTGCATAGCTATAACGAAGTGTTCTTTTCTCATTGTTTATACTTGGTCACTCGACGATTATAACCAATTTTTTTGGAAATTTGTTTACAGTTTTGTAATTAAATTATTTTATGATCCCGCAATCTAAATCTACCACACTTTATTTCGTTTGAATGAAAATAATATCAAGATTCAACAAATGATAATAAGATTCACAAATGAAAATCGTAAAAGTCCTCTAATCTGCACTGGCACTGACTCATAATAATAAAACGTTTCTTGTAACCATTAATAACATTTATTGTTTACTCAACACAGAAAACCCAAAAGTATTTAGGTTAATTAGCTCAATAATTTAAAAAAAAAACAAAAAACTCACAATCTAACCAAAACACTTAAATCTAAGAGTTCAGATTTTGCCACTTTTAGTTAGTTTATGAGTTGTAATTTTTTTTTATGATTATTGACCCAAGGATCCCAAAATATTATATTTTCCGTTTCATATTAGTTGTTATTCTAATTTTAATTTTTTATTTACATTATTTGTTATTATGTAATTTTAATGTATATTTATGATCAAATTTTTTATTTTTTTTTCTATTTTTAAACTTATTAATTATTTATATCAAATAAAATATTATATTAATTAAAAATAAATAAAATTTTCATATATTTTTATAATATATGTAAAAAATCTAAAATAATAATTATTTTGAAAAGAATGGAATATTAGTTTTGTTATATAAAGGTAATTTGGATGTAAGAAAAATCCTTTAATACTTCTGATAAAGACTATTTCGTGATAGGCCTAGGCCGTGGCTAAGAGAAGAGGGCCCCACATGACAAGATTGGAGTAGTGTACGGGTCCTACAGTTTTTTATTTTTTTTGTCAAACGGGTCCTACAGTTTATAATCGAAATAGCTATTGTAAACGTAATCATATTGGGCTTTTCTTCTCGACCAGTGGGCCCTGCCCGAGGCAAACTTTGTAAATTTTATTGTTTAATAAAAAATGCACCGCGTGCTGTTTCCATTTCATAAATGTCAACTACTTGTCGTTTTAAATGGATGATGGTAGTGGTGCTTTTGTTTCGATCGGATTTGTTTTTCAAAACAACGATCTTCACATCGATACATCATACATGCCACTGGATTTGTATTTTATTTATGTAACGAGGCCAGATAAATGAGTGTTTATATATAATCCATTGATTCCGTATTTTAGTTTTTAACCATTTAACAACTATCCTCTATATTGAAAAGTTTGACGCCTAATCAACATCCGTGACTAATTAAAATTGGTTTAAGTTTAAACCACTTGACGTAGACGAGCTTAGAAGTTTTTTTTTTTTATAAACCACGAGAATTCTGAATTTTTGGGTCATAATCTCCTCGGTACTCAGAAATAGTTTTTGGATATTCTGATTTAAATAATAACTTTCCTTACCAAAAGACATTTGAACCCAAGACACACAAAAACTAACTCTTTTGTGTTACCACTAGACCACCACACCTTTGGTAAAGCTTAGAAGTTTGTATTCGCAATTTACTATCGTTGTATTGATTTACATATAATCCATTGACGTGAACAATTTTTTTTTGGCATTTGTTAAGAAAAGTTACATTTATATATACATTCACATTTTTTTATACTTGGCCATTCGAGACGTAAAGTTGAATACATATAATTTAGCAACGAAAGTCACAAAACACTTGACCAAAAAAAAAAAAATCACAAAACAGTTTTGTGTTGGTATTAGTTTTCATATTATCATTTAAACGGACAATTGAAAAACATATTATCTTCACCGTATATTTTTTGTACTTAAGACACAAATGTATCTATCCATTATCGTGACATGATTCATATATGATGAAAAAATGTCCAACTATAATTTTATTTCCAAAAAATATGATATGGTTTATGATTTATTAGTTTTGAGTGTAAAAAATAATCATTCTATTGACTATTTATTGGGTCAAATTATAATTGAGTTATCAAGTCAACTAAATCAATATGTTTTGAGTAACTCATGTATTTGATTAGAATTTATAAATGACTACTCCAACAGCATACCAAAAATTTATTGATTTGCAATGTACAAACATAAACAAAATTTGAATAAACTTTCAAAACACATAACTGAAATATCAATAATTCAAACTTTTGATAACTCACGTTTCCAATAATACTCAAATAACAATGAAAATATGGTATATGTCAATATTTCGTAGATCAAAGAATATTGAATAACTTGACTAAATGGAAACATCAATATCCTATAAGAGATTCTGAAAATTAAATAAAAATATCCACTTAATTCCATACAGTGCTACAAAACCCATAAAAGGCAGGCCCATAAGGTCCAAAAAAGGTAACAAATCTTCTATTCAAAAATCACACCCCAAATATTGACGCAGAGGATCAAAACCCAATATATTGACGCGTGTAGTTATTGAATGCTGATTGGTCCACATAGGAAATCCTACGTGGTCCCCACAGTGCCTATATATATATATATAGACGCCTCTTTCGCTACCAAACTCTGTCTAAAACTTCGAAAATATTTTTCCCCCTTTTATCGCAGAAATCCCCAAAAACCCTAATCTCTCTCTCTCACTCTCCCAAAATCTCTCCCAGAGTAGCTATGACAGATCTAATGGTTCCGAGCAAGCGACCTCGAGCCCCAAGCTTCTCCGATATGCATCCCGAGAACTCGGACGAGACTCCTGCCGCTTCCGATTCCGTCCCGGAGAAAGAGATCGGACAGGCTCAGGTCAAGAATTTTCTTGAGCTGTGCCGTTTCTGTAAGAACAATCTTCGTCACGACGAGGACGTCTTCATGTACGGGTGAGTTGTTTTTCACTTTCCTCTGTTTATGAGATTGCAGATCTAATTGGGAATGATTGTAGCATGATCTTGTGTTTGGAATTGATATGAGAATGAAATACTTGGATCGTTACATTTTATAATCATATTCATAGTTAGTGAATGCTAATTAGATTCGTGTGATTTCTCTCTTGTTGTAAAACGCAGCCACTTTGGGGCATTCTGTACGCAAAAATGCAGAGAAAAACAGATGGTGTGCGACATCTTTAGGGTTTCATCGCTGAAAATTGCGAAAGCAAAGGAAGGAAGAATGTGCGGGACCAAAAAGAAATCAAAAGCTTCCAAAGACGAAGCCGAGAGTAACACACCACCGCGGTTTTTCATCTGAATGATTGGTGTTTAATGTTAGTCTTGTCGTCCATGTTGAATATGTAGATGTGTGCAAGTGCAAGTGCAATAGAGCCAGTGTCTGCGTGTTTTTAAAGAGGGAATTGGCTTTACTGCTCTCTCAAGTTAGCATCGGCATCATTAGATTGGTCGATCAGCTTTCTCTGTTTCTCTTCTTTTCTTTCTTCATTGAACAAAAACCAATTGATGTACAAGTGTTTTAGGCTACTTGAGAGCCATGATTAGTCTTCGTTTTATATAAATAAAGAAAAGCCTGACTTTGGCCATTTGCTGACTTCAAAATTGTCTACCAAGATTTACAAACATATAACAAGATTACTAAGACAACCAGAAAAGTGTTTCTGAATGGGCCTTTTAATTGTAGCCCATTGATTATATAAAATGGGTAATTAGGTATCCGTTGAGTGGGTCTAGATTGGGCCGAATTGTATTTTCAAGGCTTCTCAGATCACATTTGTTCGTGTGAAAACCTTTGCGACCATGGGGCAAATTTACCCCGGTTTGCATTTCATTTGGACCGTAACTAACAAGTATACGCTGCTAAATCTATGACCTTGTCTAATTTAGTAGTTTATGCGTGATACTCAAATTTTAGAGATTTTTTTTTTTTTTTTAAAGATCTTGACCTTGCCTTATACTCAAACTCCTCTTTGCTGAAGATAAAATATATGAAAGAAGAATATTCTATAGATTCTTACATAGAAAAGGAAAATTGGAAGAGTCATCGCATTATTTGGAGGTACGAGAAAAGCTAATATATATTCCAATAGACAAAAGGAAAAAAAAAAAATGAAAAAAAAAGACAAGAGTTTGACCGTATCTTTGTTAGGGGGCTCGTGTGGGTAATATAGGGGGATGAGGTCATGTGACGTAGTTTAATTAGTAGGGCACTGACAAGAAACTTGAAACAAAAGCAAACGTCGATAAAGCATATAAAGGATAGAGATGAAGCTGACGTCATTCCCCCTTAAAACAGCTAATCGATTCTCTTACTTATTATGGTAAACTCTTAATTATAACTGAATTAATGTTTGCTCTGTTTTATGTTGTTACCTTTTGACAAATATGGTTGGACCAAATCCATGACGCATGTTGACCTCTTCTCTGCTATTTTAAATTACCTCTCCTTTTTTTCCTTTTCAATATTATTAATTAGGTTTCGTTACGAGTTGTGTTTTGTTTGTATATACGAATATTCACATCTTAATAACGACCCGAAGGATAAATCAAAATCCATGTATTCAAACACATAAATTTCAAAATGATATTTATATATATGTTCTACTTTTGATGAAGGATGTGATTAGATGTGAACATAAAAGATAAAATGTCAAATTCTTCTTATAATTTTTTTTTAATGTCTCGCTGATTGATTTTGGTAACGATATAAATATGGTGATGCGAAGTTGTAAAAGAGAGACATACACGTCGCTTCTTCACTTGTTCTCGACTACTCCCCACTCAGTTTACATGCAACTTCTATATCCGCTTATGTCAGCCTTTCTGCCACGTCAGACTCTCTTGCAGACGATGATGACATGTGATTTTCTCGTCTCAGTTTACTCTCCACGTCCGACACGTGGAACGGAACGGAACTTCACAAACTTCGATCAAGGCAAATCATATACACGACTCTTTTTTGCATCTTATTTGTCTACTTCTATGTCTAATTCGTTACCTGATTTAATTTAACACAACTTTGGTTTTCTTCTTTTGATCATCAAGTATACGTAAATCAAACTTATGTACATTAATTAAGATTATCTTATAAATTATATAAACCATCTCAAACTGATATACAATAAGCTTATCTTATGTAAGTTGTAACAATTATTCCTAACTAAACTATACAATATAATGATTCTCTACATTAATGAAATTGTAAAGCAGATACCATAGTGTGTTACCAACCACTAAAATTTGTAATTACATTACTAGTTTTAATTATCCATTAACTAGCACTCACCCACCAGACAACAATATATATGTTTTTAAATATGTTGGGATATCAATCCAATTCCAAAAGATTAGACAGGAATGGTCTAATATATAAGTAATGCCTAACTCTAATTAGTATGAGGTTTTTGGGAAGGAGTCCAAAAACAATTCCGTGTGGGTTTTGCCTCTGGATTTAAAGCGGACAATATCATACTAATGGGAGAATTGGACATGGGCTTGGAAAACTCCACAAAATACATGTCTTTATCGCTAATATAGTTTACCTACTGTGTCTCAAAGTCATTGCAAGAGTCCAAGGATCCAAATCATATGTTACGAATTGTGATAAACTTGACTAACAAACAATCTGAAGAGTCTCTTAACTTTGTCTTTTATCGCGTTTATGATTGATTTAGTTGCGAATCCCAGTCGACAGGGATTCCCATGGAGGGATATGATATTATATATGAATCTGATTGTGTCAATTAGAAGATAAATTATAAATAACAAAGGGGAGCTAATGTTGTTGACAAAAAGAGGCAAGATATATAATATAGCTAGCCATATATCTGTCCTTAACAATGGATCCTATACGTTGACAAAAGAAAAACGACAGATCCTATACAAATTGATATAACAATCAAACACTGATTGGAGTCGTAGGTTAATTGTCCTTTACAAAAACTTTCTTTCTTTCTTTTTTGAAATAAACACTTACTTTAAGATCAATCATTCGTATCAATATATTTAGAACTAGTTAGTTAAAATAATTCTACACATTATAATCAATTAGTAGGAGCTTCAAGAAAGGATCATCACATGGAAATATCGTTTTCTAAATTGCTCGTATACCTACAAGCCTAGAATCCTATATATATATAAAAAAAATCGGTGTATTAGTTAATGTGTCACTATATATCTTTTTGTAAATAGACGTAGTTATCGTATATATTCAGTGTATTAGTTAATATATTGAAAAATCCATATTGTTGTTGCGACTCGTAATCGAATGGATGTATAATTAAATAGAGTAAATTAAAACCGATCGAGTTATATAAATGGCGTTTTGAGAAAGTGAAAGCGAAAGGAACCAAGTGGGAAAAAATGAATGATTTGGTGTTAGCAGAAAGGGTCGAGTAATGTTACGACATAGCATGTGATCGTGATCTAGTTTATAGGATATTCTCATCATACCCATCAATTTGCGAAGCCTCTTTATCTATGTAGTAGATCCATCACAAACCATAGGAATACATTACTCATTATAATATTGGTGCGTGACGTAGTTCTGTATTCCACTAATGTAACAAAAATACATAGAAAAAGAAAATGGTAATAAGACAAAAGGAAATAAATAAGAGAAGAAGAGAGGATGGGCAGTGAGAGTGAGAGCATATGCATCCTAATAACTCTAAAATTAATCTCCGCCGTTCCTCCGACCAAAATATCTACCGTCGGATATGTCTCTTTGCTTAGATAAATACTACTATGTTCTCTTTTATTAATTAAATGTTCCCTCTTGGCTCTTTCTATCTTTGCGTATTACATATTTTTCGAATATGTTTTTTTTAAATCTACGTACGAGTCGTCGCCGTCCGTATCATTTAATTTAGAGAATACATTTTCAAAACAATTATTTTATTTGGTTTGTGAAAAAGAAAGACGAGAGACAAGCTCTGAGGAAGTTTTCGTAAAATAAAGGCTACTCACGTGGGTGACACGTGGAGAAGAATGTAGGGTTAAAGGCAATCCAAAAGACACTCTTTATCTGATCCTCTCCTCTTTTGTTTTCGACCACTGTAACATACTCCAATCATATGCGCACGTTCCCTTCACGCTCTTTCACCACGCGCGTGTGGTTTTGTAAAGGACATGGAATGCACGGAAATATAGAGAAACGAGGTCATTCTTGTCATTTGCTTGCCAAGTATCGGATCTTTATTTTTTTCTTTTTCCCACTTTTATCTTAGAATTTGATTTTTTTTTTTTTTTTAAGGAATCTGATGTTTATATAACTCATTATTTTATTTGCAGTTATTTTTTTTAGCAATGCTGGATAAAAAATTTCTTATGTAGTAATGAACATTTTCTTGTTATTGATACATATATTAACAAGAAACAAAAATTTCCAATGGTTGTTTTAGGGAAAGCCCAATATTGAGGAAGTGTGTTTTAGGGAAAGAAAAAGCCAAATTATAGAAAGAAAACAAATGCGTTGAATCGAAAGTACAAAAGAAGAATATGATTCTACGAGTTTGACTCTCTTTTTGAATTCTCACTTTCACTTCCAAACTCAAATAATCGAATTTACATGTATTTGTATTTACATTGTTTCTAGTAGACGACGAATTGAGTTTGAATATGTTCAGATTCCAATATAGTAGGTTAATGTTCAAATAATCTAAACCCATTGGTTATTCAAAAGAATCCATTAGATGTACAAGCATACTCATATATATCTACACACAAGTTTGCTGAGTCCCCTACACTCTATGGAGAAACTAATGGTTACAAAAGATGAAAAAACTGGTCAATTCTCTATAATCCTAAAGATATATATGATCAGTTAAAGCTACATTATTATTACTCTTTTCACTCGAATCTTCCCCTGTTCTAACCGTAAAGCAGGGAAGTGCACAGAGTTAGTTCTTGACCAAGATCTGACCTTTTCATGAATCATCCCCTAATCCCTGAAAAGTCCCACAAGACCAGATGATATCAGAAAACAAGAGCAACAACAAGTATATCATTTGAGCACAGAGAGTTCGTTAGTTACCCTTTTTCTTTTCAGGCTTTAGAAACTTTCAATCCGCCCTCGGGCTCTGTCTTCAAACGGATTCAAATACCAGTGATGATGAATGAATCAGTATGTGTTAAGCTCAGAATATCCATACCGCTGAGGAAGAAGCTCCTCAACTTCGATCCTAGAGCTGGAGTAACTGGAGCTTTTCTTGATACGGTTTCTATCTACCGATTCAATCTCTACCGAGAACAAACTGTAGACTGGTCTGTGATCAGAGAATCTTGATTCCCCGCGAACATACGATAGCTGACTAAGACCACTCCCATACCAGAGTATGCGATCACACCTTCAATTCAGATACTCAAACTCAGTACATATGATATGTCATCAAGCTAACTAGATTCAATGAGGAATAAAGAAATAAGGACTAACCATGCTGGAGTCCGTCTCTTGGCCTTGGGAAGCCGATCATCACCAGCATATATATCTGAATTGTTAGAGTATTTGTAAGTAGGTGGGAAATAGATAGTCCCTTCATTCCATCCTTCAAAGACTCGGCCTTTTTGTTGTTCTATCCGTAGCTATAACAGAACAAAGTGACATTTAGATAAACTTTCTGGTCTTTCAAAATAGAGTTTTTGTGTTTTGAAAAGGTTGTCTGTATGTATAATCTACCTGGTCTTTCTCAAGCAAGGCACTCCAATTTCTCATCTCGACAAGGGCCTTTGCAGACCGGTAAGAAAGAGCTATACGGTAGTTCAAGTCTCCAAGCCAAATTACTCGACTAGAAAAACATAACAAAGAAGATTTCGCTGAGCTGATTGCAATGATCAAGATCCAAGAAATGTAAGAACATTCATGAAACAGATAACTCACTCGTGTTCTAAAATCGTCTGAGGAGACTTCTCATCGCCTGCGTTGTTCACTCTAGGGAACCTGGTTTTCCTTAAAATCTCCAAAACGTCAGAGTTTCTTCTTAGCTCGTCCCCTTCTTTCTGACCAGACGTCAAGTGGCTGCAGACAAAGCAAAAGCTCGTCTGGTGAACTGACATGCTGATCGAAATCGAGCCCTGCAGATTAAAAAATCCAAACTTTGAACACCTCTTCCTCCTTCCCCCCAAAAACATTCAGAAACGTAAAATTTTCGAACCCCATTTGGATTTTACCTTGTTTCCAAGATAACCCATCAAGCCTCTTCCTACACAAGACACTTTGAGGTTCTTGACACTGTCCCTTAGATCACTCTTCACCCAAACAGTTAAGAATATCCCAACCATTTGTTTACTCGCAACAAGACAATACTTAGACTTGTCTCTTCCCTTATCTCTCTCGTCCGTCACAAACGATCCACTCCTCGAGACAGGAGAATAATACTGATCACACGAAGGAGAATCAGCCTCCTGCACATTCTCTTCGTCAGAGGAGCAATACCTGAAGCTCTGGTCGTAGAAATCGTCAGGTCGATGACCCAACATGAAACGGTCACAGACGCTGAATCTCCGGTCAAGCTGCGGCTCAACGGATGCTGCTGACATGTATTCGTCATTCATCCTCAAGCTTCTGCTAAGTGACTGGAACGACCTCCGATTGTAAAATGACGAATTTGCCCCCGCCGCTGAGTCGCCTTCGAAATCTGAGTCGAGCTCGGCGACCGGATGAGGAACCGGAGAAGGAGTCCGGCAGCTTCCGCCGGTGTTCTCCGGGAGACTGTTTAAGGTTCTCCTGATGAGAGAGACCCATTTCCTCGCCGGTCCGTTGTCTTCTGTCCCCAAAACGTTACCGGCGTTCAAAGGAACGATCTCTTGGAAGCTGCAAAATCGAATCAGAGATTGGGAATCGGGATTGAGTTGAGTGAAACAGAATAAAAAAGAGCTGTTTTTGAGCGAACCCAAGAACGTAAATGTCGGAAGGGGGTGACGTGTGGAGCCAATCGTCGAGATTTAGGTAAGTCGGAGGAGACTTTCCGGCGACGTTCCATGTAGCAGTAAAAACCCTATAAATAAAGCTTGAGTTAGAAGGAAAAAATCCCAAAATCAGATAATAAAACACTATTCATGAAATTCACCTAAGATTATGAACTTGTTTAACAATTGGTGAATCGGATTCGTGTTTGTTTCGTCTACCTCTTCCGGTATTTCTTTTGGTTGGAGTCTCTACAAAACAAATAAGGATTTGTTCTTGTTAAATTCCATAAATATTTTTTTTAATGAAAGAAAGAAACATGGTTTATGAGTGATTAGTACTGACCAGTTTTGCTTTTGTTGACAGAGCATGCTTCTTCTCTTTCGATGACATTGTTCCTCCAATCTCCACTTGTTTCACCTGCAAAAGTTGAATGTATAGAAAAAGAGAAACCCGTTAAAGTAGAATGCTAACTAAAGCTGTTCACTTCTCACATTCCTAGATGAGTATATATTACTAGTGTTAACAGACTTATAAATTAGTATTAACAACAAGACCTGAAAAAGAAAAAGGTTGGATTTGATGTATGAGTTTTATTACCTCCTCTGTACATGTCTGTGTCGTCTGCGTGGAAGTCTTCTGCTTTGCTCTTGATGTTTAGCCATTTCTTTACCAATGTTTTTGGCCATGAAAGCTGCACCAACCAAGGAATTCGAGATTAATCAACAAATGCCAATTCCATTATCAGAAATGTGAGAAAGAAAGAAAGTAAACCTTGCTTTTCTTGAGGATACCATCACCCATTGTTCTTCAGCTTCATACAGCAATGGATAGATCTCTGATTCAAAATTCAACCTTTTTGCAAAACCCAATAGATAAGGATCCTCACAAGTCAAGACCAAGAGAGGTCGTTGACGAATTTGAGATTCTGAGAATGGAAGAGGTCAATGTGAGACCTCTTCTTATAAACACAGAAACAGAGGAAAAGCGTTGAGATTTGGGATTTCTTCAACTCGCTTACAAATTCCTATGCAGAAACAAGGAGCCTCGTTTCTGGGAGAGAGAGAGAGAGAGAGAGAGAGAGAGAGAGAGATTGTTCGTATGCTGTTTGTTTTCTCTCTCTTTGAGGCTTTCTACGCCAAATCCAAGGGCAAGGGAAGGGATGACAATAACTTTGGAACCCGAGTGGGAGAGAGATGGGTATTCGGGCACAACCCGGATTTTCCTCTTTCTTCTACTTGTTCCTGATTTCTGAAATGTATCCGTATTCTCTCTCTCTCTCTCTGGCTTTAAAGAAGAAGAAGAAGGGATCATGAAACTGCCCTTTAGAGAATTCTCTCTCTCCACAGCTTCTGCATCTTCTCTGCTTAAAAAATTGTGGGTCCGACCCGTTTTTAAATAAATGATATAAAACCGAATTGTACCCGTTTTTTCCTGTATCGGGTCGTCCGGCGATGGGTAAAACTACCCGGTAACTTTCTGAACCGTGAATATACATCAAAATTAGTAGCTTTTTAAATAAATAAAAATTGCTAGTTGCAGTCCATACTTATTGCAGTTTCCATCAAACTTTGTATTCATATCTCATTGATTTTGACGTATATAATTTTCTTTTCCATAAATATGTAAAACTTTTACTTATTATGGAATACTAATACAGATTCTCCACGAACCTCCTAAAAGCTCTAAATTTTGGTAATACACTACTCACTACTGCGTGCACTTAATATGTTTCCTTTATTATCACTTATTTAATTTGTTACCACAAAGTTATATTCCCCTAATTTTTCTTCGGAGATTTTCCATTTTGGAAATATATTCAAAAGTATACTATTTAATATATATTTGGTAACTATCTTATTGTTCTTGAGTAGTGTTTCGTTATAATTCATAAGTAGATATAACAATCACAAGTTTGGTTTGTTCCATTCCATTTATGCAATACAAATCCCGGATTTGACAAGTGGAATAAACACAAACAAAACGAAATCTCAATTCTTGGGAATATTGTCGTCAATAAATACAAGTTATTTATATACTAGTATATGAAAGAAAACTAAAATATAATTAAAGCAAATACGAGAGAGTGGATTGGTAAGCCAAGGTAGATGCATGTATGCATGTTTAAAGGGTGAAGTTTGAGGTTTCGGGAGACAACAACAATAACAAATGCCGCAACAAATGCCACTTTATATTCATTCTTATCATAGAAAAGGGAATTAACACGTTTTCCAAAATAATATAAAGACCAAGAAAACAAAATCTGTTCTTTGGAATGCACTTTTTAGTGGAATGTGAAATTTATAAATTTTAAGTTAGTTGTGTGGAAAGAGGAGGGGATTCTTTTGACCCAATCTCGACTAATGTTTAAGGGTCCCCATTCCCTTTGCGAGTCTCTGCCTCGTCCTCTTCGATCTGTTGTTACTTTTTTCAAAATTTTAATTCAAACGATAATACCATCCACTTTATTATTATTACAAGATCAATACATTAATGTTGTTGTGTTACATATATCCATGCGAATGTTGGCTTATATATGTAGCCTATGATGTAGTTATATGAACCTAAGATCGGGTTATACTACTATGCGCGCCTTAGGGTTTTGGTAGAGTCAAGCATCAAATGGAGAAATATTTCTTTTAATCACTAGACACGAAGTTATATTGAAATCCTATATTAAACTTTTTTTTTTGTAAACATAAAGTTAGGATCTTGTAGGATTAATTTAGGGGGCCCAAGCTCTCCGATTTTGCTTTGTCTAATTTTTTTTTAATTATAATCTCGAGTTTTCACTTTTAAGACATTGTTTGGTGAATTTATGTGATTAATTTTGTAAGGTAGAGTTAAAATGACACATGCTGCATGTGGGAGACCGTGTCTGTTTTCTTCAGACCAATACTTAGGTTTAGTAAATAGTAAATCTTCCTTTTTCAATGCGTCTGTTTCTATTTAATTGACACTTTTTGTACTATAAAATAAATTTGAAACGTAGTATTTATGGAAAAATATCGTGTTTAACTCTCTCATCTATAAATTAAATAAATATATTAAGCAAACAATATTATACTCCATCAGTTTCAAAATATAAGTTGTTTTAGCTAAAAATACAAATATTAAAAAATTACTTTTCTATTAAAAAATTATTTAATATATTTAATAAAAATAATTTGACTAATCACATAAAAAACTGCAAAATACTAGTGGTTACACAATATTTAATAAAGTTAAAAAATATTGTCAAAATAACTTACATTCCAAAACAACTTACATTTTAAAACGGAGGGAGTATTGTTTTGTATATCCTCCGTTTCACAATACTTGTCATTCTAGGTTGTTTTACGTAGATTAAAAAATAATTAAATTTTCTGTTTTATCCCTAATTAATGTAATATTTTATTTGATATGCGTTAATTAATAAGCTAAAAATATGAATAAAAATAGAAAAATTAATCATAAAATATACATTAAAAATATTAAACGATAAGTAATATGAAATAAAAAAATAAACCTACAATGACAACTAATATGAAAGAGAAGAAATACTACTTATATTGGTTACTACAAAATACTAAATCAAAATAGAAAATGATGAATCTAATGATGTGAAGTAGTTTTTTGTTAATATGTACTCAATGTGTTATAATTTATATGTTTGGAAGTTGTTTTCATTTTAATTATTTAAAAAAAACGCAAAATTAGTTAATTTTGATGTTTTGTAATCAAATGAATTTTATAATGTCTTATACTATTGGTTGAATGTTACTAGTTAGATATTAAATGATAACCTTATGTAAATGGTGACAAAAAAAAAAAACCTTATGTAAATTTGTTTGTAGCTATATTATTTTTATTAAAAGTGGAGAAAATAAATATATATTTTAATCGGTATGAATAAATTCAATATACACACATAGATACGGCAGCATTAGTATGTTAAAAATACTCACAGAAAATATATTTCAACAGCCATTTCTTTTTTGTAAAATTTTAAAATAAAATAAAAATGAAGGCTCAATAACTTTATCTGTCTCTAAGAAACCCTGTGCCAGTTGTAATAAGTCCTTTTATAATTACGCTTTCATTTGTTTTTCTTTAGTTAAAACGTACAGATTAATTAAAGGGTTAATAATACTGGTTTTTATTCTATCACGTCAACACAAGTACATCCAATAATAAAGAACTCGAACATTTCAATTAATGATACCCAAAAAAAGGAACAATTTAGTCGAAAATAAAATAACCATTTATTCAACTGAGAAAATAATTTTCAAGGTTGTTGCCGTTTTGTGTCTCTGTTGTCATCTTATAAATGTATTAAAACAATAGAAATGAAGAGTAAATAATTTAATCTGTTATCGAAGGCGACTTTGTAGAATATCCAGCACATGGTGGTGGGTATTATAAAGATTCATGATAATACCTAGAAGCACATTAGTATCTGATTGGTAATATTGGTAAGCCTGTTTTTGGATTATAATAATTTATCGCACCAATTAAATTAGTCGTCAAATAATTATCCTCCAATGCTTTGATCTTCTGAATTTTTTTAGAATTATGTTGATTAAGCTCAACGTACATACAAACTTCCCGAGCCTATCTCAAACTTTCCCTTATATACATGTATATGCATTCATTTACTCTGATTCTTATATGTTCAACATGCAAAAGAAACAATGTGAATGTGATAGATGCGACGAAATAACACGTTTTGGGGTATTTATCAAAGGGGGAAAGTGGTAAAGAATGATGGGTGATGTGAAAGTTTTTAACTTTGAAGAACCATTGGAAGAAGAAAGAGAGAGATCCTTTGGGTGTAAGTATGGTTAAACATCACTTTCATGAACATGGAGTTTTCTTTAGGGGTAAAAAGAAAAAGGATGATGTTACTGTTTTTATCTCTCTTTCTGCATTGTTTTCTGGTATCATTGGGAAAAAATGGATCACATATCAAATAATGTATCGTCTTTTTCATCAAATCTCATCATTCCCAAACCGTACGGTACAACCACAAGCCCAACGCTCACTCAAACCTGATCATTGGCATCTTACAGATGGAACAAATTGGATACACAGTTTAATACAAATCAGGCTAGTGTCCATCTTTAAACATTCAAAAAGACCTTAAAACTTCTACCTCTATTCGATCAGATTGTAAAATCTGAGGATTTGTAGCCACAAGTTAAAGAACATAACCATTGGAGGTCTTGCAGCTCATCCAATCATAGTCCGCTTTCGCCCTCGTTGTCTCACTGCACACTCAAGACAAGATTTGTTGTAAGATTTGAACACAGACTTGGTTTTAAGAGAATAAAAGAAAGCTACTCAAAGGACCTTGCGCAAGCTTGTTAAATGTGGCTGACCATTGCTTTGAGGACTTCCTATACGCTGTCAATACACGATCCATCTACATTTGAAAACAATATACACCATTTCAGACAAGGAAAGCTTTGACATTGGAGATTTTAAATAGCCAAATAATGGAAGGTATGATGCAATTGCTCTTACCACATTCCCGCATGAAGAATGCATTGAGAGCAAAGCTCTTTCAAGTACATATAAATCAACAGCCTTGTCTTCAGGCAAGGTCGATGTGAAACTCAATCCGAAATCAATCAATACCTGAGAGAAGACATCCATCCGTCTTGGTCATGACTCATTACTACTAATCAAGTGAGCAAATATACATGAGACTCTCAGAAGACACTACTTACCAACTGATTTGTTCTGCTCCTGACCAACATGTTTGATGTGGTTAAGTCACCGTGAGCCAAGCCACTGTCATGGAGCTTAGCGATGGCCACTCCAATCTGGGCAGCAACATCATCCAACCGTTCCTCGTCGATCCCATTGGTCCCAAACTCAAGGAAAACGTCTTTAACAGAGACTCCCTCGATGTACTCAAGTGTCAAGGTGTGAAGCAGAGTGTCCACGGCATAGAGGACTGGAGTACAAACCCCAAGCTTTCTCGCCTTTGTCATACACCGAGCCTCCTATACGCAAGGGCATAACTGATTTTTACTTGTCTCTCAAGATTTTTAAATAAAGAAACACACGGAAAAAGGTTAGGAACCAACCGCATTCAAGCGTTTGAGTGTGAGTTTCGAATCCAAAATCGGGTGTCTGTATTTCTTTGAGAATCGTTCTTTCACAATGGATCTTCTTCCGGCAAATGTAGACTCGAAAACCCTCTGAAATACAAAATGTAAAGACTAAATCTTGTCACTGATTTGCCGATAGAAAAAAGAGTGTGTGAAAGGGATGAACAAATTGAGGAGGAAAGGATACACTTACAGCTTCGGCTCCTTGCTTAATGAGAAGGAGGGATTCGTTCCCAACGTTGTCCTCACAATCCATCTTAAATTTTCCCAGGAATCTGCACCAACAAAGATCCTTTCGGAAATGTTTGACGCTAAAGCAGTAAAACAGTGTTCCTCTAACTAAAAATTTGCACTTTCGGAAACAGCGTTGTATAACTAAGAAACATATCATCACAAATCCTAAAATTTCTTCCCAGAGAGGTTACATATATAAATCTCAAAATCGGATGGATATAAAGAAGCTATTATACAGGAGAATGGTCCCTTCATCAGAAATTCAGACAGAGAGAGAGAGAGAGAGAGAGAGAGAGTAGTACCAACAGAAATGACGGCGACGGAGATAGTCAGAAGTCGATCCGAGAAGGCGACGGAGATTTAAGATTTCTCAAACGAAGAAGAGGATTCGACTACAAGGGTTTGCTTTTTTTTTGTTTGTCTTGTAAAAGTTTGGGTTGGGCCATAAAACAAGAATTGAGAAGTTTTTTCCTTACTTGGGCCCAAAACTTTTGATCATCGATAGTTTTTGGTGTATTTGGCTAAGGGATACAAAAACATTATTATGTTTGGTACAAATAATCTAATGCAAAGGTGGAGTGAGAAGAGAGTGAAGTTTGGAAGCTAATGATGGGAAGAGAAAAGAGATCTGCGGTTGATAAGTCTCTTGTGGATGGCTCTGATGGTGGTTGGTGTCGTGCGGCAGCAACCTCCCAAGAGTGACACTCCTGCATCCATCCATTTCTCTACGTATGATACAAAGTCTTCATCCCCAACTCCTGTGTTTTCCTGCATCATTTTTTTTAAGCATCTCAAAGATTTGTATCACATTTTGCTCCGTTTCTCTCAAACAAATAACATATTATTCACTTACAACCCACTCCTTCCGGTCAGCATCATAGCTTTCTCCGCTGTTTGGGTACACTAGAATGGGCTTGCTCGTTACCTACAAGTTATGCAAACCTGTTAGGGTCTCTATGAATACAAATACCAGTACCAACAATTCATGCCACACCTTTTCTATCTCCAAAACTAGACCCTCGATGAATCTTGGAGGGGTACAGTTGATCCCAACAGCCACTACTTTCTCACAAGTTTCTGCTATGGCGATACACTCCTTGATGGAATCTCCACTAACCACGTTCACCCCGTCCTTCGAGTTAAACGAAAACCACCCAGGGATCTTCACATCTCCCTCATCTAACAGCTCAGCAAATGCCTTGTTGTATCACAGAAAGAAACCCAAACTTCACAGTTAACACCCACCAGAAGCTAACAACATCAAGATGAGAAGCTAGATATGAAAATGTAAATTGTACCTGAGCCTCTAGCTTGTTTGGAATGGTCTCAAATGCAATTAAATCAGCACCAGACTCTGCCAGAACTTGGACTCGTCTGCGGTGAAAATTCTTCAGTGTTTCCAGCGTGATCGAATCACCATAGATTCCACTGATACAGTAACAGAAACAGTTTAAAAGGTAGCCAACAAAGGAGTACACGAAATCCACAAAAAGAAATAGGATAAGTGATGGTTCCAACCAAAACTCATATCATCTAGAATAAAACTCATATCAACTAAAATGCAGGACTAACCTGTACTCTGACCCATCAGCCAAATATGCACCATAGCTGCCTACTGATGCTGCAACTAATATAGGCCGATTTTTGAGAATCTTATCATCCATGATTTCAGTGGAGGAGCTAGTTCCGCATTTGTCATAATACGTCTTCCGAGCTTCACAAGCTATTTCTACACTCTTTCTAAGCAAAGATTCGCCTTTTTCTTTTGAAAAGCCCTTTGCTTCAAACCCCTGAATCGTGGCCTGTTCAGATTTATCATCATCAATCCACGTTTAGTGACCGTGGACACAAATAAGCATGTTGCACCCAAAAAAGATATAAACACAGAGACATAGAGATCAAGAGAAAGAGAGAGAGAGACAAAGAACCTGATAAGAAGCGCTGGAAATGATATCAGCACCAGCTTCAAGGTAATCGAGATGCACCTGCTCCATCAGAAAATACAAGCATCTATAATCCATCATATGATATCTAATAGCAATGATGCGATCACTAGAAAGCAAACAGAATCATAAACCTATTTTACTATTTGAATGTGGATAAAGCTACCTTCCCCACACGACTACCCCCAAAAAAGGACCCCCTTAATACTTAAGCTACCATAAGGGTTTAGGGTTCAGAAGTTGAGAGCTTTAAATCGTAAACCTATTCTGTCTCTGCTTAATACCAAAATTGCTCAAATGAGAATGCTTTACTTAATCCAGAAAATTACACTTTTGGATTCCCAAGGCATTTCATCAACCATTCAAAACGGAAAAACCAAAATCTAGGGTTTATTCACACACACACAAAAAGCCCAAAGCTTTGTCCAGCAGCTGGATTTCCGAGCGAGCGAGCAAAACGTTCGACTCAGATTTCACTTACAACAAACTTGGCAAAAATAAGAAGAAATCGATAGAGAAGGAGAGAGATTTTACGGTGTGAATGAGGTGAGGAGATGTGAGAAGGCATTTGGCGCTCCAGAGAGGGTCATTGAGATCCGCTCCATGTCTCTCGAACTCCGTCGCAAGCCCTCCGTCTATCACGGCAAAACCGCCTGTCTGGTTCAAGAAATCTTTCATCGAGTGAAAAGACGACGGAGCCGCCTTGGAGCTTCCGGTTCCGGTCACCATCTCAGTCCAACAACTCCGACTGAAACGTGTGCAGTGAAACGAGGAAAGTGGAGAAACTACCAAAAATGAGGACTACTTTACAAAACTCTCTACTTACAATACTCTGATGTTTACAATTGTGGATTTAGACCTTATCTTTAACACTTATAACAAAAATAACCCCATTTCTTTTCAACGTTACAGCCACACCCTCTCTAACAAGGATTTTGTTAGCTCGCTTACCAATTGTACATACATGAAATAATGAATATTAGGAGGCATCTACATTTTTGTATATCACCAGACCTGCAAGGAGGGAGAGATGACCCTAAAAGAAAAAAGAATCAAGCTTTATCAATTTTATACACGACTGTATCTGTGTGTGGTATAAATACATATAGTGCACAAAGAGAGATTTTGATAACAAAAACCACACCAATTCTAACTCCAAAGTCTCATAGGTTACAAAATCCAAGAATCACGCAGCTCTCAACAATATCAGAGATGGAGAAATGAAAAGAGAGATCAGGGTCCACGAGGTCTGAAGAAACAGAGGCAGCCCTGAAACTGGTCTGGAGCTATCATTCCACCGCCTTTGCTTGTATCGACGGCTTCAAGTAGCTTCACAACCTCCTCCATCTCCGGACGCCTGTCTGGATTCGGGTCCCAGCATCTCTTCATGATGTTAGCCACCGAGTGCGGGCAGCATTTCGGAATCTCTGGTCTCAGATTCTGAGCATGATAGAGAGAGAAGGGGATTAGATTTTCTGATTGACTTCAACATAGGAATGATGATTATAGTGAGAGAGCGAAACCTTATGAACAACGGCGTGAGAGATCTCAGCAAAACTAGTGTCAGCAAAGGGCATGTCGCAGCAATATATTTCCCAGAGGCATACACCAAAGCTATAGACATCGCATTTCCTGTTGTAAGGCTTTCCTTCAAGAACCTATGCACAAAAAGCTAATCTTTTTAATTCTTCCCATTACGAAACACAAGGCGATTTTGACTCTATATGAACAGATTGAAGAAATACATACCTCTGGTGCCATGTATCCAAGTGTTCCAGTTTCACCCGTCATGTCTTGAGGGTTCTGAGCTTCGACTCTAGCTACTCCGAAATCAGCAATCTTCAGCGTCTTGTTAGTTTCTAACAACATGTTCTCTGTCTTCACGTCCCGATGTACAATCGCCTTGGAGTGGAGGTAACTCAGCCTGATACCAAATAATGTATCATAAAATTTGGACATAAACAACAAAACACCAAAGCAAAGGAGAGAAGAGTGTGGTTCCTGATTACCCTCTAGCGAGATCCAAAGCGATCTGAATGACATCCTTGATAGGTAGTTTGGACCTATATTTCCTGATGAGGAACTTCTTAAGTGTGCCTCCGGGGACATATTCAACAACAACACAGCAGGCCCTCGCAGGATGTGCACCGTTACCACGTCCACCAGAAGCACTAGCAGGCGGGATCTTGAGATCAGAGGTTCCCATGGATGCTCCTATAAACTACACGAGTGGTGAAAATGTTCAATCAAAAGGTTCTAGATATTGGCATATCGCATAGTGTAAATGTAATACCTTTGTAACATTGGGATGATCGAGCTTCTGCCAGACGGCGACCTCTTGCTCGAAGGAAGTACGCAGAGCAGTGGTTTCAGCTGCTGTGGACTGACCATCTTCTCCCCAATCTAACACCTTCACTGCAAATGCAAAATTGTACCACACGAAACGAATCATTATGTTTATCTACCGGGAAAGAAGTAAAGATTAAGACGGACCTGCGACTTCTTGGCCGGCGTAGACACCGCGGTAGACAGTGCCATAGGTGCCGTGAGCGAGGACGTGTTTCATATCGAGTTTGGAGAGGTCAATCTCCCATTCCTGCATCGGAGCTCTTGTCGTGGAATCGGGGGGCTTGACGACGGAACTAGTAGAGCTTTGACCCATATGCAAATCCCATTTGCTGAAATCCAGAGTATCCGCCCTTACGTATTGGGATCCTTCTCCGGCGCTCTTGCTCCCGACTCCGCCTAATTTGGTATTCGGGTCGGATCCGATTTCAACTGATTTCTCCGGCTCTCCGCTGCCAGACGCCATTGATTTCTCTCCGGCTTCCGCTTTTGTTGGAGTTGGGCTTCAAGAGACAACCAAAAAGTCGGTAACTTTAGCCAAAACCCACCAGTAATACCGCTCAGAAGGGGGGAAATTGAATCAGTGAGGTTGAGGAAAAAGCTAGCTAGGGCTTTCTTGTTATGTGGTGGAGAGAGAGAGAGAAGGAAATTTCGAGAGAGACGAAGACGACAAAAGAATAGGAAGAAGAACAAGTAGGATTGATTAATTGAATGATTGTGGTGGTCTCCACAAATACTTCTCCGAGCCAAAGAGGATCGATCGGTGGAGTAGGTGAGACGACCAAATCTTCTGTCTTTTTGACAGTTTCACCGGCCAAAGATTATTCGATTGTTGCCCTTTCCCCCATTATTATAAAAAAGCAGACACGTAACTGAACAGAACAGAGCTACGTTTCTTCCAGTTGGGTTAGATTCTTCCTTCTTCTTCTCGGTTTCGGTCGTCGTTGAATCGTTTCTTCTAAAATTTCAACGTCTCTTTGGAGCAGTGAAACGGTGAAGAAAGGCAAAGCTCTTACCTTTCTTCTCTGTTAATACCTCCGTGTCAACAACATTAACTTACACTATATTCCCTTCCAAATTTACCACAAAAGAAAGAAAAACACACATATGCTCGTCTCTTTCCATACCTTTGCTTTTAAGTCTGTTGACTTTTTATTTTTCAATCTAGTTAGAGAGTGCACCACCGCCACACGATTCCTCAAACCGGAAATTTAGACAACCCCAAGGAGTAAGCACAAGTGCTCATTACCAATTACGAAGATCCATACCAAATGGTCTTCAATTTATTTTATTTAAATACTAGATTCATACAAACCCAATCTATTGGTCTAATCATTTATGTAAGACTCCAAAAATATTATTTATCTAAGTTTCCACCAAAAGTTTAGCCTTTTTGAAATCTTTTATTTTGATTTATCCACTCACTTAATGTATCTAGATATCTATATAGTGCCAGTACTTAGAAAAATATTATATTTGAATATTATTTCTGTCTTTATTTATAACAGTTCTTATAGTCTTCCTATTATCAATTTAACAATTTCTTTACCACATCTCCCACATTTCAAAGAATTTTTCAATAATTCTGTAATTTCTTTTAATGATTCTATGTGCAGCCTTTGAGAGTCTCACATATTATTTCTCATTTCCGATTTCTCACATATTATACTCGATACGTTATAACTTGATAAATGATAAAACAAAACAAAAATCATTTTCCTGTAAATTTACATTCGACTTATAAAAAAAAAGCTTATTATACATAGGGTGCAACTGTATTGTAATTTTGTGGGATAAAATTGTGTGTTCATTCCATTAAAAAGTTATCATTTACATGGAATAAAAAATAAGTTTTATATTCAAAAAAGAAAAATAGCATGAATAGATGAGATACAACACTATAACTGAGAAAAATTATTAAATTTAAAATTCTGTTACGATTTTCTATTAATAACATTTTCTTATGTTTTTAAAATCTAAAATCTCGTTTAGATTTTTTCCTAAGATTTTTTCTTGAACCTTAAAAAGAAGAATCATTGATGCTGCCCAGGATTTCCTAAATTTTATATGAAAAAAACTGCATTTTTTATGTTAGCAACGTTTCTTTGATTTTCTTAGTAACATATATAAGTGTTATATACAATTTTTAGTTTTTATATGATATTATTTAATTTTAATTATATTTATTTTGGATTCTATTCTAAATTTTTTTAAAATTACCATTCATCTTACATAAATATTTGTTTGCGATTATTCATTTCATTCATCTAAGTGCCATTATTCCACTCAACTCTATTCCATGTATTTGAATTTATTTTATTTCAAGAATTTCAAAAATTGACTACCATTTAGACCTATAGAAAAATAAACTTTTCTGGTTTGTGACGCTATCTATGAAAGCCAAAAGTCCACTTTAATAACCGGACCACGCCTCTAATCTGAAATTACTATTAAATTATATATTCATAAAAACAAATATATAAATCAGATTACGTAATTGTTATAGACTCTATATAGTTTTATACTTGTCATGTGAAAATGCTGGGAATCTTCGTCCGTCGTTACTTGTGAGCACAAAGAACCAAAATCGATACGCATCCAGCAGCAAGCATATACCTTTATATTGTAGAATTTTTTGAAATTACAAATATTCAACGCAGAGAATCATAATGGAACCCAACTACCAAATAAAATAATAGTACTAGTAGATTTACATTAGCAGAATAAACAAACTCTTCTGTTTGGGAAATTATCTAGTCTTCTCAAAAGATTAGATAATCACATTTAAGGATAAATCGATTTATAATCAAACATGTTAATTGTACAACATTTGTCTGGGCTATTTCTTGGGCTATCAGTAGACAGACTGATGCTGAATGGTTCAATGGGTTTGGTACGGCCTTTGGGAAGAGATGAAGATCTCAAATGGACCTCTGCAAATACTCAGTCAGATATCCTCTGAGCTCGCTACCAAGTGGTTCTGTCTGCTTGCAGTACCGGTCTGGATAGCCGGAGTCGTGATGACCCGATAAAGGAACATCCTCTTGCAGATAATCCCCACAATCGATTATGATGTTATGCAATAAACAACACACCAGTATTATACTAGGTAGTTTGCTTCTGTCTGGTCTCCACATTACCTTGCTTAGAATCCTCCAGCTTCCTTTTAGCTGCGTAAAGGCCGTAGCTGCGACTGACCTCACCTTCTCGTGCCTGTCGTTGAACGCCATCGTGGAATCAGAGGGATCATCGCTGCTGTGAGGAGTTATAAGCCAAGGAAGAAGCGGGTAACTGACCCCTCCAACCACATATTCTCTAATCTCCGCTCCTTCATATAGAGTCTTGACATTTCCGTCTAATATCTGACCGGCTTCGCAGAGTTTGAAGAAGCCCGAGAACTTTAGAAGCTTGGAGACGGTCATGCTGCCAGGCCAGCCGGTTACCATGTTGAGAAACCTCATCTCGTGATCAAAGACTCCTTGCAAGAACATGCTGAAGTTCTTCTCCTGGTCACACCAGTCATCTGATGCTTGCACAGCCGGGAGAGTCATGATGATATGCGTTGTGTCTATGGCTCCGCAGCAATTGGGGAGACCGTACATTTCCTCAAACTTTGACTTGATCTCTTCTATTCTGTCAGAATCTGGCCATCTGAGATGATGCTTGGCACGTTCCTCAAGCGCCTCGATAAATCTCCACGTAACCTGGAAAATGTTGTTGTCAAATGGCGATCCATTTACAAATCACAGGTTCTGGATGGTTAATTTGGTACCTGAGAAACAGTGGATTGGCCAACACCAAAGGCTGCTCCGACGGAGACTTGAGAATCACCAGAAGCCAATCTTCTCAGAGCAATGGCGACTTGTTTCTCGACACTAAGAAGCCTTCCCTCGATGTTGATAAGGCCCGAGGGAGGCCTAGAGATAAGATCCTCCCTAACGAGAGAACAAATATAGCTAAATGTGGTCTTTGAAGCCCTAAAGAAGTACTTGAACGCATCATCTTCGTCTAATGGGATCGAAACACCTGCAAACAAGTCCAATCTCAACCTCAAGAGCTACAAAAGCCACTAGGAAAGAAAAACACCAACTGAAATGAGAATCTAATGGTGCACTGAACAACACTCTAGAAACAAGCAATTAACCCGTGTAGCAACCAAATTGAATTCCAGTAACCGACGAGAAGAGGAATGAAATGGGGAGGAATCAAAACTCAAACCTGAGAGAGAAGAGTTTCGCTCCCAGAAAGTATCCCACCAATCGCAGTCGATAGCCTCTGGATCCAAAGGAACTGAGTTGATTCTCTTCTCTTTCTTCGCCGGTTTTTTCGGCTTATCAGTTTTTTTCTTCTTCTCCTTCACCGGAGGAGCCATCGACGACGGCTTCATCACAGAATTGACTTCTGTAAGAACCGGAGGAAGAGAAGGGTAAAAAGGGAACTGAACATCTGTACTTGCTAAAATGGGTGGGCTTTTAAAATTTAATAAAAGGCCCACGATATATGTTTTTGTCGCATTGGGATATAGAGTGCAGAATAGAAACCTCTCTATCGGGCCCCACTGGGCCCAGCTCGATTCTTCGTGCACATCTTTTCAAAAATATTAAATAGATATTAAATTATAGTTAACCTTTAAAAATCATCCATTATTATAGCCATCTTTTTTTTTTTCCGAAACTTTTTCAATTAATAGCCATCTTTAAGTTAAGAAAAATACCCTCTTTCTTGTAGTGGGTTTGCTAATCTGCGCTTAGACTCGCCCAATTATTCAGTTACAAATGAAATTGTTCTTCTATTTTAGCAATTTCTGCAAATAATTTTCATTAGAAAATACTCTACTAAAAAAGCAAAGTTTTGTTTGTTTTCTTCTTTCTCTAACATCGAAATTAAGCAAATTCCAAGGAAAACATAAAATTTGAAATTTTTAAAAAAGCCGAATCCGCGAAGAAACTGTTCTTTTGCCGCTCGCTCTCCCACGAATCGTCAGGTTCTTCTTCTTCTTCTCTCTCTTGCTCTCTCTCTCTCTCACACAACTTTTGCTAGAAAATGATTATGCTTCTTTTTGATAAAGTTTTCATTTGATTGTATATATATAGCAAAAGTAATACAAAGTGTAATTTGATTCTCTCCTCATCTACCACGGTGTCGGTACGATTGAAGCTCCAAGAAGACAAGAACTCTAGAAAAAGAATATAATATTGAATTTGGTAATTGCATGATTACGGGAGCTGTTTACCACTTTTTCGCCTTTTATGATTACTGTTTGATGATAGCAATCATAAATCTTTGTTGAAAGCAACACTCGATTTGTTTACATACTTAATTTGGTGACACTGATTTGATTTCCAGCAAGATTTCTGTAGCTGATTGATGTGAACTTTTCAATCTCTCTCATTTCATCATCTAGTACAAGTTTTGTTTTTTCCTCTTCTTCTCTTATGGTTTTTGTTTGTTTGAAGATTTAGTGTAGTGGAATTTCAAGTAAGCGTCGATGGAGCGGTATGAAGTTTTGGAGCAGATTGGGAAAGGTTCCTTTGGCTCTGCTCTTCTTGTCAGACACAAACAAGAACGAAAAAAGTATGTGTCTTTCTCTGCTCTGCGTCTCTCTCTTTGTCTTGCTTGTAGTGATTGTATTCCTCTACTGCTTTGGTTGGTTTTTACAGATATGTATTGAAAAAGATTCGTCTTGCTCGCCAGTCTGATAGGGCTCGCCGATCAGCTCATCAGGAGGTTTGTGTCTTCTGTTCCATGTTTGATCTTAGGATTAAGATGTTGAGTTTGATCATAGGATTGATGTTTCAGATGGAGCTCATTTCTACTGTCAGCAATCCATTTGTCGTGGAGTACAAAGATTCATGGGTTGAAAAGGTCTCTCTCTCTCTTCTCTTCTTTGCCTCTATCATCTCCTTTTGTTCAGAAACTTGTTTCTGCTACTCATCATCTATCTTGTTTCTAGGGTTGCTATGTGTGCATCGTTATTGGATACTGTGAAGGCGGAGACATGTAAACCCATTTTAAATCACAGATGATAAGTTTGTAAGTTAGAAGAAACTGGCTCTTATTTTCAGTTTCAATTTTGCAGGACTGAAACCATAAAAAGAGCATGTGGTGTTCATTTTCCTGAAGAGGTTTGTATCAGCCATCTTTTCGCTGTTAAGTCTTCACTTGCAGAAACTCTGCCAATGGCTTGACAAATAACAATCAAATGCAGAAACTCTGCCAATGGCTTGTTCAACTCCTAATGGCACTCGATTATCTGCACGCCAACCATATTCTTCACCGCGATGTCAAGGTAAAGATCAAACCATTTAACTTCCAGAACTCTGTTCCTTTCATGTTTCAAGCATCTAATTCACATTTGTTTTTCCAGTGTTCTAATATATTCTTGACAAAAGAGCAAGACATACGGCTTGGTAAGTGTGTAGTAGTTTCACTTGTTTTTGCCCTTTCGAGAGCTATTAACTCATCCGCATTTCGGTCTCAGGTGACTTTGGCCTCGCTAAGATTCTCACTTCTGATGACCTTACATCCTCTGTATGTTTTGAACAATGACACTTACACAAACAAGTCTTGTCTTCTTTTAGAGAACACATTTATGAAAAGTCAGTGTGTTTATTATAGGTTGTTGGGACTCCGAGTTACATGTGCCCTGAGCTTCTTGCTGACATACCTTACGGATCAAAGTCAGACATTTGGTCTTTGGGTAACGCAATACATTCTTCTCTGATTTTAACTATTATCCTACACTTATTAAGCTTGTGACTAATGTTTAAGACATCGTGGCAAGCAGGATGCTGCATGTATGAAATGGCTGCTCATAAACCTCCTTTCAAAGCTACCGTAAGTAATAGTTATAAGTCTGAAAATAGTAGCCGGAACAGTTCATTTTAATTTGACATAAAATGTAATCTTGTTGCAGGATGTGCAGACATTGATCACCAAAATACACAAGTTGATAATGGATCCCATTCCTGCCATGTATTCTGGTTCATTGTAAGCTTGAAACCATTGTCTCTGTTAATATTAACCGCCTCGCTGTACCAATTTATTTCCTTTGCTTATCTGCAGCCGAGGCCTCATCAAAAGTATGTTGAGGAAAAACCCTGAACTCAGGCCAAGTGTAATGTTCTCTTATTAATTTGCATCCATTGAGTAAATCTGTTGGTGGTTAAATGATCACTGAGCTAAGCATTGTTGTTATCTCACTGCAGGCTAGTGAGCTGCTTAACCACCCTCATCTTCAGCCTTACATCAGTATGGTTTATCTAAAGCTAGAGAGTCCCCAGCGAAGCACTTTTCCACGCCAATGGTCTGAGGCTAGAGTTACAGTAAAGGAAAGAAGGCGTTCCTTTAGCAACGATAGGAGATTGGATCCGACTGTCTCTGATACAGAAGCAGGCTCCATGTCTTCTTCAGGAAAAGCATCTCATTCACCAATGTTTAATGGAAGAAGAGTCTCTGAAGTAACTGTCGGAGTCGTCAGTGAAGAGATTGTTGCTCAAAGGCAAGAAGGAGTCAAGAAGCAATCTGGTGCAGCTAGAACACCGAGACTGGCTGTGACATCAGAAAAAGCATCTGTCATGTCAAAGAGGCTTGAAACGCCGTCAAGCACACCGCGAACTGTTTCCAAACATGAACTGGTAATAAGAAAACTCAGACCTTTATGTAGTTGAGATACAAACAGGGGAATGACCTCTGTTCTTTTGTTATCTACAGGTGAAGGTGTCGAATCCTGAAGACCGGAGGAGGAGAGCATCTCTTCCGTTGGTAGTGGAAAACCCTTACACATTTGAATCGGACATCACTGCTCTCTGTGTCCTAAACTCACCGGACGTCTCTGTAAACGCTCCAAGATTCGACAAGATTGTTGAATTCCCTGATGATCTCTTCCAGAACAGAGAGATAGCCTCAAACGCAGTATTAGCTAGACGCTCTTCTTTTTCTTCTCCTCTTCCTCCTCATCCTCATCAGGACCGTTCGATGACCAAGGACAAGTGTACTACTGTACAGGCAAGGTCATGTTCGGAGGTAAAACAGAGAAGGTTCGACACGTCTTCGTATCAGCAGCGAGCGGAAGCTCTGGAGGGACTGTTGGAGTTTAGCGCAAGGCTTTTGCAGCAAGAACGGTACGATGAGCTTGGTGTTCTTCTTAAACCCTTTGGACCGGAGAGAGTGTCTCCGAGGGAGACAGCCATCTGGTTGACCAAAAGCTTCAAAGAAGCTTCCGTGTAGTTCAAGCAACTACCAAAACAAAACGCTTTTTCTCTACACTTGTTCTCTTTGCTTGTCTTGTAAGCTGTAAATAAATAAAACGGCGAGGTTTCCGGTTCTAGCTACGTGAAACGGCATGTTATCCGATTATTAAAGCTTGCGTTTTGGGCCCTAAGTAACTGTGAACGTTAATGGCCTTAATCAAGCTATTTCTGTAGATTTGATGCCTAGTTTAGTTTGTTGTGGCGATTTATTGAAACCAATAATTTAGGTCAGCTGAAATTCGAAGAATCTGATTTTGAATTTTTGTAGGATAAAAAGATGTTTGAATCCAGTTGGAGTTTGGACAAGGATTCTTTGCAAAAAAGATTTTAAGGAAATCATGGCGAGTAAGGATTTCATTCGCGCACCTCCAGATACAGATATGAAAAGCTTGTGGAGAGAGCGGCACGTTTAGTTGCCAAAAAAAGGGTTGGAGTTTGTGGAGAGATTGCTGAAGAAAAATCCGCAAGCTTAGCGAATCAACAAGAAGATGGAGCTGATCAGGATCATGAAGGTTTTCCTCTTGAGCATTCTCAAGCCATTTTGCTGCCTGATCTTCTAGAGATTAGACTTCCTAAAGGGATGGATATCAATGAGTTTGCGGCTTGGTATGGGTACCCTTTTTGGCTGCCTTTGAAGGAAAGAGCTGGCTTTGAGTTTACGAATCCCAGTGATAGCAG
Source organism: Arabis hirsuta (assembly GCA_964056655.1). Taxonomy (NCBI): domain Eukaryota; kingdom Viridiplantae; phylum Streptophyta; class Magnoliopsida; order Brassicales; family Brassicaceae; genus Arabis; species Arabis hirsuta. The sequence goes on along the minus strand of OZ053308.1, from coordinate 107,862 downwards.
GTTCCCACGTTTCTCTCAGTTTGTTGCCGAGTACTCGAAAGTATTACCGCCCCGCAGAGATTTGGAAAGAAAGCTGTTGGAGAGTGACGCTTATAAAGCGGCCATTCATGATGGAGGAGTGAAGGCTATGATTGATTGGCATGCTTCTGTGGAGAAAGATTCTTATGCTAACAAGGTATCGGATGATGAAGAGCTGCCACCACCTGCAACTGGAACGTCTACTCATGCGCCACTGCCTTTACATGAGGAGGAACCAGAGCCAAAGAGACAAAAGCTGGTGTTTAGCTGGTGTTTTATTTTCTCACTTTTAAGTTTGTTTTCGGATGTTGGCCACCTTGTTCGTTTTGACTCTCTTAGAAGAGTCTTTAATTAATCTCTTATATATTACTCTTGTTTTTATTCTTAGTAAGATTCACGGCTAAAACCTCTGGCAATGAGAAATGGTAGACTCTATGCATTAGTTCCAGCATCAATTATCACATTTGGCTCGTTGTTTTGAAGGACTGGACGAGGTTAGATTCTATGATTTCTTTTTTGATCTGTTAAATCTCTGATAGTACGAAACATTATCCGTCTTTTTTGTTCCTTTAAAATTCTGGATGTGCTAAGGGGTATTTAAAATTCGTTTACAAAATAAAAACAAAAAATGACTGAACAAAGAAAAAGCAAGAGAATAATTAATTACCTTGCCGCAGAATCGACGATTACATTTTTCACAAGTGATGTCAAAGATCATCCTTTCACCAAGTCTTGTTGAATGGGAACAGCGAACGCACAACATTGAATCATCGTAGACCATCTGGAAGAAGGAAACCATCAAGAAACAATAGCTTATGGTGATGAAAGTACACTAATATTCAGAAGCTGAAAACAATCACGCTTCAACAATTTATGGCATTTGATGAAATGTGTTCATGATACAAAAGAGTAGTCATGGTTAAATTAGAATAATCAACTGAATCAATAACGAAAACTGAAATCTAAACAAAAAAGAAATTCAGTAACGAAAGTAGCCATCAATTTCATGAAGAAGAATCTTCATAAATAAGACTCGAGAGACTGAATCAATAGCCAATGAACGGTGTGTTGACAAGAGTGCTAAGGATAACTAAAAACACCATTTCCATGAAGAATCTTCATGGATAAGATGAAAGATTCAGATACTCAACCTCTAGATGCAAACTCTCAAACTTAGAAACACACCGTTCTTAATCTGTCGTTTCTACAGATAGAAAGTTCGAGGAAACACAACCAAGAGATCGATGTACTAAAACCGTAAAGATTCCGTGAAATCGAATGGGAAAAGTCGTTACCTTGACGGTCGCTCAGGGAGAGAAAAGTCCCCTGACCAGAGGGAAAATCTCTGTCGATTCTAGGTTTTTACAGAAGAAGAAATTCTGGAAAACAACGATTACTTTATCTCGTTCTTGAGGACATGTGACTCAAGATGTTTCCATCCTTCATTTTTCTTCCACTTCGTTTGTTTTTATCAGATTTTGGCGGCAGATCTATCCTCTTCGGCTTCTTCATGTGTGTAATACACGGTGGAACGAGGTTTAAGGCGGTACGAGGTCCAAAGGTAAGCGCATTTCTCACAACTGGAAGGTCATCAGTGATATCCACAAACCATGCAAGGAGATGACCAAGCCTGACCCTGATTTGATTCCTTGGCCAGTGGGCAATGGGAAGTCCTCTTCGTGGGATCTAGTTCGCAAGTGACTAGAACCTCCGATGCAAAACGACAAGTCTCTCATCAAAAACAATGGCCAGCACTGGTGTGTAACAGCAGTGTAAATGTAACCACCTAGTGAAAGATACAGCCTCACGAATCTGTGAAATAGAAACATAAGAAAAAACCAATAAGATAAGCATAACAGATGTATAATCTAGCAGAAAACGTAAGGAAAGAAAAGATGATAACATACCAGTTTAAAGGGAGCCAGGAGACGTTGCCGAAACAGTATGCTAGAAGCACCATCAAACGCCGCATACGCATCCTCAAGACCCCTTAGCGCATCCAGAATCTCAAAGGAACAAAAAAGACAGATAATGTTTCGTACGATCCTCGCCCAGTCCTTCAAAACGAGCCAAATGAGAAATAGTAAACTCTATGGATTAGTTCGAGCATCAATTATCTCCATATGAAGACAATGAGAAATGGTTTAGTCTTGACATAATCCCTTATATATTAATTTGAGAGTGATTTGCTTAGATGTCTTCACCAAAATCACTCTCTCAATTTTAATGTGACATGACATCCCTTAAAATATGACATGACATTCTCTCTAATTTAGTCCATTGATCTCTAATTAAAATTAGCCAAAATTCGTGACAAAAAAAGCCCAAATTCAATAATTAAAATTAGTCCAACTTCAAAAGGAAGATGAAAATGAAGGCTCTATTGATGAAGTTAAGAAGTGATTATCCAAAAATAATCTCACAGAATATAAGATTATTTTTACATACTTTCTTTCGATGATTTGATTAGGGATTTTAGTTATTGTTACTTTTAAAAATAATTTCTTTTTGGATTGTAATGGATCTTACTTTATTTCCAAAAAGTCTATTCAACCAAAAAGATCAATTAAATAAATCGATTATATTTCGTTTCAGTCCAAATGTAAATTTATGTATCATCATCAACTCCAAAGTTAAAAGTATGATAATCTTTAGCAAAATCTACACAAGATTAATTTAACGTTTACAAGATTATGGAAATCGTTATCTCCACAAATTTGTCTATCCGAAATTTAAAAAAATCTCAAAAATAAAACGTATGAGCAACTATAAATTTAAAAGTGTAAAATTTGGCTGCTCTGAAATTTATGTATCATCAATTCTAATTTTCAAATATGAAAATCCTTGATAATTGGAAATATTGAAAGCTTTCAATAAAAAAATTAACATTTTTGATATTTAATAAATAATGAACTTATTATCGTCTAGAATTTATGTATCATCAACTCCAAATTTAAAAATACAAAATATTTAGTAAAATCTACACAAGAACAATCTTGTGAAAATATTCTAATTAAATAAAAATTACCATATTCTGATTAATTGATCAATGTTAACAACATCCGAAATTTTAGTACCATTATTTATAATTGAAAAATTAGAAAAATCGTTAAGAGTATCTCCACAAAATCGTTAAAGTAGTAAAATCTCGGAAATATTTCTATGGAAATGTATTAAAATACATCGTATATTTTGTAGAAATAATCTTAACGATTTTAATTATTTATCCCCACAGACGTGATTTATGAGAAGATACTTATGTGCCATCTCTACAATTATTCTCACCAAAACAATTATGACATTGCTAATAAAATTGTGACATGACAATTTCAATAACAAAATCTTGTACAACTAAATTTATATTTGTTACCATAAATAAATCAAAAGAGTTTTTAATCAATATATTATCAGATTTTTTGTTTTTATTCTAAAGTTATATACAAATTTAGTTTCTTATTTAAAAATTGATTATTGTAAAAAATAAAATTAGAGAACATTTTATAAAAGATATATTTTTTTGAAAATAATAACAAAGGCTTACCAAGTTTTTAAAAGAGACTTTGATATGTTTGTGAAAAAAACTTTCCAAGTTTATAAAAAAAATGTAGTCATTCTTTTGAAATTTTTTCTACACAAGACAATTTGAAAGTAATATCCAAAAGCAATAATTTTTTTATCTGCGTTTTATTTATAAAATTTATGATTATATATTTTAATATTTTAAAATATTAAATAATTTATTTTTATTGTAAATACTACTTAAGATATTTGGACAAACCAAATTTAACATGTTTTTTTCAACTCTAATGTATTATATTTTGATTTGACATATTTACATATATAAAATAATTAAATGGTAAAACTAAATTTTTGAAAATCATGTTATTAATAAAAACGATATTATTAACCAAAACAATTAACAAAAAAAAGTCAACACCAATATCTATAATAAAATCAAACAACTACATAATTCACATTTTTAAATATTAAAATTAAAAACAAAACTAGATAAATAATTTATCTGTGTGTACGTGGGAGAATCACCTAGTAAAATATATTTGAGAAAGAGCCAATTTCACAAAATTATTTGTTAAAATCTAGACAAAACATGGCCAACATGGAGTAAGATATTCATCAACGTTTTTTCATTCATGTAAACAAACTTACAAGTTACGTTTGTAAATGATAAATAAACATCCATAGATTAGCTCGGTGTTCTACTTAAACCCTTTGGACCCGAGAGAGTGTCTCCAGCCATCTGGTTGGTTGACCACTTCCGTGTAGATCAAGCAACTACCAAAAACGCCCGTTCTCTTGCTCTGTGCTTATCTTGTAAGTTGTAAATAAATAAAACGGCGAGGTTTCCGATTCTCGGTAAGTGAAACGGCATGTCATCCGATTATCCAAAATTGCGTTTTGGGCCGTGTTGGACCCTTAAGTATCTGTGAATGTTAATGGTATTTTAATCTGTGGGTTGTTTCGTAAATAAAAGTTGGGGTTCTTTTTGTGATTACCGAAAAATAGTGGGGGAATTTAGGAGGAACGGGGAAGTTGGGAAAGGTCCACCAGAGAGAGTGATGGCTATCAACGGAGGAGACAACGTGGACGCAGAGATTCTGGAACCTTATCAACTGTCCTTCTCGGATCTTCTTTTGTCCTCTCGCTTTCAATCTTCTTCTCCGAGAGACCCAAAACGATGTCAGTCAATCTCGAGAAATGTGATGGAAGCCCTTGGCCCGACTGGTCCAGGCCTCCTCTGTATCACCGGCGTTCTTGGCTCCGCCTTCCTCCGCCGTAAACTCCTTCCCATGGCTCGGAAGCTGGCTCTGCTTGATCCCGATAAGCGCAATCGCATTCTGAAGGTAAATCCCCCAGCAATTTCAACCTCTTTTTACAGATTTCAATCCAAGTTGTGGTGTTGCTAGTTTCTGAGACCAAGTACGATTGGTGCTTTGTTCTCAAGATTGGAACTTTTGACCTGTTAGTGGTAGCTGCCTTATTATGTTGGCCTTTCTTCATCACTTACACTGATACTGTGTGTTCATTCATCGTTACTGGCAAAGGAGCATTGCTTGGGTAGCGACGTTCCTCTGAAGAATCCAGAACGAGTTGTCTCGTCTTTTGCAATGCAGCTCAACAATGAACGCAGTTCTAAGTCTTCACAGGGCAAGCTATGGTACGATGAGGCTGGTTATGGCATTGGAGCAAGACTGGACTTGCAGGAGGTTGATGAGTTCAAAGATCTTGGTGGTGCATTTAAGGAACTAGGGTTTTTCATGAGGGAATTGGGTTTGTCGATAGCCCGCATATGCGATAGGGAGATTGGTGGAGGGTTACTCGAGGAGAGCATACTAGAGTCTTGCACAGCAAAAGGGCGTCTCATACACTACCACTCCAATGCAGATAAATGTGCTCTCACAGAAGCCGAGAGGAGAAAGCGTTCTGGTAAACGAGTATCTAGCAAGAAAGGAGTCCAGAGTGCTGCTGAGCAAGAGGGGAACCATAGAAATGGGACTGGATTGAGTGGGAGTCACTTCAATATGTGGCAACAGTGGCATTACGATTATGGGATCTTTACTGTTCTCACGGATCCTATGTTTCTATCGTCGTATTCCTACCAAGAATGCGATTTGATTAGCAGCCACTCTTATCTGCAGATCTATCATCCCAGCAAGAACAAGTTCTACATGGTCAAGACTCCACAGGACAGTTTTCTAGTTCAAATTGGAGAATCTGCTGATATTTTGTCAAAAGGGAAGCTACGCTCGACCCTTCACTGCGTGTGCAGACCAGAGGAGCTAGAGCACATATGCCGAGAGACATTTGTGGTGTTCTTACAGCCAAAGTGGAGCCAAACTTTCTCAGTCTCTGAATATACAATGGAACATCTAAGGTCAGATTGTCCACAGAGACAGCTCCCTGATACAGAAGAGGTCCCTAAAGTAGACATACACGAAATTGTTCCACCTCTATGGTCTCGGTTAAGGGATGGGATGACATTTGCCGAGTTTGCTCGGGAAACGACAAAGCAGTACTTTGGAGGGAGTGGCTTGCAATCTAATAATAGATAGCGGTCCTAGGTAGTCAAATTGTGAGGTAAATAACTTGTGTAATCTTTAGGTAGTCAAATTGAGAAGAATGGTGAGTTGAAGCCAAGAAGAATGAGCCAAGAAGGGGTAGTTAGTTCTGAGAGAGAGTAAAGGGAGAGTTGGGATTCGTCTTGTGTAACTTCGATGTTGGAGCCAAAAACACTGAAAACTGTTGTTACATCGTTATCACAGTCAAAAGCTCTCTTTCAAACATGCTTTTTTGTTTTTGTTGCTCTTCTTTAGTCTCTCTCAGTGACTCTGATTATGTTCCTGTTGTGTCTCCCCCGATGCTGTTCCAAGCTTACATTTCTTTCTTTGTTTGTTTGTTTGCATCCAAGCGTCGCATTAAGACAAAGTGTTGTTATTAAAGTAAAAGCTGCCTCTACACACATTCCTCTAGGGAATCAATCTTTATGTTTTTTGACATTTTTGATTTATGGGTTTTTTCACGAATGGTTAGTACGTGTAGATCAAATCGACAAAGCTCGTAAGTCTTTGCTTTTGTGAATTCAAAACAAAGTTTCAAACTTTGGCCCTTCAAAGATGCTTGGTTTGACTTAGAAAGGGACCTTGGGTTTCAAAACCCTAATAGAAACAGATATGGTGTAGGTTTAGGTATCTATTGCTTAGTGAGCATATCAAAAGCAAAAGAAGCAAGATAAAAAAAGTACTTTAAAGAAACAATAAAATGGAAAAGAGGATTCATCATTCAAAGTGCTGAAACATTCAATTTTAATTGGTATAAAATCCAAAACTTCCAAACAAGAACAATGATTGCAGGCAAAGGAATAATCAGAGAGACAAAATGATATTTTTTTTCTAAGGGATTATAAAGAATAGAAGAAATTGTGGGTATCCCTAGAATTAAGACAGAGCAAAAGGGAATAAAGTATGTATCTTTATTAAGTGGTCACCCACCTTCAATTTCAAAGTGCTTATGTATAAGATTACACAAAATATTATGTTGTATCTTTATTTTGCATATGTAGGCAATATATTTCAAAATGCATTTTAAGATATCAAATACTCTTATAGATATCTCAAAAACAAGAGAAAATGACAAGTTTTGATTGACTCTAGCCTCAAGAAGATATATATGCTTATCAGAAATAGCTTAAATAAAAATGATGCCACTATTTACGAAGTTGGATTGAAGTAAGAAAAAGATCGAAGAAGAAGGTGACGTAAGGGAAATCATGCGAAGCAACATGTGTGAATGTACGCAAAGGTCGCTGCAGCTTTCTTGTTTCAAAACCAAAGCAAAAGGGAACAGTGAGAAAGTAAGGCCATGGACCAAATTAAGAGACTGATCAAACACAGTCACTCTCCCACATTTTTAGCACATCTACTCAAAATCGCTAACTAGATGCTTGATCAATCCAACACAAACAAAAACTTTGTGCTTTTCTTTAATAAAAAGACACAACACTCTTTATTATATAAAAAAAAAATTGGTTTAGCCATTTGGAAGATAAAATGTCTCACTGCATATAACTACGCTGTTATACCAATATTGGTGATTAGCATTTGATTAGTATATAAAGGCAAATACAACGACGGCTTTATTCCCTCTCTTTTTTTCCTTTCAAGACTCCTTTGTTACGCCTAAAGTAATTTTTATGTGTGTATTAAACAATTTCGAAGATGCGGCCTTATTATTGAAAAGAGACGTCTTTTTTAGTATCCATTATTTACGCAACGACTACATATTATTACAAGGAGAGTAGTAGTACTACCACTCTCAAATCTCAATGGAATAATTACATTTTTCCTTTAAATGAAAAAAGTAAGGAAAAAGTGAAACACCTAAACGTTTTTTGGTCTTTATATATATACACACACATTAAGTTTCCTTGTAAAGAAGCTCTCAAGTCGACAAACAAAAAAAGGAAATGGAGAGAGAAGTGAGACGACCGAACCCAATCAACAGCTCTCGCCGGCCGGAGATACTTTCTTCAGGCGGTGGTGGGAGTACTCAGCTACCGGAAAGCCCACGAGGCCCAATGGAGTTCTTGTCAAGATCCTGGAGCGTCTCTGCTTTGGAAGTCTCGAGAGCTCTCCACACTGCCAAATCAGCAAACAGACCTCCTTCCTCCATTAACACTCCGATACCGGAAGAAACCAACCCCGAGAAAGAAGAATGTCCGCCGGAGAACAGCTGCCAGTTCTCGTTCGCCGCCTCTGCCACTTCACAGCTCGTTCTCGAGCGCATAATGTCTCAATCGGTACGGTTTTTCAGACACTAAGTAGTCTGTGTTTTGTGCTCTGTTTTTGATCTTGATGGGTCTGTGTTTGAAATAATGAAGGAGGTGTCACCGTTGACGTCGGGAAGGTTGTCACACAGTAGCGGCCCACTTAACGGAGGCGGTTCTTTTACGGAGACAGACAGTCCTCCCATCTCTCCCTCCGATGACTTGGACGACGTCGTAAAGGTACTTAGACTCTGGTCTAATCAATGTGCAATCTTTTTTGTTGAGTCCCAATAACATCATGTTTTAGTCTCATAATTGTTACCAAAATAGAAAATTAAAAAGAAAATCGAGTAAAAGAAAAGTAGAAGCTAATTGAAAGCAACCTTTCAAAAACAGATTAGACTTTGACTCTCCCACTTTACAACCTGTGTTTTATTTATGTTTAGCCTACTTCACAAACAAAAATACCTATACAGTATTTCTTCATTTACTACAAATTCTCCTTAGAGATCAGCAGTCTCGGGACTATAAGAGCAGCTGGTCTGCGATCATTAAAGCCACAGATGGATAGATAGATAGATACATTTGTTGTAGTTCAAGTTTTTTATTCAATGCTCTGTCTCCTACGCATTTACTCTTAGTATGAAATAATCTCAATTCTAGATAGTAGTATATGAGAATATTCAAGACACTGGAATACAAATGTGACTGTAACGCCTACACCTCCCTTATGGTTGCCTCATTTTCAGATATGCTAGAGAGAGTCTTGTCACTTTCCCTCCTCAATTTCCAACCCACTGAAATGAGAGATCAACTTGCTAGAAAATTCAATTAGCTTCATTTAATCCTTGTTTTATTTATGTCACCTTTGCAGTATTTTCGCACCCACAACACCATACAGCCTCTCTTCTCTGGCACAGGAGGCAGCCGTGGTGGTCCCTCCGGAAACGGGAGCAATACCCCCGTCGCTGGAACAGGCCCTAAAACAGTTGGAAGGTGGCTCAAGGACCGTAAAGAAAAGAAGAAAGAAGAGAGCAGAGCTCACAATGCACAGGTCCATGCTGCTGTTTCTGTTGCTGCGGTTGCATCTGCTGTGGCAGCTGTTGCCGCAGCCACAGCAGCTTCTTCTCCTGGTAAAAACGAGCAGATGACAAGGGTCGACATGGCCATGGCTTCTGCTGCTGCACTGGTGGCTGCTCAGTGTGTGGAGGCTGCAGAAAATATGGGAGCAGAAAGGGATCATTTGACATCCGTTGTGAGCTCTGCAGTCAATGTTAAGTCCCATGACGACATTGTCACACTTACTGCAGCTGCTGCAACAGGTATTCTATTATACAAGTTTATAACATAGTCAAAGCTACTTATGTCGAGAATCCTTAAGTGAATTTGCCCACTTTTTGTAGCTCTGAGAGGAGCAGCTACATTGAAGGCAAGAGCACTTAAAGAAGTATGGAACATAGCAGCGGTGTTACCAGCCGAGAAAGGTGCAAGTTCAGCTTTGTGTGGCCAGGTTGAAACAAAGCATAGCGATAGCAGCTTTAGTGGAGAACTACCTATGACTGGAGAAGACTTCCTTGGCGTTTGTAACCAGGAACTACTAGCTAAAGGCACCGAGCTCCTCAAACGAACTCGTGGAGGTACTCCAAAGTTACACTCGTTTACATTTATCTGTAAGATGATAAATAAAAGAAGGGTTGCTGACCTTGTAATTTGGAAGCAGGTGATCTCCACTGGAAGATTGTCTCTGTCTACATCAACAAAGCAGGTCAAGTCGTGCTGAAAATGAAAAGTAAACATGTTGGAGGGACATTCACCAAGAAGAAGAAACGTACACACATTTCCCCTCTTACAACATAGCCTGCTTTGAATAAAACCTAATAACTCAGGATTTTTTTAATCTGGACTTGCATTGCAGTTATGGTGCTTGAAGTGAAAAGAGATATACCTGCATGGGCTGGCAGGGACCTCTTCAACGGAGACAAGCATCACTACTTCGGCTTGAAGACAGAAACAAAGAGAGTCATTGAATTCGAGTGCAGAAATCAAAGGGAATACGATATATGGACTCAGGGCGTTGCCCGCCTTCTTGCCATTGCTGCCGAGAAGAAGCAAAAAAGTTCCGTGTCCAAATGGATGGCACCTTAAAGTAGCAGAGGAGTAGATGCTATTGTCGAACTTTCTATAATAAAAATAGGTTTAAACAACATCAAGGAGTAGAAGACTTTCCCTCTTGTAATATATCCTTGAATTCTATTAATTGAAGAGATGACTTTTAAAGCTAACAACTTTCACAAATAAAATGTATTGGTCATGATACAGCATTCAACTTTTCTTTACAACCAAGATATCTATGCAGATAAAAGAATTTCGACATTACATAGTCTTAGAGCAAGCTGATAAAAAGAAGGCAGAGACAGACAGCTTAACTATCAGCAGCTCTTAACAAAGTGAGTAGAGAAAGGAAGAGATTAATCACATCCAAATAGAGAGATACTGCAGCCCAGATGTACTCGTCATACGAGTGTCTCTTGATCAAGTTATCCGTATCGTACACAATGTATGCACAGAAGATGATGGATGCCAAACAACCATAGATCATCACTGAGATCTTTCCTAAAGGGAAGAGAATCTGCAGCCATAAACAAACACACACACACAGAGGAATGTTAGGCTCTAACTAGCAAACAGAACACGAGTAAGAAATGATGCCTTGTGACCAAAAGAAGAGAAGATACGAAAGATACCTGGATGAAGGAAAACACCATAAGCACAATGACGGCACCGAATAAGAAGGGTCCGAGGAAGTTGAAGTCCTGGCCTCTTTTGGCAGCCCAGAATGTGTAGAGGGTGAGGGATATGACCACAACAGACGTCAAAATCACAGACTCGAGAATGACCTTCCCTGTTCCACAGATATCAATCAATCAATCACGTTAGGTAGGCTTCTCAATAACAGCATCATCGTGAACACAAGGATGTTGTTACATACCGCTTGTGAAGGCGCAGGTCAAGCCAACCGCAAAGGCAAGAGAGACGGTGAAAATCCCGAGTAATAGATAGTTCACAGGGTGCTTCTGGTGATAGTAGTACAAGGGACACATAACTGCACGCAAAATTGATAAAGCAGATGAGTAATAGAGAGAGAGAGGGAGAAATGTGTAGAAAGACGAGAGGAGGAGGAGGAATCTATAACCAATCAATGGCGTGAAGATAAGAAGTATGTAGAGAGCGAAGCCGAGGCCGGTGGTGGTGAAGAAAACAGAGATAGGATGAACGGTGACGACGGTGGCGGCGACGGCGATAGTGACGAGAAGCTGGATGGAGATGATGGAATAGACCTTGCGGATGAAAGACCAACGGAGCTCGGGGCTCTCCATCATCATCGGATAGAGGGGCGTCTGTGCAGACTCCAAATCATGCTTGCCGTAACTCTGGTTCCACATCTTCCCGTTCGTGAATGTCAACGCCGGCGATCAGAAGTTGAGAGAGAATTTTCCCGATTTAATTGGACGCGATTGAGGATTGGGATCGAAACATGTAGAAGAAGACTCCAAGAGGCGGCTTTAACAGAGAAGTTTCCCGATACGTCGCGCAATGCCAGTAATCCGACGGCTCAGATTATGACACGTGTAAGTTTCAAGACATCCCAGGTGTCGACCAGATGTCCCGTGGGCCTCTCTGGGACATAATCTTTTGAAGAGTCATAATCTCATCTTCTATCAACATATATACTTTGAATTATAGTGTTGACCTATAATTTGTTCCAATTCACATACAAAAAAAATGGCTACATCAAAATTCAAACTGAATCGAATGGTAAGAAAAAGAATACACCAACATCTTGGTCCTAGTTTAGCCTTAAGGATTAATCATGTAATCTTGATTCTCTTTGAATAACCAACCTTAGATGCACCTACAATTAAAGAAAGATATAAATAGTGAATGAATGTTAGTGCATTAGGACCAAAACAAATTGCAGTGAGACAGTTGTGATTTAGCAGAGAACAACTCGGAAGAGATAGACAAGTCAGGCATGTGATGAAACGTTCGTTACCACCATTATCCTTCTCTCTCTGGTATATAAAAGCTTCTGTTTTCTACTTCAACCTACAATAACAAGGTTTCCCAATACTCTAAAAAAATATCCATGTAGCCTTTCCTGGGCCAATAATGCCACTTTGCACATTTGTCTTAGGAACATACCAATAACTCATTAAACATGGTTGAAGATGGTTGAGCCTGCTTCAATTGCAATGGACCAAAAGTTCCATCTGTTGGGAAAACATATAAACCTGATCAACCAAAATATGAGAGACTAATGATATGTTGCAGTCAGTGAAACTCACATGGCAATGCATGTGTGTCCTTCATCTGCAATCCTGAAGCAAACTCGGTTGTCTTGTCACTTGTAGATTTCTCCCTTGCTTGGCTCTGAGAAACTGGATTAGGTTTCAGAGGAACCACAACAGCAGCCATATTATCCATACTTCCCTTTTCAAATGCAGTATTAACCAAGCAGTCTGCCAAAGATATCGAGCAGTATGAAGGCAGTCCTGCTCCAGAGCTTGTTTGGCTGTTCACTTCCCAGAGACGATCGCATACATCTTGCAACTCCAATTTCTCAAAGATGCCATCAGATGACACTACCAAGTAGCTGTCATTAGCCGCTAGAGGTTGCCAGTCCATCACCTCAGGTGCAGAGATAACACCGTAACTGAAACAGATATCAAAACTCCCATTTCATCTTCTCATCGTGTAAACAATCTAATAATCGTGCTCAGCCGCACATAGAGACACTTAGATACAACAAAGCAATGCCTACCTTTTATAAGAAAGGTCACCAATTGACAAGAGAGACAGCCAGCTGACCGTTAACCCGTGGCACACCAGCCCACTCAGTGACATAACCGACACGAATCTTCTCATCCTCTCTGTTTGGGTGATGGTCCTTTGTCAGTTCTTTGGCAATCAAACGCAGTAGTCCATTGCTATGTTTCAGCTTTATATCAGAGAACCTTGATGGAGGATTGCGCCTTCGCTCTCTGTACAACTTCACTAAAGTAGCTGCAATAGGCAAGCACCATAGCAACAAAATTTGTTCCCTTATTACCATAACTTGTAATAGTGGCTTCATAAGGTTGGTTGGGCAGCAAGACTTTAGTCTACAAAATGAAGTTTGTTACCAACCTCAAGCCTCATCCGGAGTCTCGAATCTTTCAGAACACAAAAGCGCCTTAGAATCACCGATGCTGGCAATCATTAGTTGAACATCAGCGATAAGTGCAATAGTGGCCGTTGAAGCAGAATCCAACTTTCGGTTAGATGCTTCCTGGACAAAACAGAGTTGAGGCAGTTGCATCTAAATCATGACATGTTTATTCACAACTAATATAACCTTGGTGAATGTAGCAGCTCTGAGCAAGGCTTCTTTCAGAATATCCAAGTGAGGAGAATCATCATCGAAATTGAGGGGCAATGTACCTGTGAAAATCAATGAGGGCTTCAAGAAATTCATCTTGGTGGAACGGAGGGAGAAGAAGTAGTACCTTTTGGAATTGAGATGCATGATTTGGGGGATCGGAACACGGCCGGAGCACCACCTTGTTTGTAAATAGTTAAACAGGTTGAGGATTCCGCCGCGCCGTTTATCACAACGACGCATGCATCATTTTTTATGCCTTCTCATGACGTCAGCTCCGGTTAAAAACTCATTTTCTACCACCACCCTTTGATTTCCTTTACTTTCTCACCGTTACGCCTTGCATTTTACTCTCGCAGTAGGATTCTATTTCCCCTTCATTATTGTATTGTATTGTATGTTTGGAGATTATTTGCCAATCGTAATGAATTGAATTCCCAATGAGTTTCCAAACAGACAAATTATACCAAAAAAAAAAAAAAAAAAGACCAAAGGCTAATATTATCATGTGTTTTTCTCTTTCTCCACAACCTTTGATGGCTGCTGCTTCTTCTCATGCTACATAACCTTTCCTCCCTCCCTTCAACCTTGTTCCCACGTAACCTGATGATCAATCCACAATAACTCATCTTATTATTATATTCATAATCCAACTTTCACAACATGTGAATGTCAAAGTTTTACTTTTCACAAGTTCAATTAGCTTGTTTCCTCATCGACACACCTCCCCTATGGAATTAGTGTTGTTTATTAAGTTAAATCATGAGCAAGGAATTACTCTTTTTTAAATGTAGCAAAGAATTGAGCTACTACAAGAGATAATGTCTTACTTTTTTCTACAATCAGGAGCTGGGAGGAGGCTGGAAATAAGGGTGCTGCAAAGCCTCATCCACATTCATTCTGTCTTCCTGCACTTCCACAACATTATCCAAACACGGACTACCCAATTTCACAACAATGCTACATGGAGAACGGCGGCAAAGTATAAGGGAGAAAAAGACAAGGTCATCTCACCGGGTACCATTGTAATAGACCCCGCACCAACCTTAAAGCCCAAACATTAGGAAACCTGCATTTTCCAGCATTGAAAATGTAGCCAGATCTTGTCAACATTTCAAAAGTACCATCGAGGTAAGGAATCATCAAACTAACCCAATCTTAAGACGGTCTCTGCTCTTTATTTGTTCTGCAAAAAATTCTTCAGAGCACTTCCATGACGCAAGTGAAATCCCACCCTGCATCACAGGAGATATAACCTTTGCATAAGACAATAACCATCCAGGTTTAACCAAAGGACATTGAAACCATTCTAAACAATCCAAAATTTTGACTTTCGATTTTTTTTTTCTTTCTATCTAATTCATCAGGGCTTGAAGCCATTTGAAGAGATTCGATAAAATATACATGGATCACTATCAGATAAATATATTGTATGACTTTATTGAGAATGGTCAAATGAAACATAGGTAATCGTCAATCAACATAACGAACTGTCCTTTACCTGCTTTGAGCTGGTGCTACCATGTTTTAAAGAGCTACCTGGGATTAGGATGCACATTTCCATAAAGGATCGAAGCCTGTCACCGAAATTGAAATTCGAGCATATAAATAGTTGTCCAAAGAGTGTTGTGGTGGTCAATCTCAAGCGAAATGATCTACTCCTCAATCAAACTTACTTGTAAGCAAGCTCTTTAAAGTTCTCACTCCAACCTCTGATATGTTGATCCAAAAGGGCACGTGTAACAGGGCTAATCTCAAAAACATTTGGTGATCCTAAAATCATCTCTAACATCACTACCCCAACACTCCACATGTCGTATCTGCAAGAAAAAAAAAGGGTGTCATATATGTTTGGCAAGGCCAGTTGCAGCCACGCTTAATTAAAAATAACAGGATCTCTCATACTTCAATGTCAAACTGGTTGGCCCTCGGTGCCAGCTGCTGTTCAGAATGGCTTCGGGTGGTGCATAATCATGAGTTTGTTCTGCTCTGAATTCAAGATAAACCAATTGTGAGGATTACAAACCAGAGAAGGTGAAATTTCCAAAAAAATATACAAAGGAAAAAAAATACCTCGAAGGACCTGTTGATCCATATAAATGTTTCATTGTGAATTCATCAAGTGCACTGCCAAAGTCGATGATGCGCCTGAACAGTGAATATATGACCAGTCACCAGGAAACGAGAAATTACATAAGCGGAGGACCAAGAGACTAAATGCTGCACAAGTATAGAAATACATGGAGCAAAAATGAATAAACTAGAAAGCTGAATTGAAATCTACGTACATTTTAGTTTTGAAGTTATGATCTCCATTTGGTACACCCTTTAAGCATCTGCCTGACTTGATGTCTTCAAGGCATATCACCATATTCTCTTAGGAACATGCCAACCAACCATTGCAAATTAATTTCGTGAGAAAAATCATCTGTCACAGATTGTACACTATATGAGCTATCATTAACATCAAAAGTTCCTTACCAGGTTTGATATCTCTGTGAGTAATATTGCGATCATGGCAGGCCTTTAGACCCAGCAACTGAAAAAGAATGATAACGTGTAATGGAAAAGTAAGCACACATATAATTAGATTCTCACGCATCTGTCAAACACAGGAACAAAATCAGAACATTGTCACATATGCAACGTACCAACTGCCATATTATTCTGCGCATTTCTTCTTTTCCTGATTCTGTCGTCTTCAACCAGGTCCACCACTTTGAAGGACGAAGTATCTGCCCGTGACTTGCCTTTTCACCAGCAGAGGTATTCTCTGCTTCTTCCACAGTATACATCAATTTTGATAAAGAGACACCCTCATGATGAAACACAAGCCATATGTCATTATATCGAGATTCAAAATACTCTATGTATCTAGCAATATGTTTTAAACCCTCTTCAGAGAGATCCAATTCTGATGACGCTGATTGAGAACTTGACGTTTGTGTTGCAGAAGAACTCCCACTTATATTGAATGCATTTAGAAAGAGTTCACCAAAATGCTTCTCCCTTAGACCACTTAAATAGACAGTTGGGCCTCTCTCTACCTGTTTAGGAATACAATGGGAAAATGTAGAAATTAAGTTTGAGAAGGACTTGCATCTACAAGTCATCATATAGGCGATAGAAGCCGTAACGAGCAGAGAACAAACTCTCGCAAAGAATAGCCTATGCCAGATCCTGAGTAATTTATATATATCCAAGAACCACTTAATTGAAACAATTTTTACTATAAGCAATGAACACTGGAGAACTATTGCCATCCCCAAATAACTAGAGAGAAATGCCCACATCACAGATACACGTCTTCTCACCATCACTCTAAGCATACAAAGCCAGAGAAGAGCGAAAAGAAAGTTGCAGGCACATATTATATTAGGAAAGATTGGAAATCCTAAAAGAACACATACCATTATCCGCTTCAAAATGAAGGAGTTATCAGGACCATCAGCATCATAATGATCTGTAGATATATTGCTAGTTACTTTATCAGTGTATTCATTGATATGAACATCATTTTTTGATGTATTCTCGTCTTCCTTGATCCAACTAGTAGCATTATTTCCTTGATAACAATTCCAGTGAAATGCCAACCATACCTCACCAAATGCACCACGCCCAAATTTTTTCTTCAGCACATAGCTAAAATCACAAAGTATTACACAATTGTATCAGCCATTTAAAGTTTTTTTTCTCTATTTTGAAACATAACTATTTCCATATTATGGAGACAGTAAAATTAGACCATCATGTTTCTTTATGAAGAAACAATACCATCTGTCCCTCCAGAATTTTAGCAATGACTACATAGCCAAGCACAATGAAGAAAAAACCAAGAGCATGAAAAACAAAGGATTTGGAGTAGGTTGCTAATGACAGGGCTACTACCTAAGATCGTGTACAGGGATTTTAGTCATCAATGATGATACGAAAGAGAGAAAAAAATGATCAACCCTAAATTAAGAGAAGAAGGCACCTCGAGTCCGGAAATAAAATCTCATCCGTCCCATTATTAGCACCAAAACCATGTAAGGGTACAGACTCAAGTAACCCAAGGAAAGTAGCAAAGCTATCAGGATTGATGCACTGATCTTGGTTCTCATTGATAGCGGTCCCAGAAGGCAAACACCAACCTTTTTCATCGGGTAAACCGGGTAAAATGTCAGATGCACCAAAAAAGGGAAAAGATTATGACTTTTTTTTGTTATCAACTTTTTTTTTTTTTATCAACTGGGAAAGATTATGACTAAATGCTAGATAATTGGAACCAATGTGGTTTCTGACAAAAACAAGATTCCAATGTGAATGTTTTGGTTTACCTGAGAATGGCTCGGCAGATGCAGGTAGAACTTGAGGTAAGTCACCCATGTAACCGTTCAAATTGTCCATTTGACCGTGTGACGCACCAATAAGGTTCTCGGACATATAAAAGCGGCAAAAACTTCCGTTTTTAACTTCAACCTAGCACAAGAAGCATGGCCCATATCATATAAGTTGTAAGATTTTCCAGGTCAATAATGCAACTTCTGTAACAATTGATAAAATGAAGTAGTGCTGGCCTGGCTCGCTCTCTCATTCTTGAAATTTAAAATCAATTGTTATAAGAAGATACATTTTACAAACAAAAACATTAGCTTAATCTTGAATTACCCAATAGGCCAATAATGAGATATCGCATATCACAATTGTTTGTCAGAAAATGCCTTTAAAAAATGGGAATAGTGAAAGTCTGTCAATTGGCTCATACCAATAACCTATTGAACATGGTTGCAAGTGGTTGAGCCTGCTTCAATTGCAATGGACCCGAAATTAAATCATTAGGCACTGTTGAAAAGACAAAAACTTTATTAGTCAAACATGAGATGCAAGAACAATTATCAGTGCAGCTTCACAGTCTAGATTTTATAATGAGGACGTTAGGGAATTTGATTGCAACCAGAGAAACTCACATGGCAGTGCACAGGTGTTACTCGGCAGTGCTGAAGCAATCTTGTCTTTGTCGTCACTCATACTCTGCTCCTTCCATCGGAGCTGAGAAACTAGATTAGATTTTAGAGGAACCACAACAGCAGCCATATTATCCATACTTCCCTTTTCAAGTGCAGTATTAACCAAGCAGTCTGCCAAAGATATTGAGCAGTATGAAGGCAGTCCGGCTCCAGAGCTTGTTTGGTTGTTTACTTCCCACAAACGATCGCATACATCTTGTACCTCCAACTTCTCAAAGATGCCATCAGATGACACTACCAAGTAGCTGTCATTAGCCATTAGAGGCTGCCAGTCCATCACCTCAGGTGCAGAGATGACACCGTAACTGAAACAGATATCAAAACTCACATTTCATCTTCAAATAGTGTAACGAGAGTAAGTATAACAAAAGAAATACGAGTTTCAGTGCTCAGCGGCACAGAGAGGCACTAAGATACAATAGGCAATGCTTACCTTTTATAAGTCACGTCACCAATTGAACGGGAGACAGCCAGCTGACCGTTCACTCGTGGCACACCGGCCCACTCAGTGACATAACCTCCTGCAGCTTCGACACGAATCTTTTCATCCTCTCTATTTGGATGATGGTCCTTTGTCAATTCTTTGGCAATCAAACGTAGTCGTCCATTGCTATGTTCCAGTTTAAATTCAGAGAACCTTGTTGGTGAAGAGCCCCGGTTGCCCCTTCGCTCTCTGTACAACTTCACCAAAGTAGCTGCAATAAAATGTTTATATCAAATTCCGTTAAACAACAAATTCAATACTGGATTTTCATTAGGCAGCTTAATTTTGGAAACAGATGTCGCCAACCTCTAGCTTCTTCCTGAGTCTCAAACTTTTCAGAACACAAAAGTGCTTTTGAGTCACCGATACTGGCAACCATTAGTTGACCATCTGCAATAAGTGCTATTGTAGCGGTTGAACCTGAATTCAACTTTTGATTAGATGCTTCCTGGAGAAAACAAAGTTTAGCTGGTAGCATCCTAATCACGATATTGAAAAGGAAATATTAATTCACAGCGTTCAACGGACTGAGTAGAAGACATCCACTATACCTTAGTAAATGTGGCATCAATGTCATGGATCGCTCTCAGCAATGCGTCCTTCATAATATCTAAATGAAGAGAATCATCGAAATTAAGCAGCAATGATTCTTGAAACCTGCAAAAAAAATTGGGCACTACAATGAGGCGGACATGCCACATATTTCAAAACCACATCTCCTCACACATGGAAAGCCCTCGTCACACCTTTAGATGATCATTATCATTTGTCAAAAATGACTACTTGATATGGGCTATAGTTATAAAATGAAAAAGCACTCAACTGCATAATTTCATCCCGACTTAGGCCATGCAAAATGACACCGTGCTCCCCTGTAGCTGGTAATTTTCCGATCAACTTCCTCGTCATAGCAGAAAATGTAGCGTCCAAGAGAAAGTTGATATGCAAAGCAAAATAGTCCAATAAAAGTTTTGAAGCCATCTCACTGGCTTCTGGGCCATTATGGCCGTCAAAGACTGCTGCAATTCCAACCAAAACATCCTTTGTTCCACTCTTGCCTGCTCAAATTACGAGAAAATGCCATTAATATTTCCTTCGCTGCAAGAGAGATTAGCTACTTAAGCAATGGAATTTTCAACTTGGCAGGCAAACTAAGCATGTGCATACAAAATACGAATGTTCCATACCTGGAAAGGGAATCCGAAGATCAAAAGCACAAAGAACACGATCCTCTTGGTATTTCCTCCGGCCTTGTATCGCTGCGACATGGCAACGACCACCTCCATTGTGTGTAGGAGAACCCCAATTATGGAGATTCCAACGAGGGCATTTGGGAGATTGGAACACAGCTGGAGCTCCGCCTTCTTTGTAAACTGTCAAACACGTCGAAGATTCCCCTCCACAGTTGATTGCCAAGAACAGAAGGATGAGGAACCCTAGATTTAGCAGGCTTGATTTGACAGTCGACGTCATCTTCCTAGCATGGCTTGTGTAAGATTTGAAGGATATCTCTAAAATAACACAACCAATCTATTTCGGGTTTAAAAGCAGTTACAGAACAAATTCATAAACCAACTAGAATGGATAAACCGAAGCCTAATGATATTTGTTTACTACGAGAGTCCTATGTAGAAGCTCTACTTGGAGTAAAGAGTTAAATACTTGAACAAGAGGAAAAAGGGTTTGCCAATTAATCTCAAGCTCAAGCTCTAATTGGCAGAAAACGAAGCTAGATCCACCGTTTAGTCTATACCAAAATAAATAATATGTATGGAGGCAATGTTGACAGAATCAATGCAAGGTTCAATGTTGTTCTTCCGGTGATAAAAGAAGCTCCATTTGAACATGATTAACACTATTTGCAAGAAATTAAGGACGAAGCATCTCCGTCGAATCAAACATAATTCTGGAACAGTAGCACACTGAATACAATGGTCGCGTAATCTCTAAGTTGTTGATAGAAGAAACAGGTTACCTGAACGAAGAAGGAGGCTCTGAGCTCGCCGCTTGGAGCGAAGAAGAAGACTTGTTGAGAAATGGTAAAGCCCAATTTCGCTATCAAATCGAACCATCAAAATAGTCTGTCTGGGTTTCAATTGAACCATCAACCAAACCGGTCTTCTCAACCAAACCAGTTCTCTTTTTTTTACTGGGTCAACCGACCTTTTTCGAAAGGGCCACGTGTTCTTGAAAAACCTGATTACGTGGCAATATGTTGGTGCAGATTGTGAAAAAGGAGGAGGAGCAAGAAATGGAAGGTTCTGTTTCTTACTTCTCGATAATGATGATTTGTTCGTCGTTAGGTCCCTCGTACAATCTTATTTTTTCAAAAATAATCATATCTTTATCAATTATATTGTAATTTTATTTCTTAACACTACAAATTTTTTATTATTCTTACCAATCATGATGTAACTTTCTTTTTCAAAGTTACAACCTAAAAAAAAAAATTTCTTGTTGTAAATAGTCAAAAACGTAAAGCCTTATTTTTGAGATTTAAAAGTTGTGATTATAAAAAATACATACATATTAGATCAATTCAACATGTAAATAGAATTATCGACATTAAGAAAATGGAAAATCAAGAGATAATCAAGAGAAATACCTAATTGAAAGAACTCATAAAATTTTAAACTTTGTTTTTATTTTAGGATTGTTGGATTTTTTTAATAATGTTATTTATTATGAATGATTCATAAATTTATTATTTATTATGCTGAAAACAGCATAAAATTTCTAAATTATAACAATTTTTATTTGCATAAATTAATTTAATTAAAATTATATCACATATCTTATAGTTACCAATCGTGTTTTTATTTTAATATAGTTACAGCTACAACTTTATATGTACAGCAAAAAAATTTACAGTCTAAAAAATCTACAGCTACAACTAAAATATTTACAGTAAAAATTCTACAGTAATTAATCTACAGTTACAGTCGAACCAATCACCAACAATGTTTTTTTACTATAAATTTGTTACAAGGCTGTAATTACGCTAAGGGTAATACGATCCAAATGTTCGCATTTAGTTAATAGAGACCAATACAATAGTTCCGTAGAGGGGCGTTTCCCAGCCACATGGTCACCACGTGAACAAGCACACTCCACAAGGTAGACACCAACATACGACGTGGCAGCCTACTTTTAGCCACGTGTCAGCTTTGTGTAATCCAAAAGTAGCTTGGGATTTGGACTCTACTGCCTCTTGGAAAGTTCCAAATGTACCCATCGATCAACTTGTGCATATCCAAAAATCAATAAGATTTGAAAGCTATTCTACATTCTCATTTCACTAACCACTCTAGCATATTAATAATAATTAAACCATGGGTTCCTCATACGATTTTACCTTAGAATCCTCAAGAATATAAGTTCTGGAACGTTCTAAAGATATATGAAATGCAAGTGCACCCATACTCTTGCAAGTGTTCTAGAAAGTGCGTAATCCACTAATAAGTGAATATAAAATGTCACTAGCTTCCAATGAACTAACTCTTTCTATTTAAGTCACCTACGTGGCCATCTTCTCCACCACATCTCCTCCCTCAACTGCCATAGACTAACCAACACAGAAAAAGCAGAGTACTCTGTTTTTCAAAAAAAGATGTACTTCCCGCTCTTTTCCCACATCTTTATTGTTTCTCTGATTCAGGAACCCAAATGATTCGTTTCCTATCATCGATCAAACTTTATAAAAAATCCAATCTTATTCAAAAGGTGTCACCTTCATCAGGTTTCTAGTAGTGATCAAAAGAAGAAGGAAGATGGAGTCGTCGTCGAGCTCGAGGGCGAGGTCAATGCCGCCGGTGCCAATGGAGGGATTGCAGGAAGCAGGGCCTTGTCCGTTTCTAACGAAGACGTTTGAGATGGTCGATGATCCAAACACGAACCACATTGTGTCTTGGAACAGAGGAGGCATCAGTTTTGTCGTCTGGGATCCACATTTACTCTCTGCCACTATTCTCCCTCTTTACTTCAAGCACAACAACTTCTCTAGCTTCGTCAGACAGCTCAACACTTATGTAAGTATCTCTCTCTCCCTCCACTAAACCCCAACATTGCTTTGCCTTTTTTTTTCACTTTTGTGTTCCATTCATCTTATAGTTTTGGATGACCTCAAAGATGCGTTCGGCCTCCAATTACTTCAAAAGGGTAATAATTATATTTGATTTCTACAGCGAATTTCTTCTTGTTTCTACCGATATTCTCTTTTCGTATGAAGTTAGACTCAGTTAGTAGTGCGTAGTGAAAGAGAAGAAGTTTTCGTAAGTTCTAGAGACTTCTTTATCCATATCATCAACTTGAAATAAAATACTCTTACTTTAACAGGCACTTGTTCCAAGCTTCCTTTTCTTCCATTATTTTTGTAAACATATATATATATATATATATGGGGGACATAAACAAAAATATATATATATAAAAAAAAAAGACAGTGCAGTAATCTGGCAGATTCTTCCTCTCTTGTATAAGAAGACATAGCAAGCAAAAACTAATTACTTTTAATCTTTTTATCTATGGGCAGGGATTCAGAAAGATAGAGGCAGAGAGATGGGAGTTCATGAATGAAGGGTTCTTGATGGGTCAGAGAGGCCTTCTCAAAAGCATCAGGCGACGAACCACCACTTCTTCCCCTCCCTCGCTCCACCAATACGACCCCTCCACCGAGCTCCTCCGACAAGACAGGGATGCTCTCATGGTGGAGGTCTCGAGGCTCAGAGAGCAGGAGCAGAGAGCGAGATGCTACATCCAAGCCATGGAGCAGAGGATTAATGGAGCCGAGAAGAAACAGAGACACATGATGTCCTTCTTGAGGCAAGCGGTGCAGAACCCATCGCTTCTGCAGCAGCTGTTCGAGCAGAGGAAAGAGCCATCGGAGGAGGCTGCTGCGATCGATCAGATTCAGACTAGCCTTGTCAAACAGGAGGCGGTGGAACACATGTCTGAGCTGGAGGCTCTGGCGCTTGAGATGCAAGGACATGGACGGCAACGGACTGGTGACGTGGAGAGGCAGCTCGACGACGGATTTTGGGAGGAGTTACTGGTGAAGGAAGAAGATGCTGACGTGAACGTGGTTCCCCGCACAAGTTATTAGTTAAGGTTTTATGGGTTCCTGCCCGAAGGAAGTTATCAACATATATATAGAGAGAATAAAAAAAGAAGAACCATCAAAATCAACCATATGTGAATAGGGATTAGGGAGGGTGGTTACATTACATTATCAACATATATATCGAGAGAATAAAAACAGAAGAACCATCAACATATATATCGAGAGAATAAAAAAGAAGAACCATCAAAATCAACCATATGTGAATAGGGAGGGTGGTTACATTACAGTATCAAAGACAGATATATAATAAAGTATGCTCTTTTTTCTTTTTCTTTTTTCTGCTCATAATTGCAAAACGGGTCGTTTGTTTGGATAAGTAATTATTACACAAGAAATGGTGAGACGGTGTAAAAAGGAGTTGAGTGAAGCTTAGGAGCAGCCCGACTTGCGGCAGAGGCAGCGGTGGGAATTAGCGTCAGAGACGCAAACGCCGCGAATGGCTCCTTCGTTCTTGCACAAGTCGTTGCAAAGGTTTTCACCCACATGACCCATCCAACACTTGAAGTTTGGTAGACGCTTGCATTCCCACTCGCACCCTTGCGCCTGCGCTTCTCCTTTCTCCATTATTCCTATATGTTTTTATACTACAATTAATTACTACGATATTCCTTAAATTTTCAACAAGCTACTCTATGTTCCAAATCGAACTAGGAATATAATTGTTGAAGATGTACCTGTCGAAACCAGCAAGACTAGGAGGAGAATGGTAGATAAATTGATGATCTTCGCCATTTGGTTGCTTCTTCTAAATTAGCGATCCTTCTGCAGTTCAATGAAAGAAAGAAAATGAATGGTGGGGGCTTTATGCAACTGCAGATATTCGTTGACTTAGGTTTCGTGCTACATCGAGAGATGGCAATATATATTTAAATGAATCAACGCAACGTAAATGATTATATGATAAGTAAATTAGTTAGTTCCCATGACGTGCGAGAGAGACTCATGTGATCTCTCTCGTCCATTTACATATCTTAAAACCCGCGTCAACTTGTGAATAAATTAATGTACGTATCCTCTGGTTGTTGCCAACTTTATGATTTTGATGTTTTTTTGGTTTTAAGCGTTTAGAAAAATGCTTTTGATACGGTGGTCGTCGACGTCTCCTTCTTATCGCATTTTGTGTTCATGAATGGGCTTTGGGACGGGACGGATCTCGAAACCCTAGATTTTCAGGGTATTGATCCGGATCCGTGGTAAAAATATGGTAAAAATATTCGGATTAGGATCCGTGACCTCCAGATATTCGGATTCGGATCCGTGACCTCCAGCTTTTGGATATCCGACAAAAAATCAAGATATCTACGGATATATGGATCTAAGTACGGATCCGAAATTAATATTAAAAATAATTAATATATACATAAAAATAACTTTTTTAAATTTATTAGTTAAAATTTTGAATGATACTTTTTCATAATAAATATAATATATTATAAAAAGAACTAAAATCAATTTATATAAAAAATATATATGTTTTAATATAATTAATGCGTCCGGATCACGATTGGGATATCCGAACTTTAAAATTTTGCTATCCGGATTCTCTTTTCACGTCGAATCCAGCCCGCTAAAAGTCTAAATCAAAGCTTTTCATTTATTTCATTTTGACCAGATTAAATGGGTATGCGGCCTAAATTCAGGAGTTAGACAGAGTTCGGTCAAAAACCTAGGCCAGCTCTGCAAGCGCTGGATCAACAGACGCAGAGTTGACGAGTTAGAGCTAACGAGTCAACATGGCGATTAGCACAGTCGTAAGAGCGAGATTTGCGAGAAATATGCCAATAACGTGCTCGAAATACGCGTAACTGCCCTGGATACGTGGAGGTGGATGGAGCAGCTGAATTGAGTTATACTCAAAGTCCGAGCGGATTTCGCCAATTTTTCACTTGCGCGAGAGCTAAACACTATATTTTCAGCAGTAACACATCTCACTCAAAATTTTATTGTATATTCAATTCATATCAATATAAATCAAAATTCGCTCTAATCTTTTTTTAATCGTTGAGCTTATAGATATTTATTACGACTAAAGTTTTTTCTTCGAATTCATATACAAATATTCAGTGTGGAATTCAGCTTCCACACGGATCATCGATTTTACTATTGTTATCCGGATCCAGGTTCTCCAAATATCCTAATTTTCGAAACGGATCCGATCGAATAATGGATCTGACCTCGGATAATAATTCCACCGCTAAATGGGCCTGGCCCATACTATTATCTCTGAAGTCAAAACTGGAATCAAAACGATAATAATTCGGAAAATACCAATCGTTACAGATGGCGATGATGAATGGACAATGTGGGTATGGTAGTAGCTAAATTAGTTTCTTCTCCTTCAAGAAACAAAAGTATGCAGTAAAATGAGACTACTGAGCAAAAAATTCCCAGTCTCTTCTAACATCATGTACTCTGCATCGGCCATTTCGGTTCCAACGTGTTGTTGTTATCTCCGTCCCCATTGTAGTATTCCGACAGAGCCATCACACCGTCCCAAATTGAGCCGAATTCGGACAAACCCATCTCTAAATTACCCCGGAAAGTTCACCGAAGCTCCTTCTTCGAGGATTACTTGTTCCGATGGAGGCCTAAACGAAGCTTTTCAACGGCTGGACGGGTTAGTCCATAGCGACGATTACTCTCCAATCGAAGCGTATGCCTACGTTCTTGAGCTTTGTGGAAAGAAGAGAGCTATCTCCAAAGGTCGGCAGCTTCATTCACGAATTTTCAAGGCTTTCCCTGCAAGTGAATTAGATTTTTTGGCCGGTAAGCTTCTGTTTATGTATGGTAAGTGTGGGTATTTGGATGATGCAGAGAAGCTGTTTGACGAAATGCGTGAGAGAACGGCCTTTGCGTGGAATGCCATGATAGGAGCCTATGTTTCGAATGGTGAACCTGCTTCAGCTCTTGCTATCTACCGCAATATGCGGCTTGAGGGCGTCCCTGTCGATATTTATTCTCTTCCTGTTTTGCTTAAAGCCTGCGGCAAACTTAGAGATATCCGGAGTGGGGCTGAGCTTCATTGTCTCGTCGTTAAACTTGGATACAATTCAACAGATTTTATTGTCAATGCGTTGGTTTCCATGTATGCTAAGAATGATGACCTAAGCGCAGCAAGGCGTCTGTTTGACGGAGCAGAAGAGAAAGGAGATGTTGTTCTGTGGAATTCTATTATGTCTTCATATTCCACGTCTGGGAAATCTTTGGAGACTTTAGAATTATTCAGAGAAATGCAGATTAATGGTCCTGCCTCCAACAGCTACAGTTTTGTTTCTGCTCTCACAGCCTGTGAAGGTTTGTCACATGTAAAGTTAGGGAAAGAGATTCACGCTGCTATCCTGAAATCAAGTCATTGTTTCGAGGTATACGTGTGCAACGCCTTGATTGCAATGTATGCAAGGTGTGGTAAAATGTTTGAGGCAGGAAGGATCCTTCGTCAGATGGATAATGACGATGTTGTGTCATGGAATTCCCTGATTAAGGGATATGTACAGAACTTTATGTACAAGGAGGCCTTAGAGCTCTTTCGTGATATGATTGCTGCTGGCCACAAACCCGACGAGGTTTCAGTGACCAGTGTCGTTGCAGCGTCAGGAAGATTAAGCAATCTGTTGGTAGGAATGGAATTGCATGCTTATGTGATTAAACATGGCTGGGATTCTAATCTGCAGGTTGGGAACACGTTGATAGATATGTATTCAAAATGCAACCTCACAGGTTATATGGGCCGTGCGTTTCTCATGATGCGTGAAAAAGATATCATTTCATGGACTACAGTCATTGCTGGTTATGCTCAGAATGATTGTCATGTAGAGGCCTTAGAACTCTTCAGGGATGTTGCTAAGAAAAGAATGGAGATTGATGAAATGATGCTTGGAAGCATCCTGCGATCGTGTAGTGTGCTAAAACCTATGCTCATTGTCAAAGAAATTCATTGTCACATTTTGAGGAATGGTTTTCTTGATATTGTGATACAGAATGAGTTGGTAGATGTCTATGGAAAATGCATGAACATGGGCTATGCTACTCGAATATTTGAATCAATTAAAGGTAAAGATGTTGTCTCTTGGACAAGCATGATTTCGTCTAGTGCTCATAATGGTAACGAGAATGAGGCTGTCGAACTCTTTCGACGCATGGTTGAAGCTGGTTTGGCGGCTGATTCTATAGCATTGTTAAGTATACTGTCCGCTGCAGCAAGTTTATCCATCCTCAAGAAAGGGAGAGAAATTCATGGCTATTTAAACCGGAAGGGTTTTCCCCTAGAGGGATCAATTGCTGTTGCAGTTGTTGACATGTATGCCTGCTGTGGAGATTTACAAAGCGCTAAGGCTGTATTTGATCGGATAGAAAGGAAAGGTTTACTGCAATACACAAGTATGATCAATGCATATGGAATGCACGGCTGTGGAAAAGCATCTGTTGAGTTGTTCAATAAAATGAGGCATGAAAACGTCTTGCCTGATCACATTTCATTTTTGGCACTTCTTTATGCGTGCAGCCACACAGGTCTGCTTGACGAGGGTAGAAGGTTTTTCACTATCATGGAACATGAGTATAAATTGGAACCATGGCCTGAACATTACGTGTGTCTGGTTGATATGCTCGGTCGTGCAAATTGTGTGTTGGAAGCCTATGATTTCGTTAAAATGATGAAGACAAAAGCGAGCACGGAAGTGTGGTGTGCACTCCTTGCGGCATGCCGATCTCACTCAGAGAAAGAAATTGGAGAGATAGCAGCTCAGAGACTCCTTGAGCTAGAACCTAAGAATCCGGGAAATCTTGTGCTTGTATCTAATGTCTTTGCTGAACAAGGAAGATGGAACGATGTTGAAAACGTGAGGGCCAAAATGAAAACAAGCGGATTGAAGAAACACCCTGGATGTAGTTGGATTGAGATTGACGGCAAGGTTCATAGATTTACAGCAAGAGACAAGTCTCATCCAGAGACCAAAGAGATATATGAGAAATTGTTCGAGGTTACTAGGAAGTTGGAGAGGGAAACTGGTTATCTAGCCGATACAAAGTTCGTTCTGCATAATGTAGAGGAAGCGGAGAAGGTTAAGATGCTGCATGGACATAGTGAGAGGCTAGCAATTGCTTATGGTCTGCTCAGAACACGTGACAGGGCCTGTATCCGGATCACAAAAAATCTACGTGTCTGTAGCGATTGCCATACTTTTTGTAAGCTGGTCTCTAAGTTATTCAGACGAGACATTGTGATGAGGGATGCCAGTAGATTTCATCATTTTGAAAGTGGACTATGTTCTTGCGGGGATTCTTGGTGACCAAAAACTTGACAAAGCATATGTTCATCAATCTAGACCAAGATCATTTTGTCATTAGCTCCACATAGTTCACAAGGTTTGCATATGGTTATTTGCCTGTGTCCCACCAAGAAGAACAAGTGAAGCCTCATTTTTGCATCAGAGAAGGGAAAGAGAGAGATTGCAAGGAAATTCAAAGTAAGAAAGAGGTTGAAGACCTGAAAAAGAGGTTAAAAGTGAAGGCATATCAGCAATTAAAAGCAGGAAGCAGAGACCTAGACATCAAGCTAGGGATAGAGTCGTCTAACTAGGCTGTTGAGCAGAGACCTTGTAAGCACCTTGAGAGTAAATGTCTCCACAATACTCATCTCTCTTTTCTCTTTGTGATTATATTTGCTTTTAAACCCACACCTACCAAACCCGTGAATCTTTCGTATATACACCTCTATCCTTCTCCATTCAAACCTCTGCTTCTTACTTTTTACGTATTTGTATTTGTATCGTATAAGAGAATGATGGATTACTTTGTGGGATACTTAATGCAGGAAGAGCGGAACCTAAAGATGCGGTCTTTTAGTTACAAGGAGTCAAACTAAGCATGAAAGCTTCTTCAAGGAATACAGAAGAAACGGTCAAGATTTAAACTAAGGTACGACACTGTGTGTACGTGAGAGAGAAAGAGAGAGATATTAGAGAAAGAAAGAGATGTATCACAATAAAGGAACATATTTAGGGTCACAGGTGGTTTTATAGGTATGCAGGGCCGAGGCTCTAATATTGATTTTGTCTCTCTCTCTCTTCCTCTCTTAGCTGTAAGCATTATGATGCCTCTTTTAATTCACTGTTTCAGGCTTCTTTAATTCGTGGTGTCTCTCTCCTTTTTACCCAACCATCTCTTTAAATTTTTAACATCTGTCCCTCAAATCCTTTCTCATCTCTTTCTATAAATATTTACAACTATAACCCTTCTTAAACCACAAAGCATCATCTATCTCTTCTCTCATCCTCTCTCTTGAAGTTTCATCTCTTGTTTACTTCTTTCATGTATTCTCTTTCATTGCCTTCACGTATGCACCAAAACTTTTCTACCTTCTTCCGTTTGATACATAATCAATCTCTCAAATATGTGAAGTTTTTGCTCTCAGGTATTTTGAAGACAAGTCCACAAGGGAATAAGTGAAGCTGCCAGCATGATCTATCTTTGGTTAAGAGATGAATGTGGAAACATATTGCTTAAACCCAAGCTAGGTCATGCTCTGACAGCCTCACTCCTTCCTGGTTTAGGACCATCAATCTCTGATAAAACATTTTCACTTGCCCAAATACACACAGTTCTACCACTTGACACCTGTAAGTATTCTCTCTGTTTTTGTTCTGTTTTTTTACTGCTTTGTTTCGCTCTCCACTTTCTGTTTTCATGCTTTTCCGCTTTAGATATACAAATGGTGCATCATTTTTTAGTGTTTGAAGGAGAATTTAAACTGTGCAAAGCCACACGTTTTAAGAAAAAGGAAAACTGTACAAAACCAAACTGGTGTCTCTCTCTCAGATTCACCCAAACATTACAAGACAGACTATACCTTGCACAAGAATAACGCTTATTTCAAGACAAAACTTCTAGCATACTTAGTTACCTCTGAATTGTATAAACAGTGTAATTTACCCTTCCACTGTTAGTATATAAACCAAAGTTAGTCGTACTATCCACCAATGGCTACCTCAAAGCTCAAACTCACACAATTGTTTCTCCTTGATTTTCTTAAGCCACCATCATATCTTCCTATACCAACCTGGTAATGTCGTTTTATGTGTCTATAGAAGTGAACTAAAACGCCACCTTGTTGCAGCAGTTTGAAAGAATTAGAAGTCAGTGACCCTCACCATGTATTCATCCATCCGTTCGATCAAAAGCATCTCTTGGTTGGGAACCTAAGATTCAGACCCATCAAGGTTCCACCACTTTAAATTTCCACCTTATGAATCTGAATCTTTTGATCGTTCAAGGGAGCTGGAAACTTCTTGTAAATTTATCTTTTCATACAGCTCCTATCCTGTGCACTTGATCATCAATTATCCACCCATCCCTAGAGAACTGCAGCTATTACGGTTAGCTGCTCAAGGTTTCTTGAAAGATGGGCTTCTTGAACCCTTAAATAAGGACCTTGGATTCTTAAAGTAACTGAGGAACGGTGTCTCGGAAACAGGTATGAATTTTGTGAAAAAGCCGATCGGCCATGAAAGAGATGCAATTGCAATGCAAGTCCCCCATTGCCACCCGTTAAGCCTTACCGTATCTGCAAACTTCTTTAGGAATTCCACCATAATGACTTGAAGCACAATAGTGATCGCTATGATTCCAATGAACAACCTGTTTCTGTGAAGTCCTTTGAACACATTTTTCTTCTCCATCTCCCTTGCATTAAATTCGTTGAAAACTTGGCAGAGCACGAAAGTGTTGAATATGAGCGTGTTTTTCACTTCCTTGCGCACGTTGAATATAGACATACCCTTGAACTGTAGGATCAAGAGTATGGCTATTTGATATAATGACTGAACCAGGAGATTCCTCCACATGACATTTGTTATCAGAGCCTCTGTTCGGCCAACTGGTTTTCGCTTCAGGAGCTCATTGGTGGGTCGTTCCGTGGCAAGAGCCAGAGCTCCAAGAGTGTCCATGATGAGGTTTACCCACAACAGTTGAACTGCTGTCAAAGGGACCTCACCGGCTGAAATTGCTGCAATGAAATTGATCACGAGAGCTGCAACGTTCACTGTTAGCTGAAACTGAATGAATTTCTGGATATTGTTGTAGACACACCTTCCCCATTTTAAGACTGTAGCAACGGATGTGAAATTATCATCTAGAATAACAATGTCTGAGCTTTCTTTTGCCACTTCAGTGCCCTGAATTCCCATAGAGAGTCCAATATCTGCTTCTTTTAATGCAGGTGCATCGTTGGTGCCATCCCCTGTGACTGCTACCACGTGACCTTTAAGTCTCAGGCACTTGACCATTAGAAGCTTGTCGGAGGGAGAGGACCTTGCCATGACCCGGATCTTCTCAACTTTCTGCATTCTTTCTTCATCGGTATAGTTTCTGAACTGAACACCTTCTACAACAGCCTCCTCTTCCTCTTTGTCATTGTGGTCGAGGATTCCGCATTCAAATGCTATCGCTTTGGCAGTGAAAACATTATCTCCCGTAATCATCTTGATAGTGACCCCTGCAAGTTTGCAAGTTTCTACAGCCTTTGAGACACCAGGTCGACAGGGATCTTTCAGACCCACGATTCCCATCAAGGTCAAGCCATCTTCCTCTAATCCCGAGTCGTTGGACGATACTTTATGGGCGAATGCTATGCATCTGAGGCTACTGGCCGCCATACCTTGTATAATTGCCTGAATTGTGTTCCTTGCAGTGACGTCCATTAAGTCAACGGATCCATTGCTCGTGTAGTAGTAAGAACACATAGCCAAGATCATTTCAGCTGCTCCTTTCCAGTGTACATGGACTGTATTGTCAGATTTTCTCCGAATCAAAACCCCACTTCGTTTCTTTGCTGAATTGAAGGTTTCAACGCGGAGAACATCATGTTTGTGCTTCACTGACTCCATATCCATACCCAGATTGAGCACAGTCCAAGACAAGAGAGCCTTCTCTGTTGGACTGCCTGAGAACTCAGGCGTTGGCCCTGAATCTGACCCACATACACTACCCGTGGTGTTCAGACCAGTGCCTTGGTAAAGCAGATCGAGCACGTCAGATGAGATCATTTTGGTTGAGTCTTCATGGATTGACTCTTGGCCAAGCCAAAACTTGGTAACCTTCATCTCGTTCAGTGTTAAAGTGCCTGTTTTGTCTGTGCATATCACTGTTGCTGAGCCCATCGTCTCACACGCTGAGAGCTTTCTGACCATAGCTTGATCAGACATCATTCTCTTCATGGAGTAAGCCAGCGTCAGAGTCACAGCCAATGGCAAACCTTCTGGGATAGCCACTACGACAATGGTGACTGCAACTGCCACAATTCGCACAATAGAATTGATTATAGTGTCAACAGGTGTTTTGCTCCCGTTGTATTCTCTTTGACCTTGCTTGTCCTCTGTGTTCCCAGTGAAGTAGCGGACTAATAACACTACCAGAACAAGTGCAGCCACTGTAAGGCCAGCTTTTCCAATGGTGGAAGTCAGTGTGTCAAGACGGACCTGCAAAGGTGTTCTCTCGCTAGAATCTTGGTTTATGGAGCTCATCGTCTGCCCCCAGGTTGTGCTCATACCCACAGAGACAACCAGCATCTGAGCAAACCCGTCGACTATCTTTGTCCCGGAGAACAAGAAGGGATTATCCTTGTGATCGACTTCAAGATGGTCACTCTCTCCGGTCATACTAGACTCGTCCACCATCAGTGAATGCCCATCTAAGAACAGACCATCAGCCGGAATCTGATCTCCAATCTTCAAGAAGACAACATCACCAACAACAACATCAAAGATGGATATATGTTGCCGCCTGCTGTCCCTAAGGACTTCCACTTTGATATTATTGCTTATCTTGGACAGCTTGTCGAACTGTCTCTCCTGCCTGAAGTTGCTTAGAGCAGAGACAACTATGACCAAGAAGACTGCTACGAAAATGCTTCCGCCTTCATACCAGCCTTCTTTGATGCCGTGTTCTTTGATTCCGAAACCAAGGGAGAGGGTGGCACAGGCCAACAGGATCAAAATGGTTGTGTCTTTGAAAGCTTCATACACAAAGAAGAGAAGTCCTTTAGGTGGTGGCTTGTGGTAAGTGTTTGAGCCAAAGAGGTCACGGCGTCTACTGACTTCTTGCTCATTCCCATGGATTCCTTTGGTGGCGTTTGTCCTAAGGGAAGCGGCAACACCCTCCACGCCACCCAGCGCTCGGATGCCCGGTAAGTCCTTACCCTTCATGATCTCCACAAGTCTTTCCTGATCGATGTCAGGAACGTAAGAGAGAGGCATAGAGTTGATCTTTGCTCCATCACCAGACTCGAGGGCTGTGTAGGAGAGAGAGAGAGAGGCATCAGTGACTTTGGGATCAATTCTTCTGGGAACTATCTCCTTCACGAGAGAGAGCATAGCCCTCACAGAGTATATGGCAGCATACGCAATACGCCAACGCCTTTGGGCCTTGTTGAGACTGCTGGTGGTAAGGTTGAGTAGCAGAGCATTGTAATCATATTCCTTGATGTCTTTCATGTTTAGTGTGCAAAAAGAGAGAGAGAGTATTTGGAGGAGTCTCGCTAATTTGTGTTAAGACTTGTGAAACACTCAAGACTCACAGAGGGGAAGAATGATTCTCTCTTTTCATTCTAAAAACCCTGAGCCTACTATATAAATCCCTTTTGGCTTGGCCGCCTCATATTTGTTTAGTAAAACTATTAAATCGCTATTAATGAACTTGTCTTAATTATTTTCATTTTCAGGCGGTGAAGCCAACTCAACACACGTTGTGAACACGAACAAGGCATGTCGATCAAAAGGACATGTGCAGCACATCCATTTGTACTTTGCTTTGACTTATCTTTATTGGGTTTTGGTTTCGGATTCGAACCATTGTGCCCAAAAGAGAGTGAGTTAATCGGGTTTTGGTAGTCTTATTAAATCTAATCTGATGTGAACAAGCCGTCATTGTAGAATGAGCAGCAGTAACGTGCGTGTACCAATTTGGTGAATGCTTAGTCCATAAGGACAAATATAAAAAAGTGGCCATTATAGCAAAACTTCAAATACAAACCAAAGAAAAGAGGATTAAGCCTTTTGAATCTTCCACACCAACTTGTATGCTACCTATCTATCAAGTGGAATTTATACACTACTCAAATGTGTACTTGATGAATAAATCTAAACCAAGTTCGTCTTTCCTCCTACTTTTCCAATCTCTCGAGTTGAATATATTTGTTTAATAGAGAGCAAGCTTGATCCCGGAAACTTCGTAGCACTTTCCATTTTCGTTGTCAAGAAACGGGAGCCTGATCTCTTTCTTCCTCATAAAGCAGTTGACTTTATAAACAAACAAAT
This sequence comes from Arabis hirsuta, assembly GCA_964056655.1. NCBI lineage: Eukaryota > Viridiplantae > Streptophyta > Magnoliopsida > Brassicales > Brassicaceae > Arabis > Arabis hirsuta. The sequence continues at coordinate 72,223 of OZ053308.1, read as the reverse complement.
CGAGTAGACCTCCACTAAACCTAGACGTGACGACCAATACATTCTCCCCGCGTGGCCCTGGCCGCAATCACTACCATTTTTAATAGCTATGCAGAGCAAGGATATTGCTTCCTCTACGTGATGCTTGATTTGCTTCTACATACTTTATACTCACGGGAGGTAGATTCAAGAGTACATCCAATAATTTGACACAACTACACCACCAACCTTATTAGAACAATGGGGGGCTTGCTGGAGAATAGATTGACTATGATCTTATGAATCAAAACAAACTAATCGACAACCATATGATGCAATTCACTAACAACTTGAATGGTGGCTCCATATAAAAAAAAAACAAAGTTGATGACTTTAAGGTTCAATTCTCAAATGCCAAAAGACTTGAATTGTTTTAAGGAAGAGATGATTTTTGATGTGGAACAAGATCCCTGGCTCTGCAGTTGGTCTTGCGTATTGGCTGACCCAGTTGGTGTAGCCACCTGCTCTCCTCCGGCATTGACGCTAGCCAGATCAATCCCCCAGCCTCCTCCCTCGCCACCGCAATTCGCGCGTCTAGAAACACCACAGAGCACTTTTCTTTGGCGAATCCGGCGCACTTGTCCTTGGCTGCAGCCAAACACCCCTCGAATTCCCTCTCTTCGCACTTCTCTCGTTCCCTCATGTCACCGGAGCCCCGATCGGCCAAGCTCCGCCACCACGGCGGCTTACAGTTCCTGGAGGCAGAGACGGCGCACCCAATTCTGGCACCTTCCTCGCACTGCTCCTTGATTGTGGATTCGCAATGCTTGAAAGCGGCGGACCAAGAGTCCAGGGATCGGAAGGCTAGAACGTATCCTGAACCACCGGCGGGGATTGGCCCCCGGAGCAACGGTATCGGACGGTCGAACACAACGGTGGTCGCAGACGCTGAGTATTCTTCCATTTCTCTCTTTGGCGGCCCAACGGGCCTTGGGAAGACCTAATTACGATACTCTTTTAATTACCAATCTGAATTCGACGCGTGGCGCTGTTACCATAGTCGTGAACGCACTAGATTCTTTCTTTTTTTCTTTGATTGAGCAAACCTTTACTTCCACTCCGTCTTCCCTTCTTCTTCTTCTCGACGTCTCGAGCCTAGTCGTTTTGTATCGCCGTCTCGAACCGTAAGGTATCTCCGAGAACCTTGGCTTTGTCGATTTCCACACCGTCTTCTTCGAGAACCTTGGCTCGTCTTTCTCGGATGTTTTGTTTTTCGTTTATTTAGGGGTTTAGGGTTTTTAGTTCATGATAAAGTTTGATAGATCTCGTATTTGAATTTTTTTTGTGTGGCTTAAATCGAGCTTTTTCATTATTGTGAATTTTTCGTTTATTTAGGGGTGGGTAAGTGCAATCAAACTGTTTCCATCCATTTGCTTTCAAGGTTTCTATGCTCGTTTTGGTTCCTTGTAATCCTACCAGTTTTATTTCTGCTTCAAAACTATCACACCATGTTAAGTGCGGTATATAGGCTTCTTGTACACTTTATTGTGTTTTTCGTTGCCATAAATCATGACCTACCATTGTTTTGTCATGTTACTCCTCTGATCATAGCTTATCTCTATACACGTTTTTCGGATATGTAGCAATGAGTAAGAAGAAGAATCCTACTGTATTCTTGGATGTATCGATTGGTGGAGATCCTATTGAACGGATTGTCATTGAGGTATTACATTGACTGTGCAATTTTTGGTTTTCTCCTTCTTTTCTTTCTACATCTTCTTAACTTCTTTTTGTTACCTGTCAATGGCAGCTTTTTGCTGATGTTGTCCCCAAGACAGCAGAAAACTTTCGCGCCCTGTGCACCGGTACCTTAAGCTTGCTCACTACAATATATGCGATCTTCATCCATCACTGTCACTTAATCTCAGTAGCTTGTTGTAGACCCTGAAAATAGCATAGCATGACTTATCTAGTAGATTGTTAAAAAGTAGTTTTTTTTTGTTAAGATCTTGTCTGGTAGATGTGTCCACTTGAAAGATATTGATGGGCTTCACATTTCGTTGTTCTGATGTTTTACTTGGTGCAGGTGAGGCGGGCATTGGAAAGACCACTGGGAAGCCTCTACAGTTCAAAGGATCATCTTTCCACCGAGTAATTAAAGGATTCATGGCTCAGGTATGTATGCATTGTACTCGTGTAATTCTTTTCCATCCTCGTTATGTTCTTTGCTGGCCATTCATTCACATGGTTCAAGACTTAGAATTTGTTCTATCATTTTATATGCATTTGCTGGTAAACGAGTTCTTCATTCATCTGTTGTACTCTTTTTGCAGGGTGGTGATTTTTCAAATGGAAATGGTATTCTTCTAACCTGATATCCTTTTTGCTTTCAGTCGTATTGTTTTCCAAACTCTGTATGTAACTTTACATTACATCATGCACTATGTACGGACATATTTTTTGCTGTGATGTATACGTAGAGTAGTTAATAAAAGCATAAGTTTAAGGAACTGATGCAAGCAGCTAAGTTTATGTATAATGAAAAATGGCACTTTGGAAGGGCGTATTAGTTCATCTCTGAGACAGACAGCTTCTGAATGAAGTACTGCTGAGACTGAGAGATACTCTTGGAATGCTAAGTACTTTGGTTGGTTTGCAGGCACTGGCGGGGAGAGCATCTATGGTGGGAAGTTTTCAGGTATAATTTAATTTCTCTTGCTTTATTTTCAGCTTTCTATGGTTTAACAAATTTCTCAACAAGAAGTCGTTATCCTACAGATGAGAATTTTAAACTGGACCATGATGGAGCTGGAATCCTTTCCATGGCAAATTGTGGCCCAAACACCAACGGATCTCAATTTTTTATACTTTTCAAACGCCAGCCGCATCTCGATGGGTAAGATTTGGTCGTTTTGAGAAAAAGTTCATTGTCCAGAGCACTATCTTATCCCTCAATCATATTGTAGGAAGCATGTTGTATTTGGGAAAGTCGTGAAGGGAATGGAAGTAATCAAGAAAATGGAACTTGTGGGGACGAGTGATGGGAAACCTACCAGCCTTGTAAAAATTATAGACTGTGGAGAAGTTCAGGATGCTGCGGAAAGAGATAAAGGTAATGAAGTTCATCTTTGAAGGTGGAATTGGTAGATTTTTTTGATGCACTTACATTAAACTTTTTCAGGGAAATTGAAAAAATCAATCAAGGGATTTTCTTCCGGTGACATATCTGATCATGAAGCTAGGGGGACACGCAGAAAAGAATCTAAGGAGAAACGGATAAAGCGAAAAAGAAGATACTCTTCATCGGATTCATATAGCTCAAGTTCTGAGTCAGATTCAGATTCTGAATCAGAAACAAATTCATCTTCTTATGAGTCTAGTTCTTCCAGTGATGGGAAGCATAAGAAGAGGAGGTCAACAAAGAGAAACAAAGGCCGACGCGGGGAAAGAAAAATTAAAGGACGAAATGGGAAAAAGAATGCTCGGCGAGATAGACAACGTCGGCGCAGGTCTGACTATTAGTTCATGATAATTTAATTTATTCCTTTCCTGTTGTTTTGCTTATTTTAGCAGTGGTTCCTTACAGAAACACGGATAGTTCAAGTGATATCGAGAGTAGCAGCATGAGTGGCAGTTCTGATGATGAGAAAGTGGGACACGATAAGGCCAGAATGTCAAAGAAAGGTAAAAGTATCTTGGTTCTTTCAACTTATCCTTGGCAAATATCTTGATTCTGTTATCTTGTGCAAGTAATGAGAATTTTACTCCCTTCTTGGAACAGATGGTGGAAAACTTTCAGCAACTGTGCCTGTAGGGAATGCTACTGATTCTAGTCCTGTTGAGAAGAAGTTTCCAAGAGAGGAACCAGATTCTTTACTGAAGGACGATGAACCCGTTGGTAATGGAAAGGGCACCAAAACTGATAATGAACGCGCCGACTTCGATGACCCAGTGAAATCAAGGTTTATCTCCCTGGTTTTATGTATTTTAGCACTGTTTTTGCATTTTAGTGTTCTCATTTGTGGTGCCTGACGAATTCCCTGAAAAACTTTGCCATTTTCTATTGCTATACAGGAGCATGAGCCCAGTTAGGAGAAATCAAAACAGAAGCAAAAGTCCTAGTAGGAGCCCTGTGAGAGATCTTGGAAATGGAAGCAGAAGTCCTCGCAAGAGGCCAGCAGAGAAAGCTGTGGGGAAATCTTCCAGAAGCCCATCCCCTAGTGGTGTGCCCAAGCGCATCCGAAAGGGGCGTGGATTCACAGAACGCTATTCCTTTGCTCGGAAGTACCGTACGCCTTCTCCTGAGCGTTCACCTCCTCGACACTGGCCTGACAGAAGAAGCTTTCAGGAGAGGAACAGGGATAGGTAACTTAATCTTTACAGATTTACAACAAAGAATGACAGCACTGTGGATAGTACTAAAGCCTTGTTTTGTTTGAATTTTTGGAGGTATCCAAGCAACAGGAGTTACTCTGACCGCTCGCCAAGAGGACGCTTTAGAAGCCCACCCAGAAGAAGGAGCCCTCCAAGGTTCGCTCTCTTATCTCTATTGAAAATTCTGGCTTTAGCTTGGGACGATATAGCTTGTAAACCGGCACCTAGAGCCCACATACCTTAAAAATGGTTATATTCGAGTACAAACCCTATTTTTTTCTTCCTGATATTGTTTTGTTTAAGCAAATCAATCTGATCCAAGGCTGAAAGTTGAAACCAACAATGATGAGGCAAGCTTTCTGAAAGTGTGTTGTGTTGTGTTGCACAGGTACAACCGGAGGAAGAGTACTTCTCGGAGTCCAGATGGGTACCGCAGACGTTTCAGAAACAGAAGCAGGAGCCAAAGTCCAAGGCATCGTAGCTCTAGCCAGAGCCCTAAGAAGAGACAGCCAATTAGCCAAGACCTTAAATCTCGTCTTGGGCCACAGAGATCCCCCATCATAGGAGGGCACACATCTCCAGTAAAATCACTCAGCCCTTCTCCCTCAGTTTCTCCATCCGGACAGAGAGGTCTGGTTAGCTATGCAGATTGATCGGTGTGCATGCTGCTGGTGACTTTTTGTTGTAATTTGCCTGCTTTAATGCAAGCAAGCACTCAGTGCTGATATTTTGTTGGTGGGATATAAATACTCTACTTTCGTTGCTTTACAGATTCTGTGAAACATTTATCAAATTCAGACTCTATATATGTTGGCAAATTGAGATTGGAATTGATGTTTGCCCGAAACAGTTTTGAGCAGGTAGCATAGAATTCTCAAACATCAAATCAATGAAAGAAGGTTCATCATATTCCGCTTGTTCATAGATAGGACTCAAAATCGTTCTTTACCATAGGATGGTTATACAGTCATACATTCTTCATGTCCTACATCATAAGCTATTTCACAAAAGGATGATGAATCTTTCAAATGGGTTGGCCTTTGGGAACGACCTGATCCTTGATCCACATGTAGATCGGGATTAACACAAACCAGGCAGCTGCTAAGGTTCCCAGAAGGAACCGTCCCAAGAAGGCGAAAGGATTGTTCACAGGCTTTTCTACATCCTCTTCCTTGGGACCAAGCTGCATTTCAGTGAGAAGATAATTTAGCATAGTCAAAGAGACACCAAAGGCTGAACTAGATTGGAAGTGATGAGAGAGAGTGGTAGGGTAGGCAAACCTGGAGAGGAGAGTCACCGGAGGCAGGTTTGACACCGGTGACAGAACAACCCATGATTAGGCCGTGCCTGCGAACACCACGGTACCACTTGGGGCCAATCCTCTTAAGCTGAACGTCTTTGAAACCAGCTTTCTTGAACCAGTCAATGTACTCTTCCTCCTTGGGGAAGAGCATCCACACATCAGCAAAGAAGCGAGAAAGCCAAAAGGTTGGGTAGACGGGGCCAATGAGACAGGCTTTTCCACCGATCTTGAGAACTCTGTAGGCTTCCCTTATCCCCCTCTGCGGGTCCGGCCAGTACTCAATGCTGTCGGAAAACACAAATCACAATCAAAAGCATAGGAAGGAGATGCAAGAAAGCATATTCAGATCCTTTGTACCTTCCAGCAGAAACGTATCTGTCGGCATAATCAGTAGGAAAAGGGAGATCCTCAGCATCTCCTTCGACGATCTTGCATTCCTTCAAGGGCTCCTTCTGCTTTGCCTTGGCCAGCTGATGTGGCGACTGGTCCAGGATCGTCACGTTCTTAGCATTCACCGTCTTGACGATGCCCAGAGTAGTGAAACCAGTTCCGCCGCCGACATCGACGACACGCATGTCGGGATGGCTGAGATCCGCCGGCTCAAGAGCGTCGTCCCTCATATCCTCCGTCCAGTGGCCGGGATTGATGATATGGTCGTAGACGATGGATAAGAACCTGTAGAACCAGTAAGCCTCCTTCTTGTGTTGTATGAACCGAGGTTGCGCCGATGGCCGAGACGCGGACACGCTGCATCTGGTAGCCACAGAGATCCTGGGCCGGGTCACGGAGACTAAGCTTGGACGAAGAGGAATCGATCTGGATTGTAGAGTGGAACCGGGAAAGGCTAATCCCTTGGGGCAGGTAATGGCTCCGTTGAGCATCGAAGAAGCCATGGATGATGAGAAGCAGAACGAACCAGATCGGGATTGGTTGACAACAGAGGAAGCTTATCGCCGATAAACACTAAAGGACAAGTTAGAGTGAGTGATGACACTTGAACCACATACTTTGTTTCACTTCATTATTATTAATGGGCTTAAAAATGGCCTTTATCTCAAAGTCGTTAATTGGATTATAGCATTGGGCTTTTTGAACGGAAGTTAATGGGCTTTTTTAATGGAAGTTAATGGGCTTGTTGCAAAGCGACGTGACTTCTGGGGGAAAAAAGGAGGATGATTCCGAAGGGAAAAGTCGACTAAAAGAGTCGTCATCATCATCAGATAGAGCTTTCTGGGGAACATTCAATTCAAACTAACTTGTACGCTGACCGACGGTGTCAGATCTGCGATCGGGAGGATGCGAAACGGAGATTCGACTGCATAGTAGCCGCCGGGTCATGGAGGATGAGGATACGGTTGTTTACGAGCAGGAGGCTGTCGCTCTCGCCGGTGACGCTCGTGGAAAGCACAGGATCCTTGCAGAGCTTGGTCGCGTTGAGCAGGAAGTCAGATTCTTAGAGGTAACTTCTCTATCCAGAAATTCTAGATCCGTTTATCTACTTGTCGTACAATTAGACTGTTTATTGTGGGATTCATTTAACCTTAGGATACCAATGTTCTGAGAGATGTACTTGCCTTATTAAGTCTCTACGAAACGTACTTATGATGATAGTCCTGCATCTTGTTTTCTACATGTATCTATTTGCATATTCTCATGGAGATGATCTTACGGTTCAATTGATGGCCTGTTAAAGTTGAGCTTCTCAGTTGCACAGATAATATGTTTGGACTCTTTCTTCCTTTAGTGTCAGTGTCAGTGTCAGATCAGTTACATCTTTTGGTTGCCTGACCTCATTGCTAGTGCTCCTCCAACAGTTATTTGTTGCCTGACCTCATTGCTAGTGCTCCTCCAACAGTTATTTAAGTAGCTTCTTCTTTGTTTCATGTTCTACTATATCCAGAAAGAGTTGGAAGAGCTCGAGCAGACAGATAGCGTGTCAACCGTGTGTGAGGCGTAAGTAAAAGATACTCAGACTATGTTTTCTTTTTCCGTTTGCAAGAAACTCTTTGCTAGTTCTTGTTGCTCGTTTACGAGAAAGTGCTTTGAATGAAGCTTGTGCGTTGATTGGTGATGAAATTGTATGTTTTCTTGGCTCACAGGTTGATCTGTGTCATTGAGAAGGAACCCGACCCTCTGTTGCCACTGTGAGTGCTTTTGAAAACTTCAAACTCTAGTGTTTAATTGTGGGATAGTGAATAAATGATGATGGATGTTGGTAATTTGGCAGAACGAGTGGACCTTTGAACTTGGGATGGGACCGGTGGTTTGAAGGACCGAATGGAGGAGAAGGCTGCAGATGCTTCATACTATGAATCAAGAGAGTGTGATGTTACATATTAGGCGGGCAGTTTCGTGTTAAGGTATCTTTACATTAGACTCAAAATGTTAAAAATGTGTCTGTAGCAGTCGTACAGATTGGTGGTACAGATGAGCATTGGATTGCATAGATGAGCTGGTTCAGTTGCAACTACGTAAGAGTACATTGTATATGTATGTATGAGATCCGAATCTGGTGCTTATGATAGGAGTGTTTCTTTCTTTTTCTAAACAAAACAAGTCATTTTGCATAGTTGGGTCCAGGGGGTAATGAGGAGGTCGTGGGTAGATCTTGAAGACCGTTAAGTGTGTCTGTCTTCCTTTTTAACATTTTGTACACATCACCCCTCATGATTCACACACACACACTAATTTCGAGGTCTGTCACACCCACTTTCAGATGATTATTATTATTGTAGATGCATAGATATAGATAGATAGATAGATAGATAGATAGATAGATAATGGAACCCAGTGCACATGCCTTCTCTCCTCTCTTTTATCAGTATTACTATTCTCTTTACAGGTAAGTTAACCTGTAAAGCTAGAATCCCTTTGGCCTTTTTTCTTCTCTTGGGGTCCATTTTCACATAAAAATTTGCAAAACAATAATGAGGCTTTTTTTTTTTGTTTGTTTTATGATAATCAGGGTGTAGTAGTAGGAGGAGGATGCTGATTATTTATCTTGTTTATTCCATTGTTTTAGAAACCTTTTTTGCATTCCTAAATATTCCTCAACTAATCTCACTATGTCGAATAAACAAATATATAAAAGCACTAAAAATCCGACAATGTGGCTTCTCTGACAACCTTTGAATATTTGTCCTCTACTCTTATTGGTCAAATCCAGAGTTGATGGATCATTAGAGTTGTTATATATCTAACTTGATGACCTCATTAGAGTTCCAAATTGGTCCAATAGAATAATAACAATTCCCTTACAAAATCTGCATCTCTGTGTTCATATCATGAACAGTACATAATGAATACAGATTGTGGAGCTGCAATACTTACCTCGTGATGAAACCAAACATTGAAACATGCATTATAGCCTCGTTCACATGCTAGCATAAAGCCAAACCCTTTTTCTCCTTTTCTTCATATATATATATCGTTTTCTATTTTCCGGTTATAAGTAAACATTTATACAACAGTATTGATCATCGTTGGGTCATTAAATGAAATGACTAGGATTAGTAAGGTAGCCGTTGTCTCTGAACTCGTAAATCTCGAGTTAGTCAAGTGGTCCGTTTTTATGAAACTCATAAAAACATATCCCTACATGTATCTTCACATTCACGTTTTCATCTTGATATGAATTAATCTGTTAAACACAAAAATTACATCTAAACGCAAAATACTCACTTGTCTTGAATTGGTGGAGGTGGGCATTCGGGTTTCGGATCGGTTAATTTGGTTTTAGGAATATACTACCCATTTGGGTTATTTGAACTTTTGGTTCGGTTTCGGTTTGGTTTTTGTTGGATTCGGGTTCGGTTTGAGTTACCCGAAATATTCAAAAGTTACTCAAGATATTTAAAAATTATCCGAAATATTCATAACTATCCGATTTTTTTATTTAGTTCGATTTTATTATTTTTAACTTGAATTATCCGAAAAATAACAAAAAATATAAAATTTATACATAACTAAATTGATTATTTTTATCCAAGTATATTCATAATATCCAAATTGACCGAAAAACAAAATAAAATTTGCCTAAACTATATGAATCTATCCGACTTTAAATATAAATATATTGTAGGTTAATTTATATTTCGAGTAATTCGGATACCCGTTTTAACTTTTGGTTCGGTTCGAATTCGGTTTTAGATGTTTAAAACTTATTCAAATATTTTAAAAAAATCAAGTCCAATTCGATTAACTTTAAATCGAATTTCGATTTGGTTTTTAGGTTTGGGATATTTTGCCCACCCTCTAAGTGGAGCCATCTCCATCTTCTCCTCGTCGTTCTTGGGAATAGGAGGGTAACGGTCATACTTGTGCATGTCACGTGTCATCTCTTAGAGTGCCACGTCAGATGGCGGTCAACAGTGGGGTCCACATTTTTCTCCATCCCCATAGGCCCCTTTCTCTCCTAAGCTTCTGTTCCTTATTTTCCAAATCCCATTCTTGGTTTTTCTTTTGGTTTATTTAAAACGAAACTGAAACGGGAAAATGAAACTACCAGTATTGAGTAGAGATTCAGTAAGCTAAAGGGTCAGTTTATTTACTTAGTAGTAGTATAAAACTAAAACCTATAAGCAATTATAATTAACTAAGAAATAAAAAAAATGATAATCGATCAAAGAACAAGTATAAAAAGGGAAAGTGAATGCAGAGTTGTCAGTAATGAATAAAAATAGCCAAGGGAGCACGTTAGAAGAGGATAAAATGGTAATTAGGAGTAGAGTGTGAGGCAGTAGCATTATTTATTTGGTAGCGTCGTGCTTGAAAGCAGGCGAGAAGCGGGAGAGAGTGCAACGCAGCAGCATGAGGTCTGATTGATTGATTGATGGTGGAAAATGGAGAAGAAAGAGCAACATTATGAGCTGGACAAGGTCCAAGTCGGAGGTTGCATGGCCGGCTTCTTCAACATGTTCGATCGCCCTCAACTTGTCTCTCCCAAACGCATCTCTTCTTCGTCTCCGGTAACTAGTCAGAGTGCTGCTGCCTCCCCATCAAAGGATTCAGAGATCCAGCAACAACAAGAGCTTCGGGATGACGATATCAGGACACTGACTTTTGCACAAGGATCTAATAAGTCACCGTGGAGGTTCTGTAAAGAAGCTCCTCGCCTCTCGCTCGATAGCAGAGCTGTGGTGGACGCCAAGGGAAGCCTCAAAGCCAGACAGATGATGGATCGAGGAGAGGGAGAGAAGCAGCGTGGCTCACCAAGCGTCATCGCACGCCTCATGGGATTGGAGGAGCCATTGCCCGCTCTCCAGAGATCTGCCTCTGAGTCTAGGGTCAGCAGATTCGTCGTCGACGCCTTCAACTTTCAAAATCCCGTTTCGGATGCAAAGGGATCATCAGGTCAAGATCCGGCGGTCAGGAGCACCCGAGCGCAGCCAGCGAGGGCCCCCTCCCCGCATAGACGGCGAAAGAGCTTTTTCGATTCGGCGGAGCCCAGGCAATTCGACGATCTGGAAACCCTGAAGCAACTTCTGGAAGCTCTTAGGCTCAAAGGACTGTTACGCTCTTCAAACAAACAACGGAGAGGAATGGGCAACAGGAATCTCGTCGTCTTCGACAACCATCAATCACCTCCGACCAAATTAAAACCACCCGCCTTTGGCATCAGAAGAAGGACTCCTGAAAGGCAGCAGCGGAGAGTCTCTCCACTTCCATGGCGGAGACCTGCCTCGGAAGAGGTAGAAGCAACTCTCTTTCTCTCAATTTACACCAAAATTTGCTATAAAAGGTAAACAAACAAACAAACAATTGTGCAGATTTGGAATGTGGATGAGTATAGCAGACAGGGGAAAACGTTATTGGAGAGATGCGACAAGCTGCTCCACAGCATTGCCGAGATGGCCGCGTCTGAAGCCGGAGACTCACAGCCCAGTCCCGTCTCTGTTCTCGACGCATCGCTTTACCACGAGGACTCTTCCCCGTCCCCTGTCATGAAACGCAGCCTTGACTTGGAAGATCCCGAGTCGTGGGGTGCTTCCAATTCCATGCTCTCAGTCTCATCATCTGAGGAGTATGTGTACATCTCCGATATCCTCCGAGCCTCCCACTGCCTACCACAAGAGTCCGACATCTTCTCCTTGCTTGAGAAGCACCAATACCTCCAAGGGAAGCACAATCAGGAGAGGCGGCTCATCTTCGACGCTGTGCAAGAGATTGTGGGGCGGAGGAGGAGGCTGCCGCCGTGGACAAGGGTGGGAGAGGATGATGGTAAGATGCAGGAGGAGATCTGGTTCGAGTTTCAGAAAATGAGAAACACAAGGCCTGAGGCTTCGGCAGAGGACTTGGTCGGATACGTGTGCGGAGTCCTCGGGAGAGATCTCTCAGAGGACCGGTGGCGAGACTGTCAGGTGGACATGTCAGAAGCGGTTCTTGACATCGAGCGGCTCATATTCAAAGATCTCATCGCTGATACGATACGACATCTGGCTGCTCTTAACAGGTCCCACTCGCTGCGTCGGAGGCTCGTCTTCTTCTGATACAAACAAACTAGCTCAAAAATCTCTGACTCAACCTCAAACACAAGCCCACATTTCTCATGAAACATCATGGGAGACTCATGGGTCTTACTCTTAGTTTCTGGCTTTCTTTTTGTGTTTTTTTTGTATCATCAATTGAAAAAGCTCTTTGCATCATGGATTTACGCGGACAAATGGGGTGATTGATCATCCCTGCATTTACTACCCTCAAATTCCAATATATCCCGTCCCACGTCTACATATACCTACCACTCTTGTCTACAACTATACACAATGCAAAATAGGGGGTGAAATTATTATCTCAAATCTGATATCCGTTCGGATCCGCCCGAAAATTAGTATCCTGAAAATCCATATCCGGATAAAGATAGTAGGATCGGTGAAAAATGGATCCGGATAGCAAAATTTTAAAGTCCGGTTATCCAAATCCGGATCCGGACCCATTAAATACATTAAAATATATATATATATATATATATTACATCTATTGAGCTTTTTATATAAATACATATATATAAATTGATTTTAGTTTTTTTTACAATACAATATATTGATTATGAAAAATATCATTCAAAATTTGAACTTATAATTATTTATTTACTAACTGTTTTGATTATTTTGGTATTAATTTCGGATCCGGATCCAAATATTCTGATTGTTGGTCGGATATCCAAAGTCAAGATATCCGGAAGTCATGCATCTGGATGAGGATACTGTAAGCACGGATCTCACATATCCGAATCCGGATACCATGAAATTCCAAGATATTCGAATCCGTCCCACCCTTACATATACTTGTGACTCTTGTCTACAACTATATACTAGGGGTGAAATTATTATCCGGGATTCGAAATCCGTTTCGAAAATTAGGATATCCGGATAAGGATAGTAAAATCTAGGATCCGTGAAAAGAGGATCCGGATAACAAAATTTTAAGGTTCGGATATCCGGCTCCGGATCCGAACGCATCAAATATATTATATATATATTACATCTATTAAGCTATTTTTTATATAAATATGTATATAAAAATTGGTTTTAGTTCTTTTTATAGTATAATATATTGATCATGAAAAATATCATTCAAAATTTTAACTAATAATTTTAAAAATTATCTTTTTTTATTCATTTATTAATTATTTTAATATTAATTTCGGATCCAGATATCCGCGAATATCGTGACTGTTGGTAGGATATCCAAATTCCAGAAATCTGGAGGCCACATATCCAGATTTGGATATTTTTAGCTTGAATCCGAATCCAGATTCAAATACCCTAAAATTTCAAAATATCTGGATAGATCCCACCCCTAATGCTAAATGTTACTGGTTAATTTTATTATCGACATCAATCCACCCCTAATACTCATGAGTGTGGGGTTACCATTCATATCAGCCTTCCTTTGTAGGCCTTTAAATTTGTGGCTCGTAGTGTTATGGGCTTCAAGTGGACCGTTTCATATTCAAACCCATTTTCATCTCTTTCAGGAGTAGCCCATTCAGACCTAACAAAGAGCCATTGACTTTTGCGAGGAAATACAAAAGAGAGCTTGAAATAATCACATAAAACTCGTGTGATTTGTGTTTTACAAAGAAAAATGCAAAGACACGGATCCTACAAGCCTCTTTTATTTTTTATTTTATTTTGAAAAACAGAACCATATAGTATAATAATATTATCTCACAAGCGGTAATATACACATACACTTAACTTTTCAATTTGTTGGTAGGAAAAACGTTAATGGGAACAAGGCCACGTGAAGATGGAAGGACGCACCAATGAGAGTTCAAGCTGACAAGTCAGCAGAGAGGTCAGAGTCGTGGACCAATCCACTTTCCACACCACCACAGCCGTCCCTTCGACCCTTTGGCTGACAAATGTTCAAAGGCATAATATATATTGGGACCAAGATTTGCTTGGGACAAGCTATGCCCCACGACTCTCTCCCTAGTGCTGCTCTCTGGTCGCTTCTCCTTCTAGAGAACCAACCATTTCCACCAACTTTGTTTTCAGTTCACACCTCACTCTGGATTGCCCACCACCGCACCAATGAGTTGAGAATAACCCAACTTCTCTCTTCACTGTTCATAACTGGACTGGTCAAACTCCAGAACCCATCATCTCTCTCTCTCTCTGACCCTACACCTACACCCTGAGATTTCTAATGGGTGCACAATCTTCGCTAGGCCACCTCTTGTCACCAATCTCTCTCTTTTCTTTTTTAATTCCTTCATAATATTATTACACCTTCCTTCCTGGTTACTATTGAAATGATCTGATTGGTGCTTCATTGCACATTCCTTCCTTCCAAAGATGATTCGGAAACCGAAAGCAGCTCTGTGACAAAGAAGAGGAAAAGATAAGATGGACCTTGGGAGAATCATTGATTCTGTCTGAAGAAACAGTGAGTCCCTCTCTGTCATGCAGCTGCCGGATGCTTAGCAAAAGTAAACTAAAACATGATTTAAAGCTAATCTCCATAATAATTAATAATGTCTGATCACAAGAAATTAGAAAAAGAAGAGATGATGATTCGTTTAGTTTTGTCAGCTAGCTAGCTGCAATAGGAGGCCATAAAAATCAGTAACAGAAACACTCACTCATTGGTTGCTTTGCTTTGGCTGTCAAAGCATCATTTAGTTTTTGCCTTACAAGGACTGTCTTGTTGGGTCCCAACATGACTGAAAATGCCCCCTGATTTCCCACACAGAGCACAAGGATTTCTTTCGTTGTTCCACGTCCTTCACTCCAGTGATAACCATTCCTTTTCTCATAGATGAATCAGAAACCAATCCTTTTGCGTTTCGTTTCGTTTCATCCGAGTCAAAAGCCTGGAATTCAAATCACAGATAATAGATCTCAGCCTAAAAGGGCAAAATACCATACCTACGACTGGAATAGGATAAAATATGGGATAAGGGGATAAATAAGGAATCCTTCAAATGGTAAGTTTCAAAGTGAAAGTGTTATGGTATGATCTTGTCTGCCTTTTCTTCGGAAAAGCCAAGATTGTGGGTGTAACTGTTATGAAAAGATAAAAAGATTCGTGAGATCTTTCTTTCTTGTGACTTTTTCCTTCAACTAGGCACCTGCTTTATGGCTTCTCTCTGCCAACAAAGAAAGATAAAGTGACATTTCTAAAAGCTATTTATAACCCTTTGTTAGACACTCAGTCCCCATTCGGATTCTCACAACCAAAAAGATTGGTTGCCTCCGCCACTCAGAATCACATTTACCTTTTATAAGATCAAACCCTTTTCCACCTTTGTATTCAATACTCTGTCCTGCAGAAATCAAGAGGCCATATGAGCTATCTACATGCACGCCTCCTCAGGAAAAGAAACATGCTTATCGTAAGAAGTTTCATCATCTTACTACTCAGCTGCATAGCCTTTAAGTTAGCTTGCTGCTTCTCTAGCAGCATTTCTTCTTTGAAGGCGCTTCCCCTCGTAGGCCACTTGGAGTTTGAAGATGTCCATCACGCCTCAAAAGATTTTGGAAATCGATACCAGTTGCTTCCTTTGGCGGTCTTACATCCCAAGTCTGTAAGCGACATCGCCTCAGCAATACGACACATCTGGACGATGGGGCCTCATTCACAGCTTACAGTGGCAGCGAGAGGCCGTGGACATTCACTCCAAGGCCAAGCGCAAACAAGACATGGAATTGTTATCCACATGGAATCACTCCAGCCCCAGAAGCTACAGGTCCACAGTGCGGGTGGTCCAGCTCCATATGTTGATGTATCTGGTGGTGAGCTGTGGATAAACATTTTGCATGAGACCCTCAAGTACGGGCTTGCACCAAAATCATGGACGGATTACCTACATTTGACTGTAGGCGGTACTCTGTCCAATGCTGGAATCAGCGGCCAGGCATTCCGACATGGACCACAAATCAGCAATGTTCATCAACTCGAGATTGTCACAGGTTAGTTCAAAGTACATCATAGAATTGCAGACTGTGATATTGTTTAGACTACACGGTGACTACTAAAACCAAACCCTCGACAGATTCTCGGAAAGATAATGTATACTCACTTATGTCATGCCTAGCAACTGCAGGAAAAGGCGAGATCCTAAACTGTTCAGAGAGGCAGAACAGCGACTTATTTCATGGTGTTCTTGGTGGGTTAGGTCAGTTTGGCATCATAACAAGGGCAAGAATAGCACTGGAACCAGCACCAACCATGGTAAACAAGAATCTTACTTGTTTTTAAAAACGAAAAGGTGTGTCAAAACTGATATAGCTATGTATGTAATAATAATGGACAGGTTAAATGGATGAGAGTGTTGTACCTGGATTTTTCTGCTTTTGCGAGGGACCAAGAGCGTCTGATTGCGGCAGATAAGAAATTCGATTACATAGAAGGGTTTGTGATAATAAACCGGACAGGCCTCCTGAACAGCTGGAGGTTAACCTTCACAGCAGAAGACCCTTCAGAAGCCAGCCAGTTCAAATCTGATGGGAGGACTCTCTATTGTCTGGAAGTGGCCAAGTACTTTAAGCTAGATAACAAAGATATAATCAAACAGGTGAATGAAACGAGGATAGCACTTGCTGTTTACACAGATGATGACATTGGAACTGAATAATATTTATGTTGCAGGAAGTGAAAGAATCATTATCAGAACTAAGCTACATCTCGTCGACACTGTTTTCATCGGAGGTGACATATGAGGAATTCTTGGACAGAGTACATGTGTCTGAGATAAAACTAAGATCGAAAGGGCAATGGGAAGTTCCGCATCCGTGGCTCAATCTTCTGGTACCAAGGAGCACAGTGAATCTGTTTGCAAGAGGAGTGTTTGGAAACATCCTAAGGGATACAAGCAACGGGCCAGTCATCGTATACCCAGTGAACAAATCAAAGTAAGTAAGAGCAGAAACCAGAGAGAGAGTTGATGATTGGTTTTTGAAAGAAAGGATTGATTGTTGTGAATGAATCAGGTGGGACAATCGAACATCGGCGGTGACACCGGAGGAAGAGGTGTTCTACTTGGTGGCGATCCTGACATCGGCGGTTCCAGGGAAGGAGGGAGTGGAAGAGATCCTGAAGCGGAACCAGAGAATACTGGAATTCAGCCAAGAAGCAGGGGTAGGCTTGAAGCAGTATCTGCCACATTACACCACAAGGCAAGAGTGGAGATCCCATTTCGGAGGCAAGTGGGAAGAGTTTGTGCGGAGGAAGTCGAGGTACGATCCTCTGGGAATGCTCGCGCCAGGGCAGAGAATATTTGACAAGGCAGTCGCATCATACTCATGACCCATCATGCCATGGAGAGAGATACATACACTACATCTCAACCTCAATAATGAACATACATTACTACTCATGTCTACTGTACATATATATATATATTCCTTCCTCTCCCTCTCACTCTTGCTCATAATTCCCGTCCAGTCCCGTGTAAGACCATATTCCCGTATCATACAAGCTATCAATTCTTATTTGGGAATACAACGGAAGGCTACGAAAAGTTCCATTTGTCCCAAAATATATATTTATATAAGAATATATTGCTATATATGAGTTTTCTAATTTTACATATATATGTTATTAACTTTTTAGTATACTACCAAAATTATTAATTAATATTATATTTTATGTAAAATTCTAATTTGTTTTATATAAAGTTGTAAACACGATTATAAAACCCTTTCAAACCTCGACACATATGTTAGTTTATTGAGATTTGAGAGTGTTGGTCTAACTAGACTTTATTTTGATTTGTTTAATTTTATTATGATTTTAGTTTATTCAATTGCATTTTGTTAGTATCATTAATTTGAAGTTTGAACCTTATTTTTATTTGTTGGATTTTTAATTATTCTAGTTTATTTTATTTCATTTTGTTTCTTTTTTTATTGATAATTAATGTAAATCCCAAATCTATAGAGGGCCCAAACTAATCTCCGGAGAAGGTATAGCCTAAGGATAAACCTTGTTTTCGGATATGCAAATGGGCCGAAAGCAAGAGCTCATATTCGTGTAGGTGTTTTAATTTCGTACTTAAAGCGTGTTGGCACTACAAACTCGTCTCCTTAAGCCCTAGATTCTTAAAAGATTTCGTTTTGCTATTGTTATGGGTTTTTTGCTTTTCTAAAAAATGTGATGCACGTGATTTAGATTTTACAATTTTCGTTTATCATATTTTTTTGGGAATTCCCGTTTCGAAGTTCCTGTCCCGTGCCGTATTGTATTTGTCTCGTCCCAAATTGTATATAGGATATGAATGGGGCAAGTATTTTGGATCCAAAATTTCTGTCCTATTTCCGAAAATTCACGTTATGAATTGCCGTTTGCCCACCCATAACTGTAATCATATCCGAAACTAAAACCAAAAGGGTCATCTTCCCCTTTGGATAGGGCTCTAATTATATGGGTTTTGATAGACTTTAGTTTCCAGGCCCAATAGACCCAAAGTTGACTTTTTTTTTACAATCACTATACGTATACCACTGCAAAACGACACAAGACACACCAACTAGGAAAGATTTGAGCAACTTTCTTTCTTCACGCGCCAACAACGTCAATCCTCAATTATTTGAGACCCTTTTCTTTTTCTTTCCATTAATTATAGTTCTTGATCAATTCATGTATGTGGATGGACAAGTAAAAATTTATCTATCTCAAACAAACACTTGTTACAGAAAAGCAACCACTAATTTTAACATATTACTTGTATAATTAACAATCCGATACATTTTGGAGCAATAAGCAAAGGGTATCGATATGTTCCCTCAACATAGGCATTTTTTGATTAAATGGCAAAAGACAAACCTAACTTTCTTTTTCTGGTGAATCTGTAGAGATTATTATTACACATCTTTTTCTTCTTCTTTTTCTTGTCCTATTTTTATATAATAATAATAATAATAATAAGGTCACCTCTCACCTGTGGTGTGGACTCCATTCACATGACTCATTTACTAACTCTTTTTAATGGTACAACAACCTCTTCTTCTTCTCTCCCTCCCTATCTTTTCTTCACTTTTTGGTTAATCCTCTCTTCATCTCCTGCCCCAAAAAATGACAATTTTACATTTACATTCATTAAGTTTAACCGCGGTCAAATCGTCCATTTATCACTCATTAGCCATTAGGCTACCTACCACTAATGACTTACCAGTGGTTAGTTATTTTGAATGGGTTTAGATCCCAACGCGGCCGGGTAACATCCCTATCAGTGATAAGCTCGGCATTTGGCACTTGTAAGACTCTGCCAGTTCACTTGTAGATTCATCCTTGTCAAAACAAGACGACGCTGAGCCTGAACCGCTAGTGTCTTCAGTTGCCGCAGACTCATCAAACTCAAAAAAATGGTGTGTTGGTGATGCAAATGGGCTCTCTGGCAGCCTATCTTCCAAGCTGAACAAACAAATACTCAGATCCTCTTCAAGCTTAAGAAAAACCAAAAAAAAAAAAGAGACTATCCAAGGTTATCTTACCACTCTGCTAGTTTGATTGTATCCTCATCAAATCCTTCCCTGCCACTGCCCTTCTGGTTCACTGAAATTGCCGGTGGAGAGTTGTCTGCAGGAGAGAAAGGTCAGGTTATCACACATTTCAGACAAGGATGAACTAAATAATGAGTGCAAAAGAGAACCTAGTAGTGTTTGGTCGAAAGGGTTAGGGGAACAGAGTTGAAAATGCTTCTTAAGCTGCAGATTCATCAGCCTTGTGCTCTGAATCTCAAGAGCTTGTTCTTCAAACCTCCTCCTCCACAACAGCTCTTGGGTGTCAAGGCCGGTGGGGGTTCCATCCGGAGATGGCTTAGTCCTGCACAACACAAGAGGAGGAATCAATGTAGTTGTCAGCGAACACAAAGAGGAATGAGAGGAGCAACAAGGGGAAGAGCCAAAGTACCTGTACTTGTCAGCTACTTTGCCTTTCTCCTTGTAAGGCTTAACAAGAACCCTGGAATCACAAACAAAGTGAGGGTTCGCTTTGGCCAGAATGCTCTTCACCGTGTCCGGGTACACGAAGGTCACGAACCCAAACATCCTCTTCTGTTGGTACGGTATCCTCACGTCCTGAACTGGTCCATAGGTACTACACCAAGGCCATTGCTTTCAGTAGATAAAACTCTCAAGGAAAGGAATGGGAGGAACTTTACCTGAAGTAGTTTGAAACATCTTCTTCCCCGAAGATACTGTCCGCCGGGAAAGTCAGATAGATCTGTCTGGACGCAGGGCAGGCCATCGCCGAGAGGTCAATCCTCTCTGGCCTCCAGCTTCCAAACTTGTGCAAGTCGTCGCCCATCAACAAAGCAGCTGCTCTGCAACACATTTTACCATGGTATAAGTAAGACTATTATACCCATATCATGAAAAGAAAAAAGGTCCGACCTTTGGGATTCGCTCTGCTGCAAGTTGACACCTTTGGGGAACTGATGGGCAAGTCTGGGCGGAACAGACTTGGACCGAAGCAGCCCGCTGCACTTTTCCATCACCAGATGGACGAATTGGCACTCGTAGGAGCAGTGTCCCCATCCGAACCCTAAATCGGAGGCCATGAGACCAAGCTCTTTCTTGGCCTTGGCTATGACGGAATGGAGGAGATTCTGAGGCCCGAAGGCTAACCTTATCATCTCCTTCTCCCCGTGATCCTGAAGAAGGAGAAGACCCATTATCTTGGAAGCATTTGCTGGGTCTAAGCTCTGGATTCTAGAGAGCACGATCCTTGTTGCTTCGTACACATCCATGGACTCTAACCAACCTTGTCTCTCTCTCACTCACTCACTCTTTTATCTTTGGCAGGAAAAGAAAGAAACACTGCTTTTCTTGTCTTGTCTTGTCTTGTGTACAAAGGATGTTTGGTTTCTAGTCTTGGACTTTAGCAAAGTTTCAAAGCTTTCTTTCTCAACTACCAAACCATCATCACTTCCGCACCACTCCACTCCACTCCATACCTAAGCTTCCTCCTCTCTGTTTCCTTCAAAACAAAAGTTGCCTCGTCCTAGTGTGGTTGCAACCAGAGGAAGAAATGGGAAATTAAAAGTTGGAGAAAAGCAGAGTGGAGTGAGTGACTGTGTCTTTTTGGGGCTCCAACTCCCAAGTGAGTGGTCAAAGCGTCAAACTTTGGAGTTTTGCAATCAAACACTCCCTACCTCTCTCATTTCTAAATTCTTACCATTTCTGTTCTTAAAAACTTGTTTGTGTAAACAAGAGAATGTGTGTTTCTGATTTTGAAACTCTTTTTTTTTTCTCTTAAATTAATTGATTTGACCAGTTGTTTCATAATATTCCAAGATATGCATACATTTTAAATTACAAAAGCTTATTATTAGTATTTTTGGCTAAGAAAAGTGCTTTTGAATAATTGCAAAGTTACAAAGATAGAGGCATATGGGTCCAATAGTCAGTGAGATTGCAATAAAGTTTTATAAATCGTACTATAGGATTGTAAAATTATCATCAACAAAGATACTCTCAATTAATTAAGAAAATCTTCTTAAAGTTGTACATGATGAGTGTTTTAAAATGAGAGAAATTAGAGCAATCATTATAATGACGTCGATATGGCAAAGTTATACCATCAGCATTGCTATATTTACACTCACGCATAGCTTTGGACTCTAGTTTTTTTTTGTATGAATGAAATGCCATTATTTCCAAAATTATTGTATTCTCTTTTATTTTAGTTTTTTTGGTTCTTTTAAAAAAGGGACCCAAATGTAATAAGATGACTGCACGTTCTCTTGCTTTCAACCCTCTGACACTTCCATTCGCACACAACACAACACAACACACACTCTCTCTATATCCACGCGCACCGTATGGGTGTGATTCTCACGCGCCGTTCATCCACAAACACAAATATTGATTCTTGTGTTTCTTTCCTATAGAGCTTACCCTTCTCTCCAATGTTTTGAAAACCGGACTATACCGACCGGTCCAACCGGTTTAACCGAGAATCGGTTATTTGACCGGGTCTAAATTGAGTCAAAATCCGGATTTGAATTAAACTGGCAAAACCGATAAACCGGTTCACAAAATTTAAGTCAAAATTTTAAGTTTTTCAGTCAAAAAAGTTTAAACTATAATTTATAATCACTATTAATTTACTTTCAAATTCATTTTCATTTTGTATTTTAAATAAAAAAACAATGTTTTATATACAAAATAGATTAAAATCTTGTTATGTACATATTGTAATGATAATTATTACATGATAAATCATATTTAATATTTTATTATTATAATATGAAATGGTCTAATATATTATTTTTTTATAATTTTATTTTGGTAAAGATATGAAATTATATAAAAAATCAAAATATAGAAATATTTTTTTTAAATTAGTATATTATCTACTATTATTAGCTTTAATATATATATATATATACATATATATAATTAAAAATATGAATATTTAAAAACTCGGTTAGACCGGTTAAACCAACTAACCAACAACGATACCAAATCGATGTCCAGTCCGGTTTTCAAAACATTGCTTCTCTCTCATCTGTTCACTCCAAAACACTCCTCTTCTGCTTTGAATCAAATTAATTTTATGTATCAGAAAGTTTGTGTTGTGCTTATTTCTTTTGAAACAGTCAACGTTGTTCTCGTTCCAATCAATGCTTTCGTCCTAGTAAATACGAATTCACTCACCCAATCGAGAGAGATTCAAATGACCATAACCCAAGTAACACTCTCCAATATATGGGCCTGTTTTTTTTACAAGAGACCCAAACATTAAAACACACACCCCTGAATCCAATTTCTGCCTTGAGAGATTTCACTAGCGATATTCTTCTGCTCTAGCATGTATTCACCTAGTCTCAAATTCAATTTCTTCATAAAACAATAATAACAAAAATCGTAGACCAAAAACTTGTCCGGTAAGGTAACATCAAAATCATGAGAATGAATGTCGTCAACAAATCTGATTTCTATATCTTATCTAAACAAAAGGGCAGGTAGGTTGGTAACTGATGCAGATGAGAGAAAAACGGATCGGTGTTTTTTAAAAGTAAAACAAGCAAAATTAAAGAAACCAAAAGGAGTCCCATACACACGCCTCGTCTCGGCTCTCCGGTGGATATATATATAACTTTTTGAAAAATCACCGCACATTTTGCCTCGCCTTGATCATCCGCTTTAGTGTTGGCAGCCAGAAGTTCCCTTCGTCCCATTCGCTGGTCGTCAGAAGTACCTGTTTGAGTGTCAAAAACACCGACTCTCTGTTAAACACCAAATAGCAAGGAAGAACCAGAGACCATCAATCCACCAACTTATTACCTGTAATTGAAGGGCTGTACCAAAGTCATGGTTGTCCAGAGCTTGGCAGAGCTGTGCGAGTTTGTCCGCAGCATTCTTGGAGATGTCTCCGCTATTGAGTTTCACAAACAGAGCACCTAATTTTACTGAGTTGTCTTCTATCTCACGCTTCTTGACAGGTTTTGCACGTGCGCCTCCCAGAGCTTCCGATGTCTCGTTGAAAAGCCTTGTCAGCGTTGCTACCACAGGTTTCTGGTGGGCTGGATCAGTTTACAAACAGGTGATCATTTGACTTTTTGTCAGAATCAAACACAGACAAATGGGGTGCTGGTGTCACATTGTACAAATACCTGGAACGTTGGAAGTATCTGCAGTCTGAACAGTTGGTGGCGGAGCTGCAGGCGTAGGGGCTGCCTGACTAGGCGCCTGCTGTGTTGGAGGACTTGCTGGTTGCACAGGACCTAGAGCAGATCTTGGAACAACTCCCGGGTTTTGCATGGGCGTAAATGTTGATGGAGCAACAACTTGGGGCATCTTGGGGTTGGGATATTGTACTTGCGAAGGGCCAGGAGATACATATGGACCAGGACCGGGGGGAGCAGGGTATGGATTGTTAGATGGTCCCTGATGATATAGCTGTTAGATTAGTTAAACTTATAAAGTGCAGGCAACATCCAACACAATCGAGTTCAAAAGTCCACATACATTGAATGAATGAGGAGTAATGGTTGGCTGCTGATATTGATCTGCATTCTTCAGTGCATGGGGAGTTGAAGGAACAAAAGTAGTTCTGGACTGCTGAGGATTGCTTGCGGGAGCTGGAGGAAACGATGGCTGCATATACACACCATAGTCAACAGTTAGCCAAGATTCAAAATCATAACAGAAACGGAAAATCTCCTGATATAGACATATGAGAACTGCTAGATAAGGATGATCATTAATGCATGATAGCGTAAGGAAAGAATGAGAAAAAGAAAATGCAACAACGCCAAGATTTCAGAAACCTGCAGAGCTGGCTGAGCTTGGTGAGGCATAAACATGGTAGGTTGCGGCATGGGTGGATGTGAAGCTGGAGGGACATATACTTGATTATAAGAATCAGTGTATTGTTGTTGTTGATACTGATTATCATATGGGTTAACAAGGATGTTTGGTTGCACCTGAGTTGGTTCCTAATCCCACAGAAGAATAAAGACAAGATTTGTTATCCGTAATAGCTAAATGGATTCCAGAGATCTATAAGTTTCCACTTAAATAGTTGCTCAAAGTCCCCAAAAACAAAAACAAAAACAAAAACCTGATTATATGGCATGGTACTTTGAGGCTGAGTGTTGTCTGAAGCTGCAGTGTTAGTCTCTGCAGATGTAATATAAAATGATAAGCTAACTTTATCATCAGAACTCTTTTAAAAATAATCAAAACACAACTGCTTACGCACCAGGTTCAGCAGCCAGAGAAATACGATCACGTAATATAGAAAGTTCAGGTGACAAGCCACCAGAATCCAGAACTTTCAAGTACTTCATTGCCGTTGTAAGAAGCCCTTGGCTGGCCAATATCTCGGCATAACTCTCAAAGAGTTTACATAGAGATGCGCTGAACCTTTTGTTGCCAGTTGCCAAAGCAAGGACAAGAGTCTTCTCCATAAGATCCTATTAAAAGAAAAGGGCAGAAGAATATGAGCAGAGAAGTCCAACTAAATTTATGCACAAAACACAGAAAGTGATACACACCTGAAGAAGCTCAGCATAAGATCTTCCGTCACGCTCATTCGCAAGGCTCCTCGACCAAATTTCTACTGTTCTGTCAACATTGCATGCGCAAATGTAGCACAGAACTGCAGCCAAAGTGTTACCAGCAGCCATCAACTTTGAGGCAAGGACATCGCACAGGCTGGTCCATTGTTCTCCTTGTGCAAACTGTTTGCCAATGATAGAGCAGCATTCATTACAAAGCAGTTTTATAGTGACCAAAAACCGTAGCCGTTGCAGGCATCATGTCACACTGACAAATAGTTCATCTCGCTTAATGAGTCAACGGATGTAACATATCACATTACAATGTTAAAAGAGCTAAAGTGATAGCGGAAAATATTTTGGTAGAGTAAGACATGAAAAGGCAGATCCAATTTCATTTATGATTACTGGAATGCTTTATAAACGATATCAATTTATAAATTTCCGTTTTTTTCTAAGCACTTTTTCCCCGGTTTGAAAAACTTACAGTACAAAGGAGAGCAAGAGTTTCCTTCCAGAACTTAAGTGACCTTGTATAGACAAAGCTTGTGAGATCGTTGTTCACCATCGCAGAAACAACCTGAAACAGATTAACATACAGTAGTTTAGAGATTTTGTGACCACATGCAGATGGCCCTAATCTACATATCAAGTTGGAAAGGAAAATACAAATACCTTCATGTAAGGTGCACTGCTTGTCTTCAAATATTTCTCACGAGTACTCTCCCACAATGCTGTACCACCAACATGAGCAATAACTAAAGCATCGGCCATCTTATTTGCAGATATACACTGATCAACCGCTTCCTTGTAATCTCCAACAACCAAAGCACGCTGGATGACATCATCAAATACGGGGTCAACGCTTTCTTCCTCTTCTTCTGGCATTTCTTGAGTTTCTTCTACCTTGGCATCAAAATCTGTGTCAGGAGGCATAAAATCTTTGGCAGATGTAGATACAGGTGTATCCGGTTTAGCAGGAAAGTTGTTAAAGAAGTCTTCTCCATTGTCCATAGCAAATGCAGCTGCCTCGTTACTGTCCTCAGGCTCCGGTGCATGTGTCGCAGTATCCTCTAATCCAATGCCATCCAGATTTGACAAGAGCTCGCTTACAGCCTGATCCTTTTCCACAGAAGGCAAACTAAAACCAAGATGGCTGATCAACTTTGTTCTTGGCGTTCCTTCCTCTTCGAACATAATTTTCAGCAAGCCCCATGTCTCCTTCTCCTCTTTGGATCTGCGAAATCAGTGATATGAAACAGAACAAACCTAAGTTGTCTGACGAGTTTGGTAAGTGTGAATATGAACGTTATCAAACACAAGGATGGCATACTCAGTCTCTTCAGATTTCTTCTCACACAAACCCCTTAGAGAAGTCTTATCTCCATTTTCTATTGCAGCTTCAAATTCAGAAGTTCGACTCACCAAACTCTGTTCTGTAACCAGGCCGTGCAAAAAAACCTGAACATGACATTTACTCAAATAAGAATCGACAAAGAAAGGGTATAACATAAGACAGTACCATCCCTGAATAACTACCTCAGATTGAATGCTCAAAGGACCCTTTGAAGGGGCCTTTGCATGAAACGATACAAGCTTTCCCCCGAATCCAAAAGATGCACCAACCGGGCGTTTACACCACTTTGGTGCTTTTAAAGGAGCTGCATAAAGAGGATTATAAGAAGTGATGTTGGTTCTGATGCCTCCAGCACAAGAACGAAAAACAAAAAAATCAACGGTACGCAAATTGTTCAGAATGGGTGAATGACATTACCGGTACCATAATTATTCTCCTCCGCACCATAGCGACTGCAACCCTGCACCAAAAGGATCGAATACATAGTTATTTTTAGTTTATTCTTGGTGGGGAAAAGGGTGATCTAGAGTCCAACAAGTCTTGCTAATGAGGTATTCTCAAATGGAAAGTGCCTATGATTAAACCCTAAAACATTTTATCTCCAGTAGAACAGCAAACTGGGGATCCGAAATCTAAATAAATTATGGGAGGGAAAAACAGTCCATAGGGCTGGATTCACAGGTTCATTATTTTTTATGCCTCATACATTATTTATTTTCATCTACAACAAAATATTTTACAAATGCTATAGGGCAAACTACCAAGATACCTCGATGTTGTAGATGCCAATTTTCCCATCAAAAGAAGATGCTGATATAACTCCCGGTATTTTTGGGTACCAATGAACATCAAAATTCCAATTGTTGCCAGCAGGTAGCTCAGCCACAATCTGATACGGTTGGATCAAGTTCAGTCAAAATAAAGATTAGTTCAACTAATTAGCCAATAAAAGCTAGCAAATCCGTATCTTTAATCAATTCATTTTTCCTACCTCTGCTGTATTAGTGTCCCAGCAAATAGTTCGATTGTCCTTAGCACAGGTAAGAAGATATGAGCTGTCACTTGGACACCACTCCATTGCAATCACACCTGTCAGGTAAGAAGTATCACCACTACATTTCACCAAGACTTCAACACTATAAAGAATGACTTCAACACTAGAAAGAATGAAGACAACAAGACTATGATATTATGGCATCACTAAATGACACTGAGATGGCTGATCTACACGGCTTTTCACTTATCAACAATAGAAATTCTATCAAGACAAACAGAAACTTTTCCCTTATCAGCAATCGAATATACCAAGATAAAACAGAAACACTGAAAGAAAATTATTCTGATAGCAATGATTTGAAAAATACCTCTTTGGTGTCCAGAAAACTCGCGCACAGGTGACATTGTATTCCTCATGTCCCAGAGCTGATTGCAGATACTTTACATCACTAAAAGAACCCAATTTAAACTATGTAAAGCAAGGCATTAAATGATTCCTTACCTTCAGAGTAGGTGAACTGTCGTCATCTGATGCAACCATTATCTGAGTGGCAATGTCAGGGTTCCATTGTAAAACAGAGCACCGGCGTCGAACTGAATCTGCGAAGCTGTTGATTGATAATAGCTAGAATCAAGATTTTGATGGCACATACTGAGCGCCTCAATAAAATGACTTCAAAAACTGAATACTTACTTAATTATAGGCTTCTGCTTCCTCAAGTCCCAAATTACTGGGGAAAAATAATTAACACGATTGAGCAGAAGCAGAATTAGAGTTGAAAGAAATGAAATACTAATTAACCAAGATAGAGGAAAAGGGAGAAAACAGTGATTCTCACCCGTAGTCCCATTGTATGAGGTAGATGCTAATATCTGCTGAACTTTTCTATTCCACGATATAAAGGAGATTTCACCTTGCGTAGCAGAGCCAGTACCCTGCATAAGGCGCTCATAAAGTTAGATATGCTCTCCAGGATTCAATCAACAAATACCATGCAGTTCCGACAGTATGAAAATGCAAATACAAGTAAGGCATCTTGACTTGTAAGAAGAGGTGGTATACCTTGAGAAGTGGAAAATGAGAAGGCTCTGAAGGCTTTGCTAAATCCCAAATGCAAATCTCACCATCATCAGCACCAGAAGCAAGTAGATTAGGGGTGATAACATTAAACTCAAGACCACGAACCTGAAAAACAAGGATATGTACATCAAATGGGGAGTGTTACACAAAAAAACGTTGTTTATCAAGCAGAAAGATAAAACTCACGGGCCCTTTGTGAACTGTAAGATGTCCAACGAGTGCATTTTCACTGGACTCGGAACTGAAAAATCGTGACGAGTTAGACTTGTCCAGATGAAAATTCGATACGAAAAGCAAACAAGACAATGGTTTCGATCACTAAGCTTCAACAAATTGCCTTAACAGTTAGTTTATATTGCGAATAGGAAACAGTGATCACTCGGATCCAACATGATAGCTTACGAATTCAATTGCATAGAAATAGTAGTAGAAAAGAGAAAAGCACCTGATCAAAGAAAGCGGATTCCACAGATCTATATTTCCGTCGACAAGGCCGCCGGCAATAAGACCAAGGGAGAATTCCTCGGATCCAGATCCGTTTTTACCCCAGGCGAGCCTATTGAAGCGCTCGGAGCTAGGGCTTTCCCCAACGAGAGTCAGGTCGCGATCCTCAGACTGAAAGTCGAGCTTAAAGATCTCGAGATTGGCGGAAGAGCTAAAGGACAGATCGACGGCTCCGGCCATGGTACCGGCGGCCATGTAAGGAGCATCGGGAGCAAGAGCGACGGAGGCGGATCTGCCCACCCCCTTGATGCAAGCCATGATAGAGGATCGGGGAGGAGGAGGAGGAAGAAGAAGAAGATGGGATTAGGGTGTGAACTTGTAATGCAAATTGGGATCTGAAGAAGAAGAATTACGGAGAGGAGTTACCATAATAATAAAAGAAATTAGAATCGAAAAAACTAAAACAAAAACATCTGACTGAGCATTTCGATAGGGGTGGAACTGTCCTCTTACGTCATCAGATTAAGGGCAATCTGGGAAACTCGTCTAATGTTCTCACAGCCATTGCATTCATGACACATCGTCACCTATTCTTTCAAGCCTTAATAAAGCCCATCTAATTTGGGCCCAGTTTTTTGTAGCTTTTTTTATATTCTAACAAATTTCGTAGACCTTGAGCGAATGAGATAGAACCAAAAAAAAAAAAACTCTACCCGTCATAGACTAAGGAAGAGAATAAAGGTAATTTAAAGTTACTCCCTCTCCGATGTCCGGTGCTTTTGTCGGTATCGTGAGAAGCAGATGGTTGTAAACTAGTAGATTCTACGTTCGACATGAAGTCTAGAGGATGTTCTGGAGTTTTTAGTTAGAAGACGATGCGATATTATTCGCCATCTGGATTTTATGAATTATTGTGATTCTTTTGCTTGGTGTTTAGTTTCTAGTCAATTTTGGCTATTTATTTGATTTAAGTTTTGTAGTTCAAACTTATTCAACTGCGACTTCACTGAAGCTAACTCGGAACAGAATTGACAAAAGACAATCAAAGAAGAAGATTTATCAAAATTAAGAAAATTGTTATCATGTTATCGTAATAGATTTTGGAAGTCCGGCTGTGGATTCGGGAACACCTAATTGTCTACCTTCGATTCGAAACAAGATCATCTTGATATCGCTAATGTGTAGTCAACGATTATTATTCTTACTTATTTTTCAGTGCGGAAAAAATCTTTAGTTTCTCTTTGTAATTCATTTGTTGATCTGTTTCAATGATGTAATCTATTTTAAATTAATTTCAATATAAAATAAAATGTTAAAAAAAACAAATATCTTAAGAATGATGTTTTCGTTTTGTTGTACAACAAAACAAAAAGAAAAGTAGAAATACTAGTACTTGTTAAGAACAAATCATGTGTTCCAGATACTAAACCTAAGAGCATCATTATCTCTGAACTCTTAAGAGTTTCATTTGATTAAAACGAATTAAAATTAATTGAAAAATTCATTATTTGGTGAAAAAATACATGAGATAGATAAGTGCAGAGAGACAGAAGAAACGTTTCATCTTGCCACGTGGCGAGCAACAATTGGACCTTTTTTTTATTCTCTCTCTTTCCTTCCTTCTTCTTCTCCGATTTTCCTGAAAATTATCAAACAAAAATGGATTCCATCGATTTCGAAAACATGAAATCAGAGAAATCAAACACGAATCCATCAACCCAAGCTCATCAGAGCAATGAGTTCCACATCGGAGGCTGACGCTGCGAGTGTCGTGAGGATCGTGACGCCATCGCTCGACCCCAAAAGACACAAAGGCCGAGCTGGTTAGAAAGCTCCTTCCTTCTATGCGTAATTGCTACTGGGTTTTGTGTTTCTCCTCCTCTACGTTTCTCAATTGTGTGATCGGTGATAAATCAACGGTGAATTAGACGATGAAAAAGAGGAAGAAGAGTTTTCGTTTTCTTGTGTAAACGCGCAAGAATCTCCGATAACTGCGGCGGCGATGATTTAACCGGTCAAAAGAAAGAAGAAATTGAGATCTGGGTCTCACGATTAAAGTAGAAAAAAATTTGTGAATCTCAAACATTAATTTATATTAAATTTAATATTAAACAATAGGTTAAGAACTCTTTAAGAGTTCAGGGATAATGATGTTTAAGAGTAGAGTTGAAATGATATCCATTTCGTATTGAATTGTTTGGACCAAGTAGCAGCAAAATGCCAACTTTTCTTGGTGTCGGCAAAATTGGGCTGTAATTGGGTCCAATGGATTGTTAATGTGTTTAAATAGCCCAAATTTCCGAAACTTAGTGTCATAATATATGTTTCCTGCGGTACAAAATACAATACGATAACTCCAAATAATTCAAAGGGAATATGATTTTTTATAATTTATATACTTTTAAAAGGTCAATGGATTATTAACAAGTGTAAAAGAATGTGCTGAAACATCGGATCGGATCTGGCCAGTGGGTACAAGAAATTCCCATGTTCGGCTCATATTAACAAGTGTCTTGCATTTGTCAATCTCAGATTATATTAATGGTTGTGATATGGATTTTAACATATTCATGTATAGATCAAAGGTTTTTTACTCGGAAAAGAGAAACGAACAAGGGATTATGATAATGGATATAAACAAATATTACTAAAAAAATAGTGCGTATTGAAGGGATTATGATAACGGTACTTTTTCTTTGCAGTTATATCATAAATGCATGTGTTAGGAAGAAAGGAATAATAAAGTGCGAACATTAGGATTGTAGCATCGAGTCACATCACATGGCATAACATGATCGCACGGCGACGTTGACATTTTCTTTACTTTTGCCTTTCAGATCTTCTAAATTATACCTCTTCATTTTATCATCAGAGTTATGCATCAAGGTCAAAGACCAAGAATCAAAGGCCATATATTTACCAGCGAAGATTAGTAATTTAATAGTTCACCCATTGTTGTCAAATATAATAATAAATACAACATTGTATTACATGAAACATAGATCAATCATTAAATCAAAACTACACTTCGTTAAAGAAAACAATATATTTTACTATATAAAAAAGAATGCGCACGATGAAAGTGTGACACGTAGACAAAATTATAATTCACGAGATCGTCACATATGTATATTTTAATTAGGATGCCGACACGTGGCAATATACTTATATATAAATTTAAACTAATGAAAAGTTATTAATTTATGAATAAGTAAATTAAACCAATCAAAGAAAAGGAAAAAAAAATTAGCATGACATAAACAAAAGCTTCGTCGATAGAAAGGAAATAGATTTATTTCTAATCGAATAAACATATAAAATAAATATCATGATTATTAAGAAAAAGGCAATCGAAAAAAAAATGTAGTTACCAACAAACAAAAAAGTAAAGTGTCACAACATGTTTTAATGGTCGAAAGTGTCATGGTACTAAAAAGAAAAATACACAAAACAATTGAAAAAACGAAAACTCTATCTAATGCCAATACGTTGAGCAAAATATAAAAAATGCCAAAACATAAGTCATTGAAAAAAAGGGTAGAATGTAGAAGTCATTATGTTTAACAAAAGATATGTTAAAACGTATTGAAAAAGGCACAATGCCTTATTTCTTATTGGAGACCAAACTCTATATAATAACATCAATAACTTTCATCATTTAACTGTGTGCTCAATTTGTTTATTCTCTTAATCAAATTTGAAACGAGCAAATCATGAATTCGAGAGTTACACAAATTGATCAAAACTATTTAACTTTGAAATGTGTTACTCGTCGTACTTTTGAAAGTATGAAGCTAAAAAGTGTAAAGTAAATAATATATTCATGAGATTGAAACTTCTATTACTTGATGAGAAAGTTAGTATTTTATTAAATTATGTATATCGGTATTTATTATATAGATTCACGCTAAATGTTTTTATATTATCTTTTAACAAAAAAATAGGATTCAATGCTTTGTGCATCATTCTATGCTTAAAAATTTTGGAGATCGACTATGCGAAGGGAACATCATCGAGATTTACAATTCAAGAATATTTAAGGTTTGACGAGTATAGATCTCTATGACAAAGAAATCGATAACATCAATGGTATATATTTATCATCATGAATTTATATGTGATGTTTGATAAAATTATTTATAAAACATTTTTGTAGGGTTTTATGAGATTACTAACATGAAATTTTCTAGTTATTTTCTAAAGAACAATCATTCGTATAGTTGGAGGTTTTTGTTGAAGCAAGAAGCTTCATGAACCAAGCTTAGAGTTGAATCAGACCAATTTCCAAAAAGGAAAAAATGAAAATTCAGTGTTGAA
Organism: Arabis hirsuta; assembly: GCA_964056655.1. Classification (NCBI taxonomy): domain Eukaryota; kingdom Viridiplantae; phylum Streptophyta; class Magnoliopsida; order Brassicales; family Brassicaceae; genus Arabis; species Arabis hirsuta. The sequence continues at coordinate 38,937 of OZ053308.1, read as the reverse complement.
AAGTTACAAAGGACAGGAAATAAAGAAAATGGAAATTATCCAAGTTTTTCCTACGTACAGGTAAAAAGGAAATTAGCTTAGAAAAGGAAAATATGGTTTCCTAATTCTTGCATAGTAATCTCTATAAAAGGATGATCACCGATTCTTGCAGAGCCCAACCGTTTCTTTCTTATTATGAGCAAGAGTTTTTTTTTTTTTTTTTTTTTTGTGTGAGAGAGAGCTTATGTCTTTTTTAATCTTTCTTTATTGAAGAACAATTGGTATCGGATTGTCTTAGTGCCGGGTAAATCACTAAACCATTGAAGTTGTGTTGCTTAACGTGTTTTTAATAAAGAAGAATTTTTTCCATATTCTCATAAATTTCAGTTTTGACTTTTGCAAAAAAAAAGAAAAAAAAGAAAAAAGAGTTGATTTAAGATCCAAACCCAAACACTCGTTTCATTTAACTGTCTTCTTCTTCCTTTTTTTTTGAATACTGTCTTCTTCTTCTTCACAAGAGAATAATGGGGAAATTAGGACAAGCCTGTCGTGTAATCGCATGTTTGTTGCTGTTACTGTATCTGTCGTCTGAGATCGAGTGCAGCAGCCAAGTGCACGCTCTGAGCCGCCTCTACTTGTCGAAGCGAGGGGTGGCTTCCATGGACACGAGCCATTTCAAGGCGGTTAAGGATTTGAAACCATCTTTGCTCCGGCAGAACCAGAAGGAGTTAAGAAAGAGAGATCTAATACGGAGATTGCCCGGACAGCCTCCCGTTGATTTTGATCAGTACGGTGGCTATGTCACCGTCGACGAATCCGCGGGACGTTCCTTCTTCTACTACTTCGTCGAAGCCTCCTCCATCTCTAAGGATTCTTCTCCTCTGCTTCTCTGGCTCAACGGCGGTACGTTTCTATCTATTTTCTACTCTACCATCTTCACACTAATTCTAATTGTTGTACATAGCCACAAACGAAGAAGAATGTTAGTTCGATCTCGACTGTCTTTTTCTCTCTGTTTATTATTCTATGATCCCTTTTCACAATTATAATACTACTTACTAATCAAGGACCATACCATTTGCCTAACTAGGCATGCTTCTTCGAACTAATTATTGTCACAACAATATTACTCCTTATCTCCAATCAAAAGTTGAGAAAAGAAAAAGGAGAAGACATCTTGGGAAAAATCAAAAACGATTTGCCTTTTTCGATGGGTCTCAATGTCACACATGCTGAGGAATTATCGGCGTGCTTTGTTGCACAGCTCTACTTCTATTTTATAATTGAATATCTTTTTCCCTGTATACTCTATCTCTATTCGATTATAGAAATTGTATTTCTGTGATTTGATATAATGTAATTGTGTGTTGGAAATAAACAGGACCGGGATGCTCGTCACTGGCGTATGGAGCATTACAAGAGATTGGGCCGTTCAGAGTGCACAGCGACGGCAAAACGCTTTTTAGAAACCGATATGCATGGAACAATGCTGCTAACGTGCTCTTCTTGGAATCGCCGGCCGGAGTGGGATTCTCCTACACCAACACAACGTCCGATCTAGAGAAGCACGGCGACAGGAACACGGCGGCCGATAACTACATCTTTTTGGTCAAATGGTTGGAGAGGTTCCCTGAGTACAAAGGCAGGGACCTTTACATCGCTGGTGAGAGCTATGCCGGCCACTATGTTCCCCAACTTGCCCATACAATCCTTCTCCATCACCGGAGCTCCCTCAACCTCAAGGGCATTCTGATAGGAAACGCGGTGATCAACGACGAGACCGACTTGATGGGTATGTACGACTTTTTCGAGAGTCACGCCTTGATCTCTGAGGATACTTTGGTTAGGCTCAAGAATAACTGCGATTTCAAAACGGAGTCTCCCAGTGTGATGACGGGGGAGTGCGCGGTGGTGACGGAACAAATAGAGATGAACATATATTACTTGGACATCTACAACATTTACGCTTCCGTGTGCCTCAACTCCACGCTCACTCGCAGGCCCAAGAGAGGAACCACAATAAGGGAGTTCGATCCTTGCAGTGACCATTACGTGAAGGCCTACCTTAACAGACCGGAGGTCCAGGCGGCCCTGCACGCAAACGCTACAAAGCTGCCATACGAGTGGGAGCCGTGCAGCAGTGTGATAAAGAAGTGGAACGACAGTCCTACCACAGTCATTCCTCTCATCAAGGAGCTGATGGGTGAGGGCATCCGTGTCTGGGTGTTCAGCGGAGATACGGACGGGAGAATTCCGGTGACTTCCACCAAATACTCGCTCAAGAAGATGAATCTAACAGCCAAAACGGCTTGGCATCCGTGGTACCTAGGGGGGCAGGTGGGTGGATACATAGAGGAGTACAAAGGGAAGTTGACATTCGCCACAGTGAGAGGGGCTGGTCATCAGGTTCCCAGCTTCCAGCCTAAACGCGCCCTCTCACTTTTCATACACTTCCTCAATGACACTCCTCTCCCTGACACCTCTCGTTACTAAAACATTATATCTGGGATTGTAATTCTTCTCTTAATTAGTTTTTATCCTCCCATCCATTCTTTATCAATTCCAGAACTTTTTAAATATTAATATCTCTTTCTGCCTTCACAACTTTGAAAGGGCAACTTATCTCTCTTTACCATCTACTTCCCCACATCTTCTACATTACCAAGATAGTATATTCAGCTAATCATCTTTATGATGTAAAGAAAGATGCATACCAAGAACTGATGAATCTTGACATCTTTCCAACCGGGTCAGATTCCTGATTTCGCAATGCTTGTTCCTGAATACTCTTGTTTTCTGCTTCTAACTGCAGAGAGGAAACAACAGGGCAGCTGCATCATCATTAACCACACACTCTAGTTACATATATTTAATTTTTATGTAAACGAATCCCTCCACTTTAGTTCACCTTTTTTACTTTCAGTTGGAGTTCTTCAAGAGTCTGCTCTAAGGATTTTATAGTTTCTGATACAATGTCTTTGTACGCTGTTTCCACTTCTTCCATAGAATCTAGGCTGAAAATGATTCCTTCCTGTATGAACACTTCCTCTAGCATTTTGATGTCTTCGTTGCTCATTCTCTCTTTCATCTGTACATTATAACAATAATATGCATATGTATCTTCTAGATCCCGTCTTCTGAGTATTAGCCAGAATGAGAAAAATGGCTGTCACAGAATTTTAACCTTCTCTAGGATCCTCCCACACTTTTCATCTTCGGTTACCGAGGAGGGTTCCTCTTGTGTCTTGGCAGATTTTACTTCACTGGCACGTGGTGATGCTTTTATGTGCTTTGCCCTGTACAGTAATTAGATACAAACATCTGTCTTAAACACGTTCAATAATGTAAGACATGGAACATTAAAACGTTTATGTCCATCTAATGTGACACTGAGATTCATACCTCATGCCAAACCTGAGGGTTGAGAGCGTCTCAGATGCATTCGAATTGCTTGGTGAGCAACAACAAAGCAGTGCCATTCGAGAATTCCCACCCTGTGACACGAGAAACCACAGTAAGATTGAGAACAAGTTGAAAAATTATACGAAAAAAACAACCTGAGGAAAGGTACTTACCAGGGCATCCTGTAGGATGCGAGTAAGTTTGGAGTCACGATATGGTATGTGATTCGCTTTGCTAGATGAGCCACTTGTAAGGGCGTTTATTACATTCCCCAAGGCTGAGAGCGATTTATTGATGGTCTTCGCCTCTTCAAGAACCCTACCTTCTGCTCCAGTTTTGTCTGCTTTCTCTGAGCCAGCCAGGTCGACAAGAATCAGTTTCCCTGTTTTTACCCTGGTCAAATGCCGAATTCATTGTATAAGGTCCACCATTACAGCTTCAGAGTTTTATGACTAATCGTGAAAAAGCTTTACCTCTTATCATTAACTGAATCTTGCTGGATTGTGAATAAGTAAGCGCAGTGGCTTCTACTGCTGGACATATTCATTTCTGTCATTCATTGTTTAACTGGAAACATACTTCAAGATGACACTCAATCAGTTATAATTTTTGGTCGCTCGGTGTAGCATATTCTTAATATCTCACTATTCCTTAAAGGTGGAAACACTGAACAAGTGCTAATAAGCTAAGAGGATACGGGTTTCTCCAACTGCACGGTTAGCTAAACCTGTCTGAAATGGCAATTGGCATCAGAAAAAAGAAGGCAGTATTAGGCAATCAAGAAAGTCAGGGTAGGTGGTATCTTACACATAAATGTTGCAATGCCTCAGTCGAATCTGATACAGGCACCTGAAGCAAGGAATGATTAAAACTTACCTACCCTGAAACAATTTTTGTTAACAGTAACAGAAGACATAAGGAAATGAAGGTAACCTCAGTAACGCCCGTCAACAGTATTCCTTGTGTTTTGTTCTCCTTGATCTGTATGTTTCCCTTTGATAAGTCCAAGAGGTCCCTGAGAGAATTAGAGACATATTAGTACACCCCAGAAGTGATGAGCGGTAATTATGTGGCATACACCTTACCTCACTTTCTCCATGTAAATTTCCACCTACAGGAGACAAAGGCACTTTTATAGAGGAGAGCTTATAAGGAGAGTTTTAGCTTGTGTTAAGAAGTGGATTTAGATGAGTACCATAGACAATTTAACTGTGTATCTTGCAATATCTTTGGAAGAGCTGATTTGGTCAAACATCCCATCGACCACTCTTGGAAGTAATCCTTTCTTGTGCTCATCACAGTCCTGGATGCCTGGTCCCTGAATCGATAGAAGAAACTTTTTATTCAGGAAGGCAAGGTCTTAGTGGTATGGGCAGAGGTCAAATACATATATAGAAATAGGTGAGACCTCCATGGAATATGTCTTGCCAGCCCCTGTCTGCAAAGTATAGATAGAATCAAGATGTAAACGAATCAAGATAGAATATGTCTTGAGATGTAAATGTGGCAACAAGATTCAGGTAGAAAAGAGATGACCCGCGCAAACCTGTCCATAAGTGATGATTGTTCCGTTTATAGCATTCACAGCATCTGGAAAGGAGAATCAGAAATCCCAATCCGAGTGATCTAAACGAACATGAATCATTTTAGACTCGTGTGAATCAGTAACAGTACCTGTGACGATTGGCAGAGCGAGAAAGTCATAAATCGCAGATTGGGCAGAGTCCTGATAGAAAACTCGATCTAGGGTGAATGTAAACTCATCGTCCTTGTCATCCTAAGAATCAACGAGGAATGGTGTCAAAATGAAAATCCCGAATGAATGATTGAATCTGGTACAAACCTGGAAAACGAAGGTCTCAGCGTCGATGCCTCGAACGCAGACACCGTCATCTTTGTTCTCTTTTGAGCTGAGTGGCCTAAATCGCGCACAGACTGTTACGTTTGACATCTCGAGCGAAGATGAAACGAAATCGGCGAAATGAATCTCAACGGAGGAGGATCAATCATTCAACTGGGAAGAGGAATTTGGAGGGTTTCTTCTTCGACTGGACTGGGCGGGAAATGAGTGAGAGAGATTTGGGGAAAAAACTGGAGAGGAGGAGGCGATTATAAGCGAATCGAACGGTCCAGAATTAGACACGTGTCAAGTAAGAAGGAAGCGAAACACCGTAGCAATGGTGCAGCGTCACACAGAGTGTACATAATACGATTGTTATCTATCCGTATCCTCCCTCTTGTGGATTAGAGAGAGAGAGAGAGTAGTCTTCTTCTTCTTCTTCTTCTTCTTCTTCTTCTCTGCTCCGAGAAACTCCTCCAACAATGGCTGCCTGCGCCACTCACTCCTCTCTCATGCTAGCTTACACCGCCGCATCGAGTCGTCCCCAGGACATCGCACCTCCTTCTCTCTTCTCTTTTGCCAACACCAGACCCAACCCCCCGCTTCTTCTCCTTGGGAGAAGAAGATGTGCTTCTTTTGATCACAGACGACCCAACCGATCTTTCCCAGTACTTGTCTCCGCCGTGGCCGACATCGACTCGGAGGAGAATGACCTTGGGGAAGCCACCGCCACCACCACCGCCACAGCCGTCCTTGATCCTCCCAAGCCTAAGAAAGGAAAAGCCGCTTTGGTTCTCAAGAGAGATAGGGTATGCTTTGCTTTTTTCCTGCTCTAAATTTCGCCATTTCTGAAGTTTTTTTGCCTAAGAAAGGAGAAGCCGCTTTCGTCCTTGATTCGCACTTCTCCATGATTCTTTCAAGTTTCTCTTACTTTTTAATCACTCACTTTTTGATGGCAGACAAGGTCCAAGAGGTTTTTGGAAATCCAAAAGCTAAGGGAAACCAAAAAGGAGTATGACGTCAAGACCGCTATTTCTTTGCTTAAGCAAACCGCAAACACAAGGTTTGTAGAGTCGGTAGAAGCCCATTTCCGCCTCAACATCGATCCCAAGTACAATGACCAGCAGCTGCGAGCAACGGTCTGTTATTGGATAGATATGTAGGCAATTTAACTTGTGCTTCATTGATACTATTATTATTGCATCTGAATGCACAAGGCCTTTTTGTGTAGGTGAGCCTGCCTAAGGGAACCGGGCAGACTGTTAAAGTGGCTGTTCTTGCACAAGGTACCAAAATTACTAAGTTAGTGTAGGACAGCTCATTTCAAGAGATTATGCTACTATTCCAGTGTATCCTCCTTAGTGCTTCACTAGTAAATTGGTGTGGCTGACCTCTTATATTTAGATTGGACGGAGTTTGAGGTGCATTCCCTGTGGGTTCTCTTTTGATAAAACGATGTGGTTTATTCTTCTCGTATTCTTTGGCTTGCACCATTTCCAGGTGAGAAGGTCGACGAAGCAAAAAATGCAGGGGCAGATATTGTGGGAAGTGATGATTTGATTGAACTAATCAAAGGAGGGTTCATGGAGTTTGACAAGTTAATTGCATCCCCGGATATGATGGTCAAGGTGTGTGTGTGCGCGTGTTTACCACTCATTTGGCCTGTCTGAGCATATGAAAACGGCAACGACTGTGACATGAGATAGTTGTAACTCGTGATGTATTCTTAACTTTCTTGAGCTTTGCTGTTAGGTTGCTGGCCTGGGAAAGATTCTTGGCCCACGGGGACTCATGCCAAATCCCAAGGCTGGTACCGTCACAGCTAACATTCCACAGGTAAAGCCTACTCTGCAATAGCTCTCTTGATTCTGGTAACTCATGGTTTAAAGATGCAAACATCTATCAGGCTATAGAAGAGTTCAAGAAGGGGAAAGTGGAATTCAGAGCAGACAAAACTGGGATTGTTCACATTCCCTTCGGAAAAGTGAATTTTACAGAGGAAGACCTGCTCATAAACTTCCTTGCAGCAGTGGTAAGCTGATTCTACACTAGTACTACGTATTTCTCATGTTTAAAATACAAAAAAAAAATGAAGGTAAATGATGAATGCAGAAATCGGTGGAGACAAACAAGCCAAAGGGAGCAAAAGGAGTGTACTGGAAAAGCGCGCACATATGCTCGTCGATGGGGCCATCCATCAAGTTGAACATAAGGGAGATGATCGACTTCAAGCCTTGAGCTGCGAACTAACCAACAACCACATTTGTTAATGAGGTTCTTCTGGAAGATAGGCAATGAGAGGTCCAAGGATGGTGTTTTGAGAGAAGTGTTGGTAGGAAAAACACCACGTCTAGCCACCCTTTTAGTTACTGAATAGCTTCTCTTTCGTATGTATTGCTTCTTGTAGTAGTGTTATCTGTTAATTAATTATTACGCAAAAAATTTGACAAGTGCTGTTGCTCCGGACACAAAATTCTTAATGCTTCAGAGCTTCTCTAAAAGAAAAAACCTTGCATTCATTTCTTAAGATTACATACGAGGATGGTGTCAGCTTGTGTATACATTACATATTACTACTACTGCTACAAATATTACAAGGCCAGACTTTGCTTCGTCACTTCCATTTTGGTGAGAAGCCCTCTCATCTCTTCCTCCATTCTCATCTTCATTTCATAAAACTCTCTCTGTCCTCTCTCCATTGCCTCCAACTCCTCGTGCCTCCTTCTCCTCCTCTCCTCTGCCTCCTCCATACTCAGCTTCCCCATTCTCCTCATGTACTCTTCCTCTATCTTCTCCTTCTTCGCTATTGCTATTCGTTTCAGCCCCTCTGCTTCTCTTCTTGCATCATCTGCCCGTCCTTGGAACATCTCTGCCTCTGCTTGCTTCAGTCTCACGATGCTCTCCAGTTCTTCGAAACGAGGTTCTTTTTGAGATCCCCTTTTCAAACCCGCCTCTACTCCACATATTTCAGCTTGTTTCTCTCTGTGGAACACATCAACTATGCTTGCTGACCTTTTCAGCTGATGATGCGGTTTGTCTGAGCACACTGATCTCAGCCACGCCGTGTCCTGACTAGGGCTTCCCCTCTCATGCCTGGTTTTTGGCTGTTCATATCTGAAAGGTGCACAAGTTTCACCAGGTGTAGCGGAATCACAATCTGCAGTCACCGAGCAAAGTATTGACTAAGTGATGATCAGCAATGAGCCTTTTTTCACAAGGAACATCTATGGTGCAGATATCAAAAGTATTTAACCAGTATGTGTTCGCATGCACACACGGACACACCGTGTGATCATCTATGTTAACGAGATAGATATAGCTATAGATACAAAACCAGATAAAGCTCATATTTTAAACAATTATACGCACCTGAAATGAAACCCAATATCCGATTGCAAGCTTGGGGAAGGTCTATCGATTTACTTTTCAAACTTGCCAGCATCACATCAGCAGCTTGTCTCAGCTGTTTTCCTCTAGAGTCTTTGCTTGATGAAAATATCTTATTGACATACTCTAGTTCCTTGCAAAATCGCTCAAATTTCCATTCCCTAGCAAAATTCATAAAGACTTCTTTGACAAAGCCAAACATCTCCGAGGGATGGTCACATGCAACACAGTGGAATTGCATCTCGGACATTACTGGAGTACCAGAAGCATTGTTCCCATTCCGGATGTAAGATTCTCGTATCCCACAATCTGTGTGGCACCAGTGAAGACACACATCACACCCAACCCAGCTGCAGGTGTTGGATGCCATATCAAAATTTGAGCACACAAGGCACATGCAAGCACTACAAAATCCATCTTTCCTTGAACAAACCCTGCAATCGCATTCATCCACAGGCACGGGAACCATACAAGTAAGATTTTTGCATCTCGTGTTCATGTAGATCTCAGCTAAATGGGAAGAAGAGATGCTGTTCTCCAGCTGAAGGAAATCGCAACGTCCAGTTTTCAGAGCGACCAAGATCTCCAACTGAACACGATGAGATTTTGTAAGCAATTCCAATGTTATATCAGTCCTGTTTTGCAGAGCATCTTGAAAGGCACCAAGTTGTACATTCTTATCCATGTTCAGCATCATCTGCCGGATGTTTTCCTTCAGGCTAGTTACATATCGAGTGGGCATCTCATGAAATCTCTTGGTCATCACATGCATAGAATCGGAGAGAATGTATCTTATGACCATCTCAACAAAATCATCCCCACCAGCTTCCAGGCCACTTTTCCAGGAGATGCTGCCACCGAAAAAGTCCTTGGCTTTTCTCTTCTCAGCATTGAACTTTGAACCATTTTCGAGTGTGCCCGTTCTTGGACATGCTGATCCAACATCAACACTTTTCTGGAAACTCAATTGTTTCTCAAGCCTATTTGCTGCCTTAGAGCTCCCATCGGTCAATCTAAGAAGCTCTTCATCAGCTTGACCTGGAATTAAAATGCCTTTCATTGCTTGAGGTTGAGCTGAACCGTTTCCACTTTCCATCAGTCTTTGATAGACTGTATTCTCATTGTACCTTGAATCATTAGGAGACAGTGCTTGCCAATCTATACCCTGAAATATAGGTCGGCTATGAACTGACTGTTCATTATCTCCAATATTGTGATTCAAAGAACAGCTTGGATTATGATTAAACGAACGGGAGCCTGAAAAGGACATAGACATGGTGAAGCCATCGGAATTGGTACAAAATGTGTCTGTCAAGGACCGAACACTTCCAGAACGGACTGGTGAACCCAGAGGCAGATTAGTATCCTGGCCACCAATCGGCAATAATACATTTGGTAGGCTAAGTGACAAATCCAGTGGCTCCAACAACAATTTTTCATCCTTTGGCTTATTGGCAACTGACTGCTCAGCTTTATCTATTTTTCTAACTGGAGAACTAGAAAAGAGCTCAAACCCTCTGATACTTGGTCCTCCGAAGTTGTCATCTTCATCTTTATCCCTGTCAGTAAGATCCTCAGACTTTCCCTCGGAAAAGAGAGCATTTCCAAGTAAATGAGTAAATGGGACATCAAAACTTTTGCCTTTATCCTCGCAATTGTGGACAGAGCTATCCGATACAATGCTAATGTATTCTGCTGGGAATCTATTACCTAGAGCATTTTCCTCAACACATTTCGGGGATTCAACTTCCTCTTTGTTGGCATCACCATCACTACCCTTCACTCGCACAAGCTCTTGTGCATGAAACCGTTCAGGAACAGCTGGATGAAGACTTTCTTCCAACTTCACTTCATGGTTCTCCTTGTAGTTTTCTTCTTTGTCACCTTTAGCATCGACCATATCTGTAATCTCATTGACAGCAGCAGTGTTTCTATCATCTCTAAGCTCGTGTTCACTAGCCAAAGCTGTACAAGTATCACTCGTGTTGTTTTCAGAAACATGCATGCTCTCAGTCGCATGCTCAGGCACATCTTCCCCTTTCTCAACACTTTTCTGATCCGTCATGGTCTCAGCCGATTTCATTTCCCTATCACCACCCACATGATTGACTTCCCTGTTACTTTCAGTTTTGGCTTTTCTCAAGTTATCATCAAACTGAGCATCTTTTTTCATATCCCGGAAGCTATTATCAATCCTTGCCTTGTTATGATCATCAGCAGAAGGTTCTTTACTGTCGTCAGTGGTATGAGCAGGCCCGGATGCGGTCTCTGTTTGGGGATCTGGCTCCAGCTCTCCTTCCTCCATCTCGCTACTGCTTCTACTGCTCTTACACTGCACTTCCACCTTGCTTTTCTTAACAACATTTCCAACACTCTTAGATTGCTCACTCCCGGAATCTTTGGACCATGTTGGAGAAGCTAGAGATTTGGATTTGGATCTGGAGCGGGAGTTTCTGGAATCCACCTTGAGTTTCGATTGCTCGTTACCGGACCAGCTAGGGGATTTAACACTCCTTTCCTTGTCTCCATCCTTTAATCTGAAGCCCCTTTCCCCGCCAAAGTCATTCCCAGGACCACCGAACCTCCTCCAGGAAGACACACTAGCTTCCCTTTTGGGCCTCTCCCTCTCAGAACGAAATCCTTTTGGAAAAGCCCTCCTCGAGAAACAAGCGCTCTCAGATCGGTGGAGCCTGTCCTCCCTGTACCGGACATCCGGCTCTTTCCTTCGATTATCGAAGTCACGACTTGATCGCCTACGGGACAAAGCCCTCGAGAAGCCGGCGGCATCGTCCCCGGACATAAACGGCTGGCGGTCGTATCTGGAAGGGGAGATGGGTCCCTTGCGAGCCGAGAAGGACTTGTGGAAAAAACCCCGGTGGGAGGAAGAAGCCGGGCGGTCGGAGTTGAGAGGTTCTCCTCCGTCCACATTCTTATCATGATAGGAATCGAGGTCGTCGCTGGATCTTAGTCTCTTCATCCTTTTAGTGGCGATTTAGATGACGCTGCGAGAGAAATCGTAAGTGAATCCGGAAAAGAGAGCTCTTAGGGTTTTGGAGAATCGGGAAATGAAGTGGTAATCGGAGAAAACGTTCAAGAGGAGGAAGGGAAAAGAGAGTACCTGGAGATTGGGGCAAGATTCATGTCGGAGAGAGAAGAAATTAAGAAGAAGAACCCTAACTTGCAGATTCAGCTGACATCCTCCAAGGATCCACGCAACGACGAGGAAGACGAGGAAGAGAGAGAAATAGAAAAGGTATATTACAAGTCAAACAGAGTGGGGAAGGCGCCAAATAACTTTGCCCTCCCTTTACCAACTTATTTACATCATCTGCCACCTTCCCCGACCCGAGAATATGGGGGCGTTTACGTCATTTTCATTGATTCCCATTCCAAGCTTTGACTCGCATTAAACTAATTGAGAGCTAAAAGAGTGGGCTTTTTCTACTCCATCAATCTTCATCATAAGTAAGCCCGGCCCATCAAAACTGCTTCATCATCAGGCTCGTCTTCTCCGGGGCAAATGACGATGTGGTGCTGCTGCCTACCATCTGTTCGACCAAATGTCTCTGCGATGTTTAAGTCCTCTGCCTCTTCTTTCCATCTACATTCGCCCCCCACTCACTCTCCCCATCTTCCTCCTTTATTCAGGTTTGCCATCTCTCAGACTCAGACACAGACTCTGCTTCCCCATTGTTTCTTCCTCATTCACCAGAGTTTTTGCTTCAGCGTCGCCCCGATGATGGAGTGGACAGATAATCACTACCGCACGCTTGCTCGCCTCATCACAAAGCACGCCTGGCTTTACACCGAAATGATTGCCGCTGAAACTCTTGTTCACCAGCAAACCAATTTGGTATATATCTCCTTTTTTCTTCTTCTGCATCTTTTATCTTTCGAATCTCGCTAGAAATGTCCTTCTTCTGCACTTTGCCTCAGGACAGGTTCTTAGCCTTCTCTCCCCACCAACATCCTATTGTTCTTCAACTCGGTGGTAGCAATGTCGAAAACCTTGCAAAGGCTGCTAAGCTTTCTGATGCTTACGGATACGACGAAATTAATCTCAAGTTTGTACACTTTCTTTGCCCCTACGCCTTCGCTTGGACTTACAAACTTATTTGGCTTTCTTTTCTTTTCTTTCCTTGAGATAGCTGTGGATGCCCCAGTCCTAAGGTAGCCGGTCATGGATGCTTTGGTGTTAGCCTCATGCTCAAACCCAAGGTCCGTTGCTCCTCCTCATCATTTCAACCAATATCTGCTCTTTCCTAATGTCACACTTTCCTTTTGTAATTCTGCTTGTAAGCTTGTTGGAGAGGCAATGTCTGCCATTGCTGCCAATACCAACGTCCCCGTTACTGTGAAATGTCGAATTGGTGTAGACGATCATGATTCATATGATGAGCTCTGTGAGTTTTTTTGGTTCCAAGGGTAAGTCTCGTATGGACATGCCAGCTACGTACTGATACTTGTTTTCCTTTACTCTTAGGTGACTTTGTTCACAAGGTTTCTACCCTATCACCAACCAGGCATTTCATTGTACATTCACGAAAGGCACTGCTTGGTGGGATAAGCCCTGCTGATAACCGGAGAATCCCTCCTCTAAAGTATGTTTACCATAACTTTCCCCTTGATTAACGTCTTTTGGGATGAAAAAATTGATGTATAATCTATTGTTTCTTTCAAGTCACCTGTTTTTGGGCGTCGTTCAGGTACGAGTACTACTATGCCCTCGTCCGTGACTTCCCGGACTTAAGATTCACAATTAATGGAGGCATTACTTCTGTATCTGAGGTGACCATCTTGGATGTGAGAGATTAGCTTTCTGCTAGGATGATTTCTAGCAGGGTAAGACTGAGAAAAATCTTGTCATTGTAAGGTAAACGCTGCACTGAAGGAAGGAGCTCATGGAGTCATGGTAGGCCGTGCTGCATACAACAAGTATGTGAACATTTAGCCTGATTGGTCTGACCTCTATATCAAAGCCCCTTTTTCCTGATTCACTGTCTATCCTTGACAGCCCATGGCAGACCCTCGGACATGTTGACACTGCAGTTTATGGTGTTCCAAGCAGTGGCCTTACACGTCGACAGGTTAGTTGAAATATTCAGCTTGTGAGTTGCTTTGTCTGTCAAACCTTTCGATGATTTGTTGATAAAAAAAGAAGTCTGATGTGTGAGTGTTGGTCAGGTTCTTGAGCAATATCAAGAGTACGGAGACTCTGTCTTAGGAACACATGGAAATGGGAGGCCTAATGTGAGGGATATAGTGAAGGTAGAAAGCGGTAGGTGTTGAGAAAGCTAATAAGAGTCTTGTGAGTGAACTGAAAAAGTTGCAATTCATTGCAGCCTCTGCTAAACCTTTTCCACTCAGAGAATGGAAATAGCTTGTGGAAGCGAAGAGCAGACGGTGCTTTCAAGGAGTGCAAGGTGTGTGTTATTTACATAGTTAACATGTTAGGAAGTTAGTTGTGGTGAGTGAGTGTTGGATTCTATATTGCAGACCGTTGGGTGGTTGCTGGAAGAAAGCTTGAGGGCGATCCCAGACTCTGTGTTAGATTCGCCAATATGTGGGACGCCAGAGAGTCGAGAAGAAGATGTGTTTGCTAATGTGCACAATGTATTGCCGCCCCGCTACGAAGCTGGAAAAGAGCTCATATTATGTGCTAAGGAAGAATTGAAAGAAGCGGTTGTAACGTGATTTTGATTCTTCTACTGAAATGAATTCATTGTAAAAATGATTATAAACATGATCAATGGATCATGAGGACATGAAATTAAGAAATGGTAGTAAGACAAGGGAAAAAACCAACGAATCTTGTCTCGTGTAGTCATTGTAATAATATATATACTGGTTGGTTGGTTGGTAAAGTAGATGATGATGATTCCTTTAAAAAGATAACGGTGAAGGTAAGGCCGTTGCGTTGTGACGTGGCAGCGTTTCCGCCAAGGAGACGGAGGATCATATTATATCAACCATTCGGATTCGGATTCGGATTCAGATTCACGACTCTCTTTGATTTGCCCACTCAGATCTCTCATTCATGGCGGATTCGGATGGTATACTCTCCGTGGACCCTAGACCCTCCAAGGGCTTCTCCTCTAAGCTGGTCGATCTTCTCGAGAGACTTGTTGTCAAGCTCATGCACGATGCTTCTCTCCCTCTCCACTACCTCTCTGGCAACTTCGCTCCCCTCCGGGATGAAACCCCTCCCGTCAAGGATCTCCCTGTCGTCCATGGATTTCTTCCCGTGAGTCCCTCTATCCTATCCTTTCTTTCCCGGGGTTTTGGGTTCTGATCGTCTTTTGTTAACTCCCAGGACTGCTTGAATGGTGAATTTGTGAGGGTTGGTCCAAATCCCAAGTTCGATCCCGTCGCTGGATATCACTGGCAAGTTCTTCCTCTCTTTTTCCCTTTTACTTGGTTACTTATGCTTGGTGCTCAATTCCATATGCTCTTTAATTTCAGGTTTGATGGAGATGGGTACGTCGACGCTTTCATCTTCTTGTCTACCTATTTTTCATCCATCTCTACTCTCTCTCTCTCTCTCTCTCTCTCTCTATCTCTCTTTATGGCCTTCCTCTTCTTCTTTCATCGCTTGCAGAATGATACATGGGGTACGCATCAAAGACGGCAAAGCAACTTATGTTTCTCGATATGTTAAGACATCACGTCTCAAGCAGGAAGAGTTTTTCGGAGGTGCCAAATTCATGAAAGTAAGCTACTTAATACAAAATTCTGCATGCTTGCTTTCTCATCGTGGGGGCAATCCTCCTTAGTGTCTTCTTCTTAAATTTTCCAGATTGGGGACCTTAAGGGGTTTTTCGGATTGCTTATGGTCAATTTGCAACAGCTGAGAACTAAACTCAAAGTATTGGACGGCTCTTATGGAATTGGAACTGGTTTGTTACTTCATCTACTTTGTATTCTACTTAGTATCTTTAAATCTCACTCTCTCTTTCCATCCACCAGCTAATACAGCACTCGTATATCACCATGGAAAACTTCTAGCATTACAGGAGGCAGACAAGCCGTGTAAGTTAGCCTATACTACCTCTTCTTTTTTCTTTTCGGAGAATATTTGAACCTCATCTATTAAGAAGAACTGGATCTTTTGTTATCTTGGCCGTGTTTGTCTTCACCCACTTCCCCGTTTGAAATTTGATATTAAAGAAACGCAAGATAGGAAGATTTATGTCTCCTTTCTCTCTTTTGGTTTGTAGATGTCGTCAAAGTTTTGGAAGATGGAGACCTTCAAACTCTTGGCATGATAGATTATGACAAGAGATTGACCCACTCTTTCACTGCTCACCCAAAAGTTGACCCAGTAACGGGTTAGTCTTCTCTTTTTTCCTTAGAAACAATGTACTATTTCTGCTGACGTGATGACCCGTCAAGGACTCTGCCTACAGGTGAAATGTTTACATTCGGCTATTCACATACGCCACCTTATCTCACATACAGAGTGATCTCGAAAGATGGCATTATGCATGACCCAGTCCCAATTACTATACCTGAGCCAATCATGATGCATGATTTTGCTATTACTGAGGCTTATGCAATCTTCATGGATCTTCCTATGCACTTCAGGCCAAAGGTATGTTACTTATCAAGTTTGAAGCTTGCACAAGAAATTTTGCCTTCCATATACTTTTGTTGAAATGGTGTTAGAGAAGATGATTATAAAGCAAATCAGGTTGCTTGTTTTGAATTTTCTTTGAGAATCATATAAATTGCCTCCCATATACTTTTGTTGAAATGGTGTTAGAGAAGATGATTATAAAGCAAATAAGGTTGCTTGTTTTGAATTTCCATTGAGAATCATAGAAATTGCCTCCCCTATACATTAATGTGTCTTTGAAATTAATTCCAAGGAAATGGTTAAAGAGAAGAAAATGATATACTCATTTGATCCCACAAAAAAGGCTCGTTTTGGTGTTCTTCCACGCTATGCCAAGGATGAACTCATGATTAGATGGTTTGAGCTTCCCAACTGCTTTATATTCCACAACGGTGTGTGCTTTTCCATGTCTGATCAAGTGCTCATATCTTTAAATTTTATATTTTATACATACCCATCAAACTTCGTGAATGACTTCCTGTATCCAGCCAATGCTTGGGAAGAAGAGGATGAAGTCGTCCTCATCACTTGCCGCCTTGAAAATCCAGATCTTGACATGGTCAGCGGGAATGTGAAAGAAAAACTTGAAAACTTTGGCAACGAACTGTAAGAATCCTGACCTGTTACATCTGTTCTACTCTCTTGTAAACCATGTACCCTTCTCAACTATTGCTTGTGCAGGTACGAAATGAGATTTAACATGAAAACGGGATCAGCTTCTCAGAAAAAACTATCAGCATCTGCGGTGGATTTCCCCAGAATCAACGAGTGCTACACTGGAAAGTATGAGTTTACCATTGTCCTTGTGTGTTGATATGGATTGTGTCCCTAGCAAGGAAACCTCATCTTTTTTCTTCTTCTTTTGGTGCGTTTAGGAAACAGAGATATGTATATGGAACAATTCTGGACAGCATTGCAAAGATTACAGGAATTATCAAGTTTGATCTGCATGCAGAAGCTGAGACAGGCAAAAGAATGCTGGAAGTGGGAGGCAATATCAAAGGAATATATGAGCTGGGACAAGGCAGATATGGTTCAGAGGCTGTATATGTCCCGCGTGAGGCAGCGGAAGAAGATGATGGTTACTTGATATTCTTTGTCCATGATGAAAACACAGGGTAATTATTGCTCTCCTCTTAGTTCCTTATCAGTTGTCGCTTGTTTCTTCCTGTTACAATGATATGTTGATTGAAAATGGGCAGGAAATCATGTGTGAATGTGATAGACGCAAAAACAATGTCGGCTGAGCCGGTGGCAGTGGTGGAGCTGCCACATAGGGTCCCATATGGCTTCCATGCCTTGTTTGTCACCGAGGTATTAAACCCTAAACCCATAAATTTCTACGCTTTACAAGCGATGCATCTCTAACCGCCAGTGGATCTGTCTTCACAGGAACAACTCCAGGAACAAACTCTTCTATAAGCCAAGCTGTGTACATATATACTAGTCCGGAGATGTGGAAGCGAGGGGGAAAACCAGGATATTGATGTTACGGATATTACTAGTACAGACAGACTATGGCATCATGTATTAAGACCCACACATTCATTCTGCTGCCTCGTTTCTCTTTACATAAAATTACATTTCATCCTTCAGTTAGTCAACTACAATGGTCTGCGATGCACTTATGGATTGCGGAGATTGGTGGCTTTGTCCTTAGTTCTTTAACATTCTCTAGATTTAGAGCTGCGTCACCCACTCTCTGAGTTTAGCCAACGACAGTACTCACCTGAAATCTTGTAGCAGGTCTGTTTTCCCAAATGAACAGAATGGAAGACCATTGTGAAACCTAAGTAGAGGAGGGGAGGGATTGGGACATGTTAATCACCATATATGGATTCATCTTCAATTGTCTTAACATTTTAGTATACAATAGGAGTGAGTGTCAAAGCACAGCCAAGCGAAAGTGGACTAGAGAAAAATTACATGTACAGAGAAGAACTGAACATGAGAGAGTGTAGTGTGAACGTCTTCTTTTAGACTATTTTTGGGTTTTCACTTCACTAAAACAAATTACTTAATGAGCCTCGATATAAAAGCAAAAAAGAGGAGCAACTCATGCCAATCAATGGATGCTGGGATCACCAAAGACCTCGCTGTTGCAAACCGGGCAAACCTGCATTCCATGTATATAGAGTTTCACTTGAACTGAGGATGTAAAACATATCTGTAAGTAAGATCAAATCCTGCATACCTTGTTGATGCTTAGCCATTTGGAAATGCATTCGGAATGATACACGTGCTTGCACGGCAGATTCATTTGCCTCTCCCCTATCTTGTACTTGAGCTGGCATATCACACACCTGCTCATCATCATCATCACCACATGCAAGCTTTTCAGTATGTAAAACTTAAACCCTGTAATGTGAATTCATACCAACACTATTATGAGGTCGCTCTTTACCTCTCCCCTGCTCTTTTCCTGGAGAAGATGCTCCCAAACTTGTATTTTCTTGTGGGAAGCGTTTCTATGAGTTCCTGAGACAGCCCCCGGCTTTCTGTTCCTACTGCTTCCCCCAGCTCTACTAATTCCTGATCCACAAACCAAACAGCTTTTATGTTGTCCCGCATTTAGATGCGAATCCACTGTCTCTCTTGACCATCTCCGTCAAATAAAAAAACTCACCTCATAGGTCATTGTATCTGGATCAATGTCATCTTGCCAGGATACCTGTGGCAACACGGCATTAACGAGCATATAGAATTCATATCAGTGTTTACATCACATCCTGCACGGATACACCACTAGCTTCACAAAGATGGGCAAGAGTTAACTAGTTGCACAGAATAAAAACCCGTTTAGATCATGTTCACATACCTGAGGACTGTCCGGGTCATGCTCATTTGCAATGCCTGTAAACACATACATTCTTAGCATGAAAAATGATCAAGGGAGGGACAAGGGGTAAAAGAAAAAAAAAATGAGCAGACATAACTAACATTCCTCAGCTTCAGAGTGCTCATCCGTGTCCCCGATTTGAACAGACCGTGCCACTGCGATTTCAGGCTCATCAACGTTTACCATGGGATGGTACTCCCAGTTTGTTCTCCCGATGGACATCCTCGATAAATGATCGTTCATGTCATAAGAACCATAGAAAGAAGCATTATCTGAGCCTGAAAATCCAAACTTGTATGCATTTGTATTCATGGTCCAATACAGATTGTCCTGAGAATAGGCAAAGAAGGGAAGTTAGGTATTGACCAGAAGGTAGAATCAGGGCATTCTATGTCTTATGAGCAGAAACTATCACAAGCTCATCTAACAACAGATGAGACACAAAACATAGTTAAGCATAGAAACACATGTTATAGAGCAGGCTAGAGGAAAAAGCAAGGAAAGTGGAAAGACCTGAGGATGGATTGCTCCAGCATGAGCATAGTTTAGCGGGCCCTGAGCCGCACCACCATAAAAATCCATGTAACTTCCAGTAGCAGCATAAGGGAATCCTGTCTCCGAGTAATGAGTATCTTCCACAGGCCTATCTCCATTCATTTCAACTACTGCTCTTTGAAGAGATTAGAAGAAGACTGTGAGACGTAGTTAGAGGAGCGGTAAGTTGTAAACAAAACACAGAGTAGCAGGGTAAAGCTTTGGAGGGGGTAGTGAGGAGTAAGATCAGAGAAGGATGACACAGTGTTGTTGAGATAATTGGCAGAGAAAAGTAAATAAAGTCAGCTTGATACATGTAGAAATACCTTACAAAACACGAATATGACCCTAGCAACTATGCAAGTGCATCCAAGATCCTGTCTTTTTCTCTTTTTAAGCAAAACTATGCAACTGCAGACACATTCAATAGAAGAAAACTAATCTATAGATTCTAGAGGGTTTGCAATTGCATAGAACAAAACAAGTCCAGAAAGCAGTCAGTAGTTAGGGGCAAGGGGAGGCATACATTCGAAGAGGGGTTGGAGCGATGAGTGGCAATTGGAGACGAATCTGCACCCAAAAAAACAATCTTTTTTTGATTAGGAGAAGAACAAGGAGAGAAATTGAAGAAAGTGAGAGATAGAAGAAAGGATACTTGTTTAGGAGAAGAAGAAGGAGATGGGCACTGTAGACGAGAGAGAGAGAGAGAGAGAGAGAGAGAGAGAAGAGGAGAAGAGTGTGTGGAGACAAAACGACGTCGAAGGAAGGGGGAAGTGAAAAAGCCGTTGAAGAAGCCGGCAAAAAGATATGTGGTTCAGTGTGGGGAGACGCACCCTCCGCAGATGTCATCTCAACCCTACACCTGTCTTGCTCAGACCCAGAGACAAAGATTTGCTTTTTTCTCCTTCTTCTTTATTAAATGAACCAACTAAAAAGAATTAGCATTTCTTCTTCATTTATGGATTCATCACTCTCTCTCTCTCTTTCCATTAGTACTAGTATTAAACACTAAAGCACAGCTTTCGGCCTTGAGATTATCAAAACCACAACTTGCTTGTCTGTTCTCCCTCAAAAAGGAAACCTCCGTTCTTCTTCTTTCTTTCTTTCTTTCTTTTGGTTATATATGTAATATGTTGTCTCTCCTAGATTATTGGTAGGTGTAACATTTTATATTACTAGGCTTTAGGGCTGTTTATAAACAGAGTAGAGTCAGTGTGGATTTAAATAAGAGAAGTTATAAGAAGAAAAGACAAAGAAAGGATGGGTGGAGAAAACTCTTGGGCGTGGGAATAGTAACAAGATATGCATATATATATATATGTCCTTGCTTGTGGTCTCTGTCTTGTCTAGTCTCATGTCCTATCCCACTACTGTGTCTGTGACTGTGTCTGTGTCTGTGTCTGTGTAGGGGCAAATTGAAACTCCAATGAACATCAAAAACAAACCAAACAACACACAATATTTGGATCACATTCAAAATGAATACAATTCAAGAAGAAGAGGAAGAAGATGAGACGGTCTTGAAGGAGTCGCGAAGGTGTGTTAAGGTATCGTGGTCGCGGTTCCACTCGGGCGTAGGGGCGTTGACGAAATGGGCGTAGAGCTTGTTCCTGGCGCAAGTGACTGTGATCAGACTGTGCGTCCCGACTCCATCGATCTCGTACAGATAGTAGACCTGCCCTGCCTCGTCCTTCCTCTCCTCCGACACAACCTTGTCGGCGCTTGCTATCAGATCCTGCAGGTCCACGTCCGACAGGGCCAGGTTGTTCAGAATGATGTCCCTAGGCGCCAGCTGTCTGAAGCCGGAGAGGAATGTGAGGTACTCCTTCTCCGTCCTCTTCTTGGGGTTGTAGAACTCGCTGTCCGTTCCGTTTGTGCCTTTCTCTACCTTGGACACCAGCCTCTCCTTCCACCCTTCCGGCACGTCGTACACGTACTCCGCCGATGCCTTCCTGTCCGAGTTCCCTCCGTATCCCCCGTAGTTGGCCGCGCTCGCCGCCGTCCCGTAGTATATCTTGAACGCTTGGTTCCCCTCGCCCGCCGCCGGCATCGCCGTCAGTACGGAGACTGCAACGGCGAGGGAGGTGCCTAGAAGACGCGATGCCACCGCCTTTGGGAGGGCTGAGGCGGAGATAATGGGAGATGGAGAGAAGATTTTAGTGGCCATTGATTCTTGCCAAGATCAAGAAGAAGATCCTCTTATGTGGATTTGGATAACGTTTTTTTTTTTATTTCAGAGTAATCTCGCAACCCTCTCTTTCTCTCAGCGACTTTAAAATCCGGATAAGCCCCATACCTTTACCGTATTTGCATTTACACCCCCAGCCTCCTTCTTTCCTTCCGGATTCCTCCTCCTCCTAATTAACCTCCAAATCCCAAACCCTAGACAACAACAACATTCCATTCTTCGTCATCTTCTCTCCCATGTCGAAGAGGTGCGTCCTTTTCCCTGTTCATCTCTGTTTTCGTTGTGTCTTCTTGTCTCTTTACAATATGCTCAAAATGATGACTTGTCTGCGTTGAAAGCTTGCTTGCGACTTTTCTTTTGATTTTGAAATTATCCCTCTTTGCTCATCATCTTTTGATTTTGAAATCATCCCTCTTTGCCTTGAAAGCTTGCTTGTTTTGTTGATGCTCTCTAGTCTCTTCCAACATTTTGTTTGTTTGTTTGTTTCTCTCTCTCTTAGAATCCTTTGTAAATTCTTTGCTCACGGCGCATGCTTAAAAGGGGAGCACTGTGAATTTTCACATGACTGGAAGGATCCTACAAATAATGTATGTAAAGCTTTCTTTCTTTATATTTCTACAAGTTCCCATGACGCATTCCTCCTTAACTTGTAAATTCTATCACAGGTTTGCACCTACTACCAGCGAGGGATCTGCTCTTATGGAAGTCGATGCAGGTACGAACATGTCAAAGCTTCTCGTCCTCATCCATCTGCTTCATCTTCCTCCGCTGTACCTCCGTCGTCAACGGATTTGAGCCCACTTCCCTCATCATGTTTAAAACAGGCGTGGAATTTGGATTCTCTTCACCAGGATTCCGTGGACCATGTCAACACCTTTAACCCTGGTACAGCTGGACCAGAAGAACAACCCATTTGCTCATATGCTGCAGCTGGTGACTGCCCACGTGGTGATGAATGCCCTCACATCCATGGAAGCATTTGCCCAACTTGTGGGAAACGTTGCTTGCATCCTTTCAGACCCGAGGAGAGAGAAGAGCACAAGATAGCATGTGAAAAAAAGCACAAGCAGCTTGAAGCACTGAAACTTAGCCAGGAGATCGAGTGTTGTGTCTGTTTGGAACGTGTATTGTCTAAGCCAACTCCAGCTGAACGCAAGTTCGGGTTACTCACTGAATGTGATCATGCTTTTTGCATAGCATGTATCAGGAATTGGCGCAGCAGTTCTCCTTCCACTGGGATGGATGTCAATAGCACACTCAGGGCTTGCCCCATATGCCGCAAGTTATCATATTTTGTTGTTCCTAGTGTGATCTGGTTTTCAGCTCCAGAAGAGAAAAAGGAAATTATAGACAACTACAGGGAAAAGCTCAGGTAAAACCACATGCTTATTGACATTGCATAAGTTAACTTACCACATTCTAGTTGTTTTATTGCTGTCATTATGTCAATTATATACTCCAATTGATTAGCAAGCCAAGGAAGAAAAATATGTATGGTTATAAGTCAGTTTTATGGATGTCTCTTCGTTTCTTTGAATGCTCTCTGTCTACTAGGTCTATCGATTGTAAGCACTTCAATTTCGGAGATGGGAATTGTCCGTTCGGGACAAGTTGCTTTTACAAGGTATTTCTATGCATTCAGGGCTGAAACTCTAATTAAATCTCGAGATGACGTCAAATATTATGCCTTGTTGTTTTTTACTAATAGGCAAATCCTTCCTTTTTAAGTCGGGGGTGTATTTGAAGTCATGCTGGTTGGATTAGTTTTGGTTCTTAGTATCTTTGCAAAGCCTTTGATTGAAATGAATTCGGACATGTAATTGCTTAAGTAGACATTTGGAAGTTCTTTTTTCATTCACTGAAAACTGCTGCTCATGATTACATTGAAATCAGGTTTCATTGTATGTATTTACTGCCTTGATATCATTCGTGAAGCATTTTCTGGTATATGTTTGAAAGAAATTTTGAATTACCATAATTGAAGCCCTCTTGAAAACTCAGGAGAAGACATCATTTCTGTTTTACTTTTACTTTTCCTTTTGTATTATCTCTCTCTGAGCTTACTTTTCTATACCACTTATTGTCAGATCTTCCAAAGCTAGAAACTTTAAAATGATGGTTAATAACCATAGGATTAAAGCTTTATAATGGTAAAGAGTCGGCAATTAGTTTACACAGAGCTTTCAGCTTATGTTTTCCATGTCTTTATGGAAAGAAGCGTAGGGATTTGTTTACTGTGATATAGCATCAATGGTTAGTCCTTATTGGATGTTGTTGTGTTCCAGCACACTGTGAAGCCAGGGTCATATGCATGGAAATTCCACAGGCCACCTCCAAGGCGTCCACGTCCCTCTGGATCTAATTTCTCAGACGTGGATACACTTGTTAATATGATCGGGAACATAATTTCGGAAGGAGAATATGGTACTATTGGATTTGAAGATAGCGATGATGACGAATTGACTACAACGGATATGATGATGTTACTGATGCACATGGATGTAGAATCTGAGGACTCGTCCAATGAGGACAGCTATTAGCTACCCATAATAAAGTTATTGAAGTGAGAGTCTTAGGTCATATAGCTATAATATGGTATTGGGAATGGGAGGTTATGGTAGTCTTTGTTGTTTTGGTGGATTATAATATGACAATTTTACCCTTGGAATTTATATTTGATGGTGTTGATATGGATGCACCTCTAAAACTCAAAGAGGGGGTTGTGGGTGTGATTGCAGCATGCGTATCATGATGGTCGTTTGGAGGAAGTGGTTCTGCGGCATCTGGATGCAGAAGATGGGCAGACTGTGATAGCGAAAGATATAAGGTATTGGTGCCTTCAACTTGTACCACCACCAGTCTCTTCTTTCGATCACTTTCAACTTATTTCTGGAGGGGTTATTCGTTTTTATAGGTTGTCTGACTTCCTTGAGGACATGCACATATGAACACAGACTCTCTTGGCGTTGTAAGGAAGAAGGCATAAAGATGTTGTGATGAACAATAATTTTGTTGCTTTTTTCCTGGGTGTTGTAATGATTGATTTGAGTTGGAAAATTTATCTTATATATTCCCCAATGCTTTATGACTTTGTGGTCAGAGAATCATTTATTTTCATCTTGTATTTTCTTCGAATCAGGGCACATGAGCAATATTTGATGTAATGGAGCTAGAAAAATCCTACAGCGCTAGCCTTCATCCACTGGAACTATCATTTCACCTATATCGTCTAGTTCATCTGCTTGGAATGCTTCATAATTGCTTATGTGACAAGTTGGTCCATTAATGCTAGCTAGCTAATAACTTTGGTGCACATCACCTATATAGGTGAAAACGTTCTGATTCTAAAACTCGAGAGTTGAGACTGATCCCCCACACTTAGGATTTGGTCAACAAAGATGAGCAGCGTAAAGAAGAAGGGTGGAGTCTTTTCTCCAAGAAAACGTTGCTGAAAGAGAGCCTTATCTGTGTGTTGCTTGCTTACCAACCACCTATGGCTATGCCTCTCGTCTCCATCTCCCTTTTTGCAATATATCACGCAAAGATATCTTCCGTCAACAATGGTTCACAACCTTCGGGGGCACTCTCCATTTGCTCATAATTAAGTTGTCTGGACGCTTCATACAAAGCAATCCCTACACTCACCGACAGATTCAGACATCTCACATAGGTTTCCACCATCGGAATACGTATGGTTCCCCCTCCATATGTTTCATTGTTGCAGTCTGACAGCGCTTCAGGAGGTAGACCGCTTGTCTCTGACCCGAACAGGAGGTAATCGCCCCTTTGGTAAGAGAAGTCCTGCATCATCAAGTTGAGGACAATGCACTCTCTTAAATATCATTTCATCTTTGTAACCATTTTTCTCGTCTACCCAATTGCTAAAGGTTTCTGAACTTACTGAATGTATCTTTGTTCCTCTTTTTGTGAAAGCTATCATCCGTTTTTCTCCCTCCTGCACCCAAAGCATACAAAGTGTATATGTCATGTCAGACACCACATACAGGGAATGGAGCTATGGGAAGTTATACGGGAAAACAAAAACCTGTTGCCTGAAGTATTCTCGAAAGTCAGCCCACGAGCTATGCGCTTTGACAACCACATAGCTAAGCTTCAAGTTAAGAAGAAGAAGAAGTAATGATAACACAAAACAGAATGGGAATCTCACAACATCTTCTAAAACAGATGCAAGGGCAAAAGGAACCAATAACACAAGGGATGTGCAGAAATGTAAAAGCAAAATGAATCCCAATTGTATGTATAGGTGGGATACGGCCAATAATCCAAACCAGCTCGCTTAACTCTGGCGTCATCCACTTGAAAACCTAGTGGCTGAAGAGGCAGAGGATGATGAGTTATGAAGATGAAGATTGGGAATAATAGGTCCAAAAAGGGAGGGATTAGTTTACCCCGACTAAATGCAGCCCAACAGCTGAAGCCGCACATGTTCTTGCAATGCAACCTGTGTTCCCAGGAATCTGTCGTACAAGTTAGAGGATCAAATTCAAACCAAAGCAAGATGCTGAAGAAGAAACCAAGCCAAGTTGTTGAACGAACCTGAGGAGAGACCAAAACTACTTGAAGCAGCTTACTCCTCGCATCTTCCTTGACTCCTTCTCCCGCCCCACGAGGCAGAGATGGGATCTGGGAGGAGGACAGAGAGAGCCTGCGCTGAAGAAGAGATTGACCTCGAAGAAACAACGGCCTTCGAGATTGCAACAACAACGGCGCTATGACCACGCTCCGGCCGCAACTCTCCATTTTCTTCTCCTACGCAGCAGCAGCTGATGCTGCACGACTCCTACCCAATAAGAACGATTTGGGCCCGAATCGTCTACCCTTAGGCCCATTCATCATCACTTCTTAGGTCCAAAGTAGAGCCATTAATTTATAAACCATCTAATGATTTGAAAACAATTTCGAGAAATATCAAATTCAATATATATTTTTACACTGCATTTTTTTATTATTATTATTATTCTATTACAAATTATAAAAATTGTTACATCCACAATTCTACGATGGATAAATCGCATGATCGAACTCCAAAATTATTGGTGTAGAAACCTTAATAAATCATTGATCGGTCACTGGGCCAATGAAGCTTCCACATCCATGATTAATTAAACTCCAGATTTTTCATCATCATATTAGAAAAAGAGAATGCAACGGATCGATCATCATTTGTCTTCATTAAGAAAAGCAGAAATACAGAGGCGAGGCGATTCACAGTCAAATTGGAAATTTGATTTGTTCATAGTTCAACTAATAAAAAGACGATAAGATTTTTGTAATGTTGACACAAGACGCAGTCTTTTGCTTCAAGTGTTGCAGGTCATGTAGCAACAAGAGAATGATTAACCAAATGCAGAATTGGTTTGGTTACACTACTTACAGTGTGAAATCAAACACGCAAGAAAGCAAAAGTTAAAAAGGTCACTGAAGCGATCACATAGCTGTCTTATAGGCCACCTCACTTGCGCAAGAGGGATGATTTGAACACTAAGCTGCATGTGTCTTATGATCGGCGGCACCTGTCTGCTCATGATTCTGCTAGTGCTGATGTTATATGATCAGATTCTGATTTTATTGACAGTGACGGAGCACCTAGTGAGTGTGAAATACGACCGTTTTTAGGAGAATGAAAAAAATGCTATATTCTTCAAGTTCACTCATGATAACCAGGCAAGTTCAAGGCCAACATGATAACCGTGATAATCATGGTAGATTGTTGATTCAGCTGTTCAAGATCCTCTTGCTTCTGATTTCAAGCACACCGTACGTACATTTCTTCTGTATTTTATCTTTTGTGCTCGTCATGGTTAATGATATTCGTTGTAATGTAAAATATTGTGTCTTTATAATAGTATGTGTCTATGTGATATAACAAAACCTTAATGCCCCTTGATTAAGGTTTATCTTTGAACACGCGTAGACCTAGCTCCCGTTTAGCTGATGCTATTTCTTGTTAAACATTTGCTAATACATTGGTATATTGTATGATATATTCATGTGTTCTTTAATATTTGTTTTCATTTTCAGTTACTCGAGAATGCCAGGAGAATTGCTGCCAAAAGTTATAATGTCTCTACATGCTAGGATTAAATGAGGGCTTTCCTTTCAAACATGATACATCTGGTCTACTGGTTAGTGCTTCCTTTTCCTTATGTTGTTCTGTCTGTTTGTTGTCTTGGTTTATGATGGGATATGAATTCACGTTTTCATAACTAGTTTTCTATCTTGGACTATCCTAGTTTCCATTAGCTAAAGTCATGGGATTAGACTAATTTTAGTTACATACCTAAGTTTGTAGACTTAGGGATGTTGGAACTAAAATTTAACAAGTGATTTTTGTCACTTTTTCGGTGACTTTTTTGGCAAGATCGTTGCCCGGAATTACCGGATTATGAGTTCATTGGAAAGCTTACTACAACTTGGAATGACAAATGAGTAGCATGATGCATGATACATGTGAGAAATGAGAACCATACACGCACGCGCCGCCGCCGCTCGCTCGGCACGGCACGGCGTGGACCTGGGCAATTGGACCAAAAGTCCATTATTTTTTTTGAGAAAATTTTGTATTAAGTTTCGGCCCAAATTTTCTGGCTCAATTAACTAATTTTTTGGTCCGATATCTTGTTCAATTTCATTTCTCATGCAATTTCTACTCTCTCACTCATGAACAAAACCATCTTTAATTCCTTTCCCATGCCAAAGTGTCAAACACTCTAGTCCACTAAACAATAACAACAAATTTAGAAGAATTTGAGATTTCCTCTGCTTTTCCTCCTCTTGATTCAAATTTCTTCTTCTCCTCTTCATTCAACCTCTTCTCCTGCTCTTTCCTCTGTCCTCTTCTTATTCTTCTCTTCTTTCTTTAACTTTTAGTTAGGATTTGGACTCATGGGAGTGACATTGTCTGCCGAGACTCCGGTTATTGGAGATGAACATTTGCTTTCAGCAGTCTAAAAGGCGAGCGCGCTTTCTCTAGGCTTTACCCTCACCTATAAGAAAAGTAGCAAAACCAAAGACACATAGGCTCAAAAACTCATTGAAAACACTTCTTGAGATATAAAAAAGTATAAACCTCTCTTTGAGTTGGAGTGAACTTCCACTGCATCCCATCTGCAACATCAGCATTGAACTGCACTACACAAATATCGTCGCGTATAGTAAGCCAGCAAGTTGATACATATCAAGAAGATGATGGGATATGAATGATTCTACGAGACAGAGGAATAAACAAAACCACTGCATGCAATTATAACAAGGCAAATGACACCTTCCTCCCAACTTGATGTCCACCCACTGGACAGCTCGCTTTCTTTCTTATCATTCAATCTCAAAGCCACAACACAAGCCACAACAACTGAATACCCATTCTGAAATAATGTTAAACTGGAAAGGATAAGCATCGATCAGAAAACTAAGGGATACTAAAAAACTTTACGACAATGACGTACCAATGTACCAACGGACAGGATATGGGAAAGACTATGTACATTAAATATGCCAGTTAAAACGGCAGCAACAATGCCACACCAGATTTGAAAGTGAAGAGGTGTATGAAAAATTAAAAGTCATAACAGTGTCCATTGTCAATCATCATCATCTAGTACCACCAAGAATTAAAAGTCCAAACTAGTAGCTGCTCTCTTGGGCACGATTGATTTCTCGTTCTAAATCTAAAGATTAATTTATTTCTTGAAAGCACATGTTTCTAGTTTCATTAAGGGATCGTTCATCTCATTTCAAAATACAATAAGAACTATGTACAACCGAGGACAATTGTGCATAATAAACTATTTACTGCCTATGTCATGTGTTGGGTCTGTATAACATAGCAATTTTCAATGTTAAATTCTTGCCAAAAATCTAACACCAACATGTTATCATTAAATGTTTAATGACAACCTAATCAACGACGAAACGAACAATAAGCCACAATATACTGGTACCTTCATGAAAAGAGACTGTTTCACTTCGTCCAGTCTCTCTCCTGCTTCCTTTCGAGTTCTATTGTCCACCTCACCCATATTGTCCGCCCATTTTATTTTATCTTGAATCGAAACCAGCAGATCTTCTGATGTGCTCAACCTAAGCATCAATTGCACACACAAAGAAACATACACTAGAATTAAGGCGACGCAACCTCTTTCATGAGAAGGGACTCTCGCACAAAAGCTCAAGAGTACGCCACTGAGGTAGAACATATTTTCCAGAGATTCTAACTTTATTACTAAGTAAGAAATGCCCCTTCTTTTTTTTCTTTTTATGTCGGCAAGAAATGCCCGTTTAAGGTAAACGAAATGCAAATTGTGTGGAAAACGAAAACCATAAATTAGACCAAGGTCAAAACCTGAAGGATCATTTATTTTTGCGGGAGCAAGAATCAATTTTCTCTCTCATAGAAGTCTCTCTCTCTAAAAAATTCCGGCTCTTGCTCCGGCCGGTGGTTATAGCTCGTGATCATCGGTCCGGTTTGTAAATATTTAGGTTTTTTTGCTATGTACTTTTGATCTTTTTCGGCTTGTTTCCGATGTGATTCCGGCTAGATCCGGTTGTTTATAGGCTTTCCGGTTTTTGTGGTTTTGCATGTATCGATCTCTTTACCTATGTGCTTATTGATGTTCGAATCTCCGATTTCTCTTCCATTTTTTTCTGTTTTCTCCATTTCTGGTGGAGTAATTTCTTCATCATGTTTAGATGCTATTGCTCACGACGCATGAGTAAGTTAGTTTTTTAATCTACATCAAGGATGGATGTAGTGGTGATGAAGCTTCCACGGTTTGGTGAATTTTGGAGGAAAATCGAGGAGGATAAAGGAATGACTCGGTGATTTCAACATATATTTGATGGTGATAGAGATCGGCAAAAGGAGAAGGATTTTCTGCCGTTTCGTTGAAGATTGGTGGCGGCTAATCGGAGAACGGTAGTGGTTCGACACTGGACCGGCGAAGATTATCGGATGTTCGAGAAGAAGTTGATATGTGGTTGAGGTTGAACACGTGTGCTTCTTCTGCTAATACATAATTATGTGCTTAATCATATCATTATCTTAAGATAATTATGTATTAGATTGATTTGTTAATTTTCGCAAAAATCTTCTTTAGCATTTTGTAAACGTTAGCCCATTGGGCTTTTAATATAAGCTTATTGCCGACTAAAAAAAAGACCAAGGTCAAAACCATTATAACAAAAACGATGTGGAGACCAAATTGAATTATCGATTAAATACAATCTTCTTTTAATTAGGATCCGCAATTTTCAAAAAAGGTATCATAGTAAAATTGGAATTTCCGGTAAGTTGCAAACAATTTCAAAACTTAGTGACTATAAATAAACTAAATCATTTTATTATATTAAGGATTGGATTCGATTATTGTCAATCCAAATAATCACCATCCAAAGTAAAAATAATTGTTAAGAGACTGATTTCTAATTTATTTATCCAAATAGTTATATCATAGTAGATTGTTGTTGTTTTTTTTTTTTTTTTTAAAAGGAAAAGCATTTATGAAATTGAAATCACATGGAAAACACATGGTACAAAGCAATTTTCTAGGGCTCTTAAGAAACTTGGCCGCATATTCCCTCAGGCGTCTTTCCATCTTCTCACCACCTCCTGAAACCATGTCACAAAGGTGGAACTCATGAGGCAATCTCCGAGAATTTTGCGCGATAAGTACCATACGGCTTGGAGTGAGGCGACGTTGAACAACTTTTTTCAGAAAAAGAGTAAACATCTTAAAAGGAATCGCTATCTCCAATGGGACATCCCATCCGCAAGATTTCAAGAAGCTAATATCGTCATCTACGTCGAGCTTAGTCACGTAATTTACCATTTCCTCCGACAAAGGATCACCTGTCTCGCTCTTATCTTCCCACCAAACTCTACGAAGAGCGTACTGGATAAAGAGAGATTGTTGTTAAGTTTCACTAAGATAAAGACGTTAAAACATTAAAAAAATAAATCAAAGTTGTTATGAAGCACTTACATCGGCAGTGAAACACTCTTCGTGGTCGAGTGGAGTCAATCGATGCATCCCTTCTGCATCAATCTTGGTGATAGTGTTTCGGTCATTACAATATGCACTTCCAAATCGTATATGGAAAATGCAAATCTTGTGGATTTCTCGACGGAGAGTCTTGAATTGGAGTGGACTGTAAATACCGACGACTCCATCATTCTCAACATATGCAACCAAACAACCTGAGGTGTCTTTTGTCCGGATAAAAACTGTTGGTGTAGCACCACCCAAACCGATGAGATCGGAAGAGCTGGAGCAGTGTGAGGAAAGAAGGTGGTCGAGAATATAGACCGCTGCTTCTTTTATTGCGTCTTTGCTCTCCTTTAAAAAACACACAAGTTTGCCTTGATCATCATATAACTTCTCCCAAGCGCTTAAAACATTTCACTTTCTCCAGTACATGATACTTCTCTTTAGTTTGTAGATAGCAGTGGATCATATCTAGAAACTTAGTTGCAATGGCCTTTGGAACCTTGTCAAGTTTAGGGAAAATCTCCACGATTCCAGAGGGGCTTTTAAGAGTGTCAAAAGCTTCTACTGTGAAGATAAAACCTTTCCAAAAAATCTGCGGCTTCTGAGCAGAGAAGACACCACTGGATATTGAAATCAGGTTATAATAATGATGACTATGAAGCAAACAAAGAGGTTGCATCTCAATTCTATCCCCCATAATTAGTGGTGTGATATCCAAAAAACTTTTAAACACTAACACCTCCATGAATATCTACACAAAAACTAATATTTTAAGAACACAAAAAAGCCGTAATGTTTCATATTAGAGATCAAAGGATTACATATTTTAATTGAGACACTATACACAAATTCGTTCAATTTAAAACTGTTTTGAATCACTAATAATATACTCAAATTAAACAAAAAAAACAAGAACAAAGCAAAACAAATGGTAAACAAGAATAAGTTTAGCTCACAATTCAATTTCATTCAATTCAATTTGTACCAAACTTGTACAGATCGAATTGAATCCAAATTGAATCGCTGTTCATAAAACAACAATCAAAATCTCACGTGCTACACGAAAACGATGATTAAGAACAAAGAAACTAAAATTTACACGAAAATCTAAACCCTAAACCCTAGTTTTCTTTATTCTAGTAAAGCTAGAAAGTAAGCTCTTTTTCTTTATCCTAGTATATTCGTGTAAATTTTGATTATATGATTATAGGGAACAAATTTTTATATTTTTTGTTTAACAGATAATTATATGGTGGGATTTGGAGAATTGTAGAATTCCCTCTGGATATGACTACACTATAGTATATGAATAATTTGTCCAACAATTAAGAAATGAAGGGTATAGAGATAGTAATCATTGTTGGATATAAAAATTCTATATCCCAACAAATGGTAAAGGAACTGGACAACAAAATCCAAATCCTATATGCCAATGAGTTCTGCAGTAAGTTGTCCCATAAACTTATCCAGAGTTGTGGTGGGTCTTTGTCTTCTTCCACTTCAGGCTTGAATTCAACCAAGTCGATAGTGCTTGTAGATGTTACTACATCTAGCACATTTATAACCACACCAAACTATAAAAAACCGAGTTTTCGTCTTAACGAGAGAGCGTGGCTGGTTACTTCTTGCCAAATTATTTGTGGACTTCCAAATTCTTTAATGATGATGAGAAAAAAGAAAAGAAAAAAAAAAGCAGTATACTGTATATGAATCAAGCTTTCACACATGACCACTACAACAAAACAGCAACTATTCCGACGGAAATTCCGACGGCCAATATTTCCGTCGGCAAAATTCCGACGGAATACCGACGGATTTCCGACTAACAGCTATTCCGTCGGTATTCCGTCGGCATTTTCCGACGGAATTCCGACGGAAAATAATCTATCGTAATATTCTGACGACTTTTCGACGGACTACCGACGGAAATCCGATATTTTCGATGTCGGCAAGAATTTGAGTGGTTACCATTCGTTAGCGGTGGCCGATGGGATTGGTGGGGTGTTATGTCGGAGTTTTGTGACGGATTTCTGACGGAATTCCGACGGAAATCCGTTTTATATAAGTTCCTTCGTTTCTTCGTTCATTCATAACACAATTTTACAAATCAAAAAAATTTGTTAGCGATGAGTTCATATTTTCGGTCTTGGATGGACGAGCCAATGATGGATATGGGCTCCAACCTATTAACATCCGCTTACGCTGCAGGTATATGCGAGTTCATGAATTTACCCAGAAACCAAGATGCAGCAAAAAAAGGTCAGGATATCAAATGTCCATGTTCTAATTGCTGTAACAGAATTAGTGTTGCGGTTCATACTGTTTGGAATCACTTATATAGATATGGATTTAGGCCGGGATATAAGGTTTGGTTTTTACATGGAGAAAGCAATTACGAATATGGTAGTAGTAGTAGTAATGCACCTTATTTTCCGGATAGCGTAGAAGAACGTACAACGGAAGTAGATGTTGGGGTAAGTACGGTTGCGATGATTAACGACGCGTTTAGAGAGAATTTGCAGTCGGGTGGTTATGAGGGTGATAGGGTTGAAGAACCTAATTTAGAAGCTCGAAGGTTTTTTGATATGTTAGACGCATCAAAGCAACCACTGTACAGCGGTTGTAGGGAAGGGCATTCACCGTTATCTTCTGCTAGTAGGATGATGAACATGAAGACCGATTACAATTTATCCGAAGAATGTGTTGATGCATTCGCCGAGTTTGTGAAAGATGTTTTGCCAGAGGATAATCTTTCTCCAGCATCATACTACGAGGTCCAGAAACTTGTTGCCGGTCTTGGTTTGCCCTACCAGATAATAGATGTGTGCATCGACAACTGCATGCTATACTGGAGGGAAGATGAGAACAGGAAAAAATGTAAATTTTGCCGTAAACCACGGTTCCAAGACACAAGTGGCAGAGTGAAGATTCCTTTCAAACGGATGTGGTATTTACCATTAACAGAGAGGTTGAAGAGGCTGTATCAATCAGAATGCACTGCTAAGGCTATGAGATGGCATGCAGAGCATAATCAAGATGGAGATATTACGCATCCTTCTGACGCAGAAGCGTGGAAACACTTTCAATCGGTATATCCAGATTTCGCATACGAACGCCGAAATGTATACCTCGGCTTATCCACTGATGGTTTCAACCCATTTGGAAAGCATGGAAGAAAATATTCATTGTGGCCGGTCATCGTAACACCTTACAATTTGCCTCCTTCTATGTGCATGCGGCAAGAGTTCCTGTTTCTCTCAGTTCTAGTTCCTGGGCCAGATCATCCAAGACGATCACTCGATATATTCCTCCAACCATTGATCTATGAGTTGCAGATGTTGTGGGAGCATGGTGTTGAGGCATTTGATGTTTCAATCCAGCAGAATTTCAACTTGCGTTCGGTTCTTATGTGGACCATTAGCGATTTTCCGGCGTACGGTATGTTATCTGGATGGACAACGCATGGAAGATTGGCATGTCCTTATTGCCAAGACAATACTTCAGCATTCCAATTGCAGAACGGAAGGAAGACTTCATGGTTTGATTGCCATAGGTGTTTTTTGCCGACAAATCATCCATATCGTCGGTCTAGAAGACATTTTATAAAGAATTTTCCAGTGTTTACTGGTCCACCTCCAGAGATAGATGGTCGCAGCATATTGGAACAGTTACGAGATTTTGGTGCAGAGCGAACTCCTGAATGTGGGGGTAATGGCCATCACCCCGTCGACGGCTGTGGGGAATATCACAATTGGCATAAGAAAAGTATTTTTTGGGATTTACCTTATTGGAAAGATCATCTACTGCGACATAATCTAGATGTCATGCATGTTGAAAAGAATTTCTTTGACAACATCATGAACACCATTTTAAATGTACCAGGAAAGACAAAAGATAACTGGAAATCTAGATTAGACTTGCCATTGATTTGTTCAAGGAAGTCCCTTCATGTTTTGCCTAATGGTAGATTGCCGATGCCTGCGTACCGGTTAGACGCGGGTAAGAAGGAAGTTTTCTTTGAATGGATTAAAAATTTTGTTAAATTTCCTGACGGCTACGCATCTAATCTGCGTAATTGCGTGGATTCGATGGAAGGGAAGTTTATTGGAATGAAGAGTCATGATTGCCATGTTGTGATGCAACGTCTTCTTCCATTTGCATTTTTTAATCTTCTTCCACAAGACATCCATCAAGCAATTGGAGGTATATTTCATAATTTTCTTTAGTTTATTACTAATATAATGTTACTATATATGTACTAACTTGATTACTTTTCGTTTGTAGGAGTTGGGGCTTTCTTTCGAGATTTATGTTCACGGACACTAACAGCGGACGGGATCCGGTCTTTAGAGGCCAACATCCCGGTGCTCCTTTGTAATCTTGAGAAGATATTTCCACCGTCTTTTTTTGATGTTATGGAACATCTTCCTATTCACCTCCCACGAGAAGCAGCATTAGGAGGCCCTGTTCAATACCGATGGATGTACCCGTTCGAGCGTTACATGTTCCACCTGAAGAAAAAGGTAAAAAATTTGAGCAAAGTTGAGGGATCTATTGTTGCACAAAGTCTAAACGAAGAAGTATCACACTTTGCCGAATATTACTTTCCTTCGGATGTTCGGACTAAAGGTAGACGGCCAGCGCGACATGATGATAGAGGTGAGAAAGCAGTGTATCCCGTGGTTGTACCTGAGTTGTTTGCGCAAGTGGGCCGTGTAAGTGGAAAAGGGAAGAAACGCATACTATCACCACAAGAGGTCACACATTTGCATACATATATCCTCAGAAATTGTGACGAACTTGGAGAGTATGAAAGGTACACCATTTCTCATACTAAATTTGTGCAATTATTTGTCTTCATCTAATAACAATTGTTATGTTACAGGATATACATGTCCCTAGCACAAACTTACCATGCTGATAAGACAGATTCCGAACTTGCTGTATTAAAAGATGAAGAATTCCCGGAGTGGTTGAAATTTTTTGTACGTTAAATATAACTCCTCACTCTTATTTTATAAGTTTTTCACGTTCATATGTTATTGATTGCTTACTTATATTGTTTTTAGGTTTCCGAAGGTTTAGCAAGTGGTCAAACCCTCCCGACATGGTTAGTGGAGTTTTCTCATGGTTTACGCAGCACCGCGACTTCATATCCGAGATTTTGCACTAGGGGATATTCATTCAGAATTCGTGACGAAGGACGTCAAAGGCCAACTTCGGACAATGGTATTTCGGCGCAATCAGGTGATACCATGTACTATGGCCATTTAAAAGAAATCTTGGAAATCCACTATCCAGGAATATTGGACTTGAGGTGCATTGTGTTTATGTGCGATTGGTATGATCCATCCAATGGTAGTGGGGTTCGAATTGACCGTCTTGGTGTTATTTCGATAAATTCAAGCCGAAAATTACATCATTACGATCCATTTATCCTTGCATCTCAAGCAGACCAGGTATCAATATATTGATAGGTTTTCCGTTATATTTATACGTTAGGTTTTGTTATTTTTGTATATAAACAATATCCACCGTTACTGAATAGGTTTGCTACATTCCATATCCTCGAGTTGGGCGGAGGACAGATCCTTGGATGACAGTAACTCCAATTTATCCGCGAGGAAAAATATATGGAGTTCCGGAACATGATGCTCTACAAGTATCGCGAACCAACCAAATGTCACATGTTGAGGAGACGGATAACATTGACCTTGTCACTGATGTCACACATATCGGCGATGATCTAGTGCATTCGGATGAAGATGAACTACGTGAAGAATTTGACGACGATTCCGACTCCATCCCTAGTGAAGGTTCATCAGAAGAGTCAGATTAATAATTTAATATAAATGTTTGGTTGGAGCTGGTTTGTACTATAACCCCTATGCGTTCCCTCTAATATAATGTACTTTATGGTAATATTCGCCAGAATCATTTATTAAATTTGCTTTGGGATTTCCGCGCGCGGGATAAAAGCATACCTAATTTTCGTACGACATAACGACGGAATTAGTTCCGTCGGAATTCCGTCGGTATTCCGATGTCGGCAAAGTTTGAGTGGTTACCATTGCGTTATCCGCGGCCGATGGGACTGGTGGGGTATTATGTCGGAGGTTTCAGACAGATTTCCGACGGATTTCCGACGGTTTTCCGTTCTATATAAGGTTCCTCAGACGTTCATTCCTGTCAACAACACAAATAATGTCTTCTAACTCTCCTAATGAAGACTCAAAAATCGTGGCAAACCACTTTCTACTTCCAAAGTACTCGTGGGAAACCGAAACCCAATGCGACACACACACTGAAGAGATACCCACTTACTCGTGGGAATTTGATACGGTCTCACCAATCTCAATCGGAGATTCTTGATCAACAATAGTGCCGGAGAGCCAGTGCTTGCCAAACGTCTCGTGGGAAACGCAATCGCAGTTCGACAAATATCCAGACAACAAGAGTGTTCTCGAAGACGTACAACCATCTTGCTTGATTGAAACGTCAGATACATACGGTGGAAGTACTTCAAATGAATGTAAGGATAACTACTATGATTATGAATTTGCCCAGAGACCAGAAAGTCCGAACTTAAATATAGATGTTGATGCAATGAAAAGAGATGTTTGCGGCGGATATTTAGAAGGTACACCGAAGAATAAAAAGGATCAGTACAATGATGATGAATTTGCCCAAAGACCTGAAAGTCCGAACTTAAATATAGATGTTGATGCAATCGAAAGGGAATTTTGCAAATGATATGTAGATTCTCCGCCAACGAGGAAAAAGGGAAAAAAAAGTTTCAGGTTCTAAAAACAAATAAGTTTGGAGCGGATACAGAGACATATGTGTTTCAAACTTTAAAATAAATAAACTTTTGTTTTTTCTCTGTTATAAAATTTAATTAATATCCGAATAAAAATATTTAATTTATAAACATTATTTATAAATTGAATTTTTTTTTATTAAATTAATTAAATCCGTCGGTAATCCGTCTGCAATTACCGACGGATTTCCGACGGATTTAATTAATATCCGAATAAAAAATTTAATTTATAAAAATATAGTATCCGTCGGAAATCCGTCGGTAATTTCAGACGGATTACCGACGGATTTAATTAATTTAATAAAAAAAAATTCAATTTATAAATA